>JASDDO010000031.1:160803851-161403851 GCA_030015575.1 Agapanthus africanus | reverse complement strand
TATACGGGTAGAATCTCCCAGAGGAATGAAATGCCTCAGCAACCCATTCTGGTTGTTGAAATATTCGATGTTTGGGGCATAGATTTTATGGGTCCCTTTCCCAACTCCTTTGGGAATTTGTACATACTGCTGGCGGTTGATTATGTCTCAAAGTGGGTAGAAGCCATTCCATGTCGCACTAATGACAAGAAAGTTGTCATTAAGTTCTTAAAAGAGAATATCTTTTCGCGATTTGGACACCCACGCGCTATCATTAGCGATAATGGGACACATTTCTGCAACAGATCTTTCGAGACTCTGATGCGGAAATACTCAATAAACCACTGACTTTCTACACCCTATCATCCCCAAACAAGCGGGCAGGCTGAAATCTCAAACAGACAAATCAAACTTATCCTGGAGAAGACTGTTGCTAAAAATAGAAAAGACTGGTCGACCAAACTGACGGATGCTCTTTGGGCATTCCGAACTGCATATAAGACCGACCTAGGGATGTCTCCATATAGGATAGTGTTTGGGAAAGCATGTCATTTACCCGTCGAGATAGAGCATAAAGCATTATGGGCTATTAAGGAAATAAATTTTGATCTAAACCTTGCTTGCAACTTTCGGAAGCCGCAACTTAATGAGCTAAGCGAACTCCGCGATGAAGCTTATGTAATGCTGTAATCATAAAGAATAGGACTACGGTTTTTCACGATAAAAATATTTTGAGGAAAACATTTTCACCTGGTCAACAAGTCCTTCTTTATGATTCACGATTACACCTTCACGCGGGTAAGCTCCGATCTCGATGGAAGGGACCTTTTGTTGTGCGGTCTGTATATCCGCACGGGGTAGTAGAAGTAGAAAATGTCAAAAACGGCACCTTTTTCAAAGTGAATGGACATAGACTAAAGCCGTATTTTTCCACTGACCCCGCGGAGGAGCTCTTGTTCTTACAGGAGCCAGTTTATTTGGATTAAAATTCCTCCGTCTCACCTTCATATCATGTATATCACTGCATCATCTTTTTGAATGAAGGTGAGTGAAAAGAGTAAGTTTGGGGGAAGTTCTTCACCTATATATTTTGCCCCCACTAATAATTCCCCTCAGGCTTACAGGTTTTGTAGATATTGCTGTTGGCAACAGTGAGGACACTGTTGAAAACAAGTTTGGGGGAGGTTTGTGCTTATTTTTGCATCATTTGCATATCATTTGCATAAGCACAAAACATTTCTTTTAAAAATCTATAAAAATTGAAAAAATTTCAAAACCCATAAAAATTTAAAAAAATTTGAAGTATACAAATATTTTTATATTTACACTTTTTTGTATATAAATAAGATAATGAATGTTTAGATAGTGAAAAATTACATCCATGAGATTGGAAAAATTTAAGAAAACCAAGAAAATTAGAAGTTTTCTTATACGAACTAGTAATAAGTAGTTATGAGCCGTTGTCCCAAGGGTTAGTAAGATGAAGGACGTCACTAATCTGAGGATAAAAATAAGTCTGAAAAATAGTTTCTATTCTGGACGAAAAACATTTTGAACGTGGCTACCCTGCTATTTGCACTTACACACGTATTAAAGCCTGGGATAGTAGAGGATACCTTGAAATGCTCTTGTCTTAAAGCCGATGTATGAAGGAAATAAATAAAAAGTGAATAAAAAAATATAAAGTGGTGAGAAAAATGGATGCTGGTTTTGTTATCACCGAGGCCAATAAAAATGTATAGCGAGGGTGCTTCTTCACCTAGTGCCCTAAGGCCAACTGGTCTGGGAGTCACTGCTATGCCTTAGGTGGTGCAAGACGAGGAAAATACGCCAAATAAGCGAGCACATGAGTAATCGGTCGGTTAGTACCTCAAGAAGTATTAACGGTCGCATGAAAGTGTGTGCGCAATCCCGTCTAAATATTCATTAATTAAAAAGTACTGAGGCTGATGGGCAAGAGTATGATAGCTTGAATTGAATTCTCCGGGTGTAGGGATGTCCTTTACACACACGCAGGGTGATATAATCGATGTTTGGAAGAAAGATAGGAATGAAGAATAAGACGATGTTTTATTGAGGGAGGACGTGATTTCTGACATTTTTTCATGACCATTAAGATAGGGCTCATGACAACCGAAAATCTAGCTTAGTTGGAAACCCTAATTTTCAAAGTCTTTCTTTTACAATTATTTTCTCTAAATGTAATATTCATGATCTTTCTTTTATTATTGGATTTTGTGGGTGTAATCCGCTGAAAACCCTCAGGAGACAACACTCCTCCTACTAGGGACACCTAGAGGTTTAAAGGCTTGTTGCACGTGCTCAGTGCAATCGTGTTGCCTACGAAAGTGTGCTAGTTAGTTTTTCTCTTTCTTTATTTTCTCTTTCTCTTTTTAATAAAAAGTTCGCTCGAGACGATCGAAATTAAGTTTGGGGGAATTTCATTAGTCGAAAATATTGCATCTTTTAGCCGGCAATTTCCTCATCATTTGCATTCATATAGAAGTGTTCGGCATTCATATTTCACATATTAGCAAAACTGTCGCAAAATATCAGATTACATGTGTTAGCCTTTAAAACTAGCACTATAAAGGAAATTGACTGCATTTCATGGCATCACATCATCCCTATATTGCGCAACACTTGTTTTGAGATCTATGCAGGAAAATCCAGAAGAAAGGCCAAAAATTTACATGGTACCGATCAAACATGACGCCAACTCAATGATTTGGAATCTGGTATTGATGTAAAGGGAATTCAGGAATTCAACATATCAGAGAATACTAAAGAATACAGCCCAAAGAAGCACCAGAAATATGTAGCCCTAAAGCCACCACTTGGCCGCGGAACCGCGGCCGTAGCCGGCTTGCGCCGCGGTTCCGCGGCGGCGCTGCCACGTCAGCCATCAAAATTCAGTGCACAATGTTTCACTCAGGGCCCACACTTCAGCAAGACACAAGACACAACAATTTCCAAAAGACTCCAGAGACTTCTGCCAGATCAGCAAGCTTTGGGATCAACACTAAACTAGCCTTGTATTCTAGAAACTTCTCCCTAAACCCTAGCTTAAACCCTACGCTAAGCCTAACTAACTACTTCTAGAAGTCTTTCAACAAACTTTTGGAGGGAACTTCTCAAGGCCTAGGGTTTGGGAGATCTATAAATAAGACCCTAGACTCACTTGTAAAAGAATCCAATTATTGAATTCATTAGATTCATTCATTGAAATCAATAGACCCATTCACTCTCTTTCTTCATCTTCTTCTTCCACAAGTCTAGTGAGAAGGCTTGTGTGAAACCCTAACCCTAATTCCAATCAAAAGCCAAGATCCCGAGTACCCCATCAAGCAAGAAGCCTTGCAAACTTTTATGAGCAGAGCCGATCTTCAACGGAGCAAGTGGTCCAAGCCGATCCGCGACTCACGGAGCCGAGCGACGCCAATTCGACAATTTAGTTCTTCCTCTTGTAGTTCTTGAGCGACTGTAATCAAATTGTTGATATAAATAAAAGGTGATATTCTTTTATCTTGTTTTCTTTAAATTCTTGTATCATGATTCGATCTAAATTTCTAGTTGTGATGTTTGAGTAATACTCCGCTCGTCGAGGAGTCGAGACGATCAATAGAATGATGATGTAATATATCTTAAATCGATTCTTGAGTCCTACGAGTTTTGTAAACCCTAGCAAGTTCAAGAATCGACGACCCAATTTGTTGCGATGCTTTCTTGATTGATATCGCTCGAGATTGGGGAGTTACGATCGTTTCTTGAAATTGCTAGAGACTAGAATGTGAATGATATCAACGAAAGAACAAGGGTTAAACGATGAAACCCTAGTTTCACGAGAAAGCCCTAACTCTCTTCGATCATCATCGATCTAGTATCAATTCTTCGAAAGACAAGAACACGATATCTTGAGATTACATCACGTCTATTGATCCGATCGATTCCTACGAGCCTCATTTAGATTCTTGACATTTGGTTGGAAATATCATTGAAACCCGATTCTCGATTGTTTATCAGTTTCTTGATTCTTGATTAGATAAGTGACACCTGAATCAATCGATAAAATCTTGAATCATGTTTTCCTTTCTTTTCGATTAACTTTTCAATTCAAACAAAGAAAATATAAAAACGAATCGCACAATCCCTGTGGACGATCCGCACTCGCTTACGATCTACAATCGACACCGTAATTGATTGCGGTCAAATATAATTCTTTGATTGTGAATTTTATTCAATTTTCTAATTACCGACACAAAGAAACTCTTATCGATCAAATGAAACCGTTATCGGGAATCATTTGATTTGATTTACACAAACAAGAATTTCGTTACAATCACTGGGTACGGGTCAATATCACATTATCTCATCACATATCAGGTATCACTACCATCATATCACATAATCTAGGGTACAACTCTAAGTCTAGTACCATCGATACCATCTATGTAAATATGAAATCGGGGTAAAACACATGCCCAAAGGCCTGCTAAAGCCATCATATCACACCTCAAATACGAACTCTGTCATATCGCCGAATCTCACGGCCTCAAATCCTGTATATGAACACAGAGTCCCATACCCATGTGTAGATATACACCTCCATGTGCGCACAGATAAAAGAAAGAATGTATGCAAGTATATGTGTACGTGTATGTGTGGGTGTGCAACCACTACTCTAGGGTTTCGCACTATACTAAACCAATACATCCTTATCATCAATAATTCCATTATTACCATCAATAATCCTAAACAACACATAATAAATATATGTGTGTATACGTATTCGTATACATCACCACGGACTGCGGGAGTGCTATACGCCATCCACCCGACTTCTCCCCGTAGATATAAATCTACTCACCTTGCTTCTTATGTGCCGATGCCGATGTTGCCATCTTCATCTTCTTCGCCTACACATCACGTAGGGTACCTACAAGTATATCACAAACGCTAAAGCACATGAAAATCACATCGGAAAGCCAAAAAAGCACACGCTACTCGCATAGGTAAGAACCTATCGTCTCGCATGTAGACACGATCAATATCCACTTGTCGTTGACGTCCAAACGCCACCCGACCGGAATGAATCACCAAATACCAAAATCCATGATAAAACAAGTCGTAAATCATGCGCCAATTTAGGAAAATCAACCCAGATTTTACCCTGATTGGAACCAGACAAAATTGCACATGCCATGGGTCAAAACTACTGGAAATAGGGCCATGCACCAAAAACGAACCAAATCCCTCCTGCTCTGGCCGCAAATTGCGGCCAGAAGGATTAAATCTGCGGCCTGGGGAAGGAAGTAGGGGCTAGGGTTTAGTATGGTGGTTCCAGGGTGCCTGCACATTTCACTGTTAACTCAATTTTATTTTAGGGGTCTCGGGGTGATAGCAGATTCCTAAATACGATCACAGATTCACTGTTTTTCCCGATATCGTCTCATAAATCCGTATTCTGGGTTTAAGCTTCAGGTTTGGTTCTAAAGTAACATCCCACCAGGGTTCTAAGGTCACAACAAGTCTCAACTTCACGTTACAACTAAATTTTACCCTAATCCTTTCTAGGGTTGTCCAAAGTGCACAAAACTTCATCGAAATGACATCAAACCTTAAAAGAGGCTTAATCACAAGAAATGATACAACAATTTTGAAGGAATTACCTCAATAGAGACTCATGAATCCTTAACAGCGCCAAAACACAAACTTTCTTGGTCCAAATGGTTGCTTGAGGGCTCGTGCACATTTTTTGTGAAATGAGAGTGGTGTTTTGAGGTGATTAACATGGAGTTTTAGAGGCTTGAAGAGGGGTGGGAGTGACGGAAGAGGCAACAGCAGCTGATGATGGAGGAGATGGGGAAAAGAGATGAAGGAAATGAAGAGGGAAGAGAAGTCTCATGGTCAAATGATCCCCTCACCTCTCTCTCTCTCTCTCACACACACCTACTACCACATTATTCTAATCAATTCATTTCTTTTCTGAAACCTTCTTACTCAAATAGTAAACCCAAAGTAAAGCCATGGCAAGAAAATGCAACACAAGTGTAGAAAAATGATATGTGCATGTTTTGCACAAAAATGCCAAAAATCCGATTAGCGATTTTTAATCACGATTAGCACTAAATTAGTGTGAAACTAATCACAAAAACTTTAAAACGGCATAATCCCATAAAATACCCTATTTTGGAATTTTCCATAATTTTTCCCATTTATTTGTATTTAATTATACCGAAATATTAAAATATTCATTAAAATAATATTAAATTATAAAAATTCCCAAAAATAATATTTTATTATTTTGAAACGTTACAATCTACCCCCTTAAAGAAATTCGGTCCCCGAATTTAAATTTAAACCCCAAAATACTAAAACATTTCGATACTTAGTCCAAGTCGTCGGGGCTCCGAAATCATCAATAAACAAAACGCATCATAGCGCAATGCATGCGCATGGATAATGAGCAGATAACTCAAAAGCAAAACTCCGACAAGCATCCCGCATTCATCTGAGTTATGGTAAAGTCACAAATGTCAAATCCAATACAAAACCAATACGATATAAATCAGAACTATACATGTAAATATCCAATCTATACATGAGAATAGCTGAAGTAAATTCATGCCAAATCTTTTTAAGTCGTTGTGCGATACGCATAACACTGCACAGTGGCGGACGTCTTCCATAAGAAAATAACCATATATGTATATATCATTGTCTAAAAGGTACGTTCCGCCGTTTTGAAAACAATTTAGAAGGGTTTCCTTGTTTTTAAAACGTTTCGTGTCACATCGGACACGTAGGTATATACTGAGACTATAGCTCGCTTTTTTGAAATCCCTTCGATAACTATCGATGCATGCAAAATATATCCAGGTACTGTCCTCTGACTAGTCCTGCTCAGTACAAAACGAATATCAAATATCATAAAAATGTACTGCTCCAAAAGGAAAAAATCCCAAAAATGCGCATAACACCACCCTGTGAGTCTGGTGCGCACGGAAATCAAAATCCATATAAGTGCTATACATGTGCACAGAAACAACATCCAGGTGCAACGGGTGTGCACGAAGCATCTGTCATAGGCAACGTGTGTGCCTGACAGCCAAATCAGGTGCATCTGACATGCACGAAGAATCCCGATTTAGTGCATTTGGTGTGCACCAAAATCGTATCTCAAAACATGCGCCCAACACGCGCAAAAGTCTAAATCGGTGCATCCATCATGCACGAAACAAATCTAAACCCTGTGCACTCAACATGCACGAAATCACGAAATCCAATAGCAAACGCCGAACATGCGTATGTCCAATCAAAAGCACGGAGTGCAAGAATCAATCATCAATATCAGGGTCAAAATCGACGATATACAATGCACTCAATCAAAATCAGGTGTAACGCGATGGAAAATCTCGCAACCGTGTGCATCAGCATGCACAAAACAGATCAAAACACTAAAAGTGCATGAAAACTTTGATGGAGCCGTAAATCAAATCACCGGCATAAAATAGGCATGAAATTACAATCAATACCTCAAAAATAATAACTATGCGCAAGGTATAAATACCCAGTAAGTTCAACGATGGTGCACAAAATCAAATATCATGGAACTCAGTCATCAAGACTAAATCATGCGAATAGATCGCCCAAAATACCGAAATCCAAAGTGATGGATACGTGATAATCGAATCACAAAATCACAAATCATAAATACCGCCGTCGGTATATCCTCCTTCGAAGTTGAGAAGGTGTCGGTACATCCAATACTAGCGGCGCAAGATATCTACTTGCCTCTTACTCGCGGCTGGCGTCCTCTGCCACTGATTTCCTATCTTCCCTGTGGATTACCAATCTCGCAATCCATCGGCTTATCGGCCTGGTCAGGTGTGCTAACGGGAACAATTCCGTTCTGGCACTTTTCTGGTCATCTCTCGGTCAATCCTCACCACCGCTCGTAAAGCAGCACATATCTGGCGCCGACCTCTGGTCCTCTGAATGCACATCACACATCTGCTCCTGGTGCAAATCTTATTGCAGCAGTGTACTGGAAGGAATCCTGCTCAAGGTCTCTTCTGATCTCGCCTAAGCCAAACTGTACGGAGGCTAGTACTCTGGCGTAATCTTTTCTCGCTCTCTGGACATCCGCGTCCTTAGTACAACATCTACTCGGAAGGTGGTCGCATCCCATCGCCTCTGTATGCATATCCGACCTTTAATCCTAACGGGGAGTAGTAACAGCTCGTTTGTATTTCGCACGAACTTCTTGTCCCGCTTGTATGTATCATCGTCCATTTCGACGCCGCGTCTCTATCTGCGCACTGCAATGCCCTCGGCTACGGTCCATCCGAAGTCCCTCACACGGACTCGAAATCACGAACTCGGTATCTTCATTACTCAGTAGAAGATATCTAGCCGAACACGTCCTCAGCGTGCATATCACATTTCTGATGTCAGCGGAGTGGAACGTCATCTCGTCGAAATCTCATGCGGACCCCTTTACTTCCCTCTGCTTCAATATCGACTGATTCGGACTCGTCTACTCATGGCTGCATGGACTACGCTCCAACGGCTATGCTCGTATCTGGAGTCTCCCAAGTAGTGTCCCATCACATGATATCCGAATGATGCCGAACCATCCGACCCACTCGTCAGAACCTCATAATCCCCCAAGAGATCAATATCTTGAGTACAGTTTAATAGTATCGAGTACATACCACAGCATCGGTGGTCCAGCCGTAGAAGGGCAAACCCAAGCCTCACTAATGGCGCCGCGGAATTGCCGCAAACCCTAAGGTTCAAAGGTTTTCACACGGTCATTATGTCGAGTTAGGGTTTCATTCTTCTAGAGGGTCCATAGAATCGCTTGCATGTCTTTCCGAATACTTTAAACTTGGAAAATGGGTTCCTGACATTCGATCGTCTCAATCGACTCTCAACGAATCTGCGTGAAGTCGCCTATAGCTGGAAACAATCTATCTGATGACCTCGCATCGGGGTAAGCGAACGAACCACATGTCCTAGTCATTCATCCTCGGTGACTAGCGACTCACCATCATATCTCTAAGTATATGCTCAAGCTGCGGTAGCTCCAACCATCTGGGTGATATCTCGTCATTTGCAGCAACAGCTGGCTCATTCGTCCGTACGCTAAACAACGCCTCAATCATCATGAATACGTGATATATCAACGGTCATCACATCCTGGCTGGTCTCTATCAGTGGCTCAATCCTCTGGTTCCGATCGGTACGCCCGAGAAATCTCGCAACAACGATCTGTCAAACGATCATAGTGCGGAAACACAAAATACGAAGCCTCTATGCAACCATATGTCTCTGGAACACGCCCTGGTCAGTCCTCGTCCACGACGAGCTCATGCTGACGCAACTCGAGCCGTAGCTCACTCTGCCCGTGCAATCGTGGCAGCAAAAATCATAACCAGTATCGATGAGTATAGATTATAGGAAGGAACATAATACTGTGCAAGGAAATGTACTTCCTAAGGTATCTTAAGAGGAGTGGCGTGTCGTAAGTATGCCGTGGAACATACGTACGGTACGTCCCTTTACTCGAGCTACCTACTCCATCAACTAAAGGTCATCCTTTGCGACGAAAGTTCGGGTATAATACCCCCTCGACTAAGTCTAAGTTCCGTAAGGTCAAGCCTAAGTTCCGTATATATATAAACGCCCTAGGCTCCACATAGTCAAACTTATACTCGAACTAAGATTAACCTAGCGCTCTGATACCAACTTTGTCACGACCCAAAAGAGTACGTGACTGGCCCTTGAACCATATGAAGTCTATAGGACTCCATCTGATCCAAGTGAGCCAAAAGCCCAGAAATCTAAAACCATTTAAAGAGTAAATAAAGGAACTGGTTTTTAATAAGTAAATAAATCATGTTTTAAATCAAAGTTTTCAAATAACTAAGCCGAAAATGCATTTTTAAAATGTGTAGTCTTTTCTGAAAATTTCGGCAGAGTTTTCTTTGTAAAAACTGGCCCCGAACGGGGTACAACAAGAAAATATATATGAAATGATAAAAGGCATCCCCAAGCGGGAGCTAGCTCTTCGTCAATCGACGGTCACAACCACGCAAGCAATAATAATATACAACGCCAAAGGGCGAGGATCAAAACCCCAAAAGGAACTCAAAACAGCCTGAAAACCATAATACTACAAGTGCGACTCTAAGGTCGAAATAATACATCACTGTATCTAAGTCTGAAACAATATACAAGTTTTGGTTGATGGAATTTCTAGATACAATGAATAATAAATGTACAATGGTGGTTCTAATACAAAAGAACCCACCTACACAAGCAAGTCACCGATATAGAAGCAGTGTGTCAGAAAAGCCGCTATAGAATCTGTACAGCAAAAACCTGCAAGAACTGTGGCACAACCGGGGTGAGTTGCCAACTCGTGAATAGAAAATATCTACAAGCAGAGATCGAATGTATGACCCATCTTAGGTCAATACGATCAGATATAAAAACCTCAATATGAATAAGTCTGCAGCATACTAAACTGGCAATGTAATCTCTATACATAAGTGTAGTGCCAAGTGCTCGTGCCAGTGCCTCAGGTAATAGCATATCATAAATGTGAGGCATGATCAAGGTAATCAATCTTCATGTACGTGGATCCCATCCACTCGTCACCCAATGACAATAACCATCATGCATGTAAATATCATCAGCATATGCATGGAAATATGAGGATATAAACCACCTGTGTACCTCGCGACACGTCAAAATCATGGAACCAGAGTGTCCGGCATCGACACTCGAAAACATCATGAAAACTGTGCCCAGCATCGGCACGTAAATCCTCATATATCGGGCTCCGTCTGCGGAATCGGCCCTTGGCCCCAGCAGTACGCCCATAACCATCTATCGACTCTGGTCGGTATCCTCCGGATGACCGCCAGGTCCAACCAATCACCGGTAGGTACTCTCCCACCTCCAGGCTCAATCGGCAAAGTCCTTCCATCATCTTGCCGAGGGGAACCATACCGGGTCCACCATGTACCCGCAATCGGCTCGTCCACTCCTCGAATCGGGTTTCACATGTCGCTCTCAACACCGAGAAAACACATGGTGGACGCACTGAAATATCATATCAAAGGTAACCAGGTTTTTAAAGCAATGACATATTCTCCTTTGAAATACTCACTGTTTCCTGATTTAAAATCAGAAAAGCTTATGGAAAAGGCTTCAGAAAAGGGTCACGTGCTTACACGTGACCAGCAGTCACGTGTTGGCACGTGACATCTAAAAGCATCAGCCAGGCAAATTCAGCTTCCCGACTACATCAAAGAAAAGGGTTTCAGAAGAGGTCACGTGCTCCCACGTGACCAGGGTCACGTGTTGGCACGTGATAATCAAAAGCAACAGACTTGTTCTCCGTTTAAATCAAGAAAAAGAGTCCAGCCGAGGGTCACGTGCTCACACGTGACCAGGGGTCACGTGATGGCACGTGACGGCTAAGAAGCAACCAGAAGACATAGTACAAAAAGAAAGAGGAAGGCTCGTTCCAAGAGGGTCACGTGCCCACACGTGACCAAGGGTCACGTGGCCACACGTGACCGACTTCAAAGCCCATTTGTTAACAGAATTAAATTCTGAGAAAAGACTTCTCAAATCTTTCCAAAAGAACCGATTGAATTAAAGATTTAAAGGTGATTAAATATCATCTATCTATGGGAAAATCTCGAATTTGGAAAGATTTCCCCTTAAAATCTAACCGAAATAACAAAGGAGAATCTCTGGATTTAAAATCCAATGGTGAATAAAATTCACCTAACAATCCAAAGGTCCGAAACGAATTATGGATGCAAATCAAATCTCTCAATGAAAGATTCAACAAAAACTAATTGACTCGGCTGCTTCTCCTATAAATAGGAGCCAAGAGACACACAAAAAAGAAGAAGAGAGAGAGATACGCAGAGGGAAGAAAAGAGAGAGAGACTTGATACTTTAGAGGAATTTGGATCTTCTGCAAAAGAAAACCCTAGGTAAGAAAGGGAAGGTTTCATTGAAAGAAAAGAGAATTTAATTCTCAACAGAGTTTAACTCTGATATAAAACAGAAGGACATATTTCTTCTCTCTTTGATGGAGGATCTGTAAAGTGCACATCTCCCCTTGAGTTGAGAATTTAATTCTCAATGGGTTGACATCCTGCCATGCAGATCCAAAGCATAGAGAGGGAATGGAAGCACGAGAATTTAATTCTCATCGAACTATAGGAATTTAATTCCTTCAAAATAAAATTAGGGTTTGACCCTGTGTTATGGGAATTTAATTCCTTCAGAATGAAAAGAATCAGGGTTTAACCCTAGTTAAGAAATTAGTTCTGTTAAAACAACAAGAATCTAATTCCCTTAATCTTATTCCCCAGAATAATTCTCTAACAGAGAGTGGGGGTTTAATTCCTTAAAGCTTTTATTAGGATTTAACCCATTCAGTTCTTCACATATATGAGGAATTTAATTCCTATAGAAAATTCAGAGTTCAACTCTTCAAAAGAAACTAGGAATTTAATTCCTCTGAAATTATTGTCAGGGTTCAACCCTACGAGGAATTTAATTCCTGAAAGGAATTAACAGATCTTCTAAACAACTACAGAAAAGCAGGGTCACGTGTCACCACGTGACCCTCCAAAAAGATCTACAGAAAGCCCTTTGAGGCAGTGCCTCACGTGACCACATAACCCTTGGCAGAGGCTTTAACATACTCCATTCAAACACCCGTCACGTGATGACACGTGATGCTCCAAAAGATGCGATCTTCTCAGCAGAACAAACGAAGGGAGGGCGCCCTCACGTGCTACCACGTGACCCCTCTTGCTTCAGCGTCTAACGCTAAATTGGAACCCCTGAGCCCAGTGTTAAACACTGTTTTGCCTTAGTGTTCAACACTAATTAAAGAGCTTTCTTGCAGTGTTTAACACTGAATTTCTTAGTGTTTAACACTAAATTAAATCTCTGTTGACAGAGTTTAACATTAATTTTCTTAGTGTTTAACACTAATTTGAAGCCTCTGCTGCTAGTGTTTGACACTGATTTGCTCTAGTGTTTAGCACTAATTTGAACCCCCTGTTGCTGGTGTTTAACACCAACTGTCTTTTAGTGTTAAAACACTAACTTGATCCCAGTGTTCAACACTGCTGAATTAACGTTAGCCCAATTGGCTAAATGTCCAGAGGCAAAGCCTCTCCTTCAAGGGACCAACAGGAGGGCCGATGTCCCAGATATGATTGGACTTAGCCCAAGCTGGCCATAAGTCCTCAATTCGTAATCAACTGGGCTAATGGGCTCATAACGTAATTAATTGGTCTTGATCCCAAATTGGGCCAAAGACTATTTAATCCACTCCGGTTCCAGGGTACATCTCTTCACTCCTTTGATACTTGGCGTTGTAATCCCTCAACGTCTTCAAAGAGGTGACGGATCCCGATGACCACACATTGATACGGACTGTGGGGTCTTTAAACCCATAGACTACGACGTCCTTAACCTTGATCGAGATGTCTTAAAACCAACAATGGACTGTGGGGTCCTTAAACCCATGGACTACGACGTCCTTAACCTTGACCGAGATGTCTTAAAACTAACAATGGACTGTGGGGTCCTTAAACCCATGGACTACGACGTCCTTAACCTTGACCGAGATGTCTTAAAACTAACAATGGACTGTGGGGTCCTTAAACCCATGGACTACGACGTCCTTAACCTTGACCGAGATGTCTTAAAACTAACATTGGACCGCAATGTCCTTAAACTACCCATGGACCGCAATGTTCTTAAACTAGCGATGGACCACTATGTCCCTAAACTGGAACAATAGAGCCCAAACGCTCTTTTGTCGGATCTAAAAGATCCCGTTTAAGTTGATCTTAGCTTCAAATACGGCTAATGTATCCTTAAACCTTTCAAACAGACTTTAGTCCCAAACTGGACTATAGATCCCCCCAATTAACTCTGGTTCAAGGGTACATCTCTGAACTCCTCTGACATCTGTCGTTGTAATCCTTCAACGTCGTCAGAGAGGTGACGGGTCCCGATGGCCATACATTAAATGGACCACTATGTCCCTAAACTGGAACAATGGAGCCCAAATGCTCTTTTGTCGGATCTAAACAATCCCGTTAAGTTGATCTTAGTCTCAGGTTAGACTAACGTATCCTTAACAAACGTTTGAGTTGATCTTGGCCTCAAATATGGCTAACGTATCCTCAAACCAAACCCCCAAACCCAAATCTAAGATAATACGGATTTGGACTAGTCCACGCCCTACGGACGACGACATAACTCGGTCTCCGTAAACAATCCACGGGCAACAAAACATAAAATAAACACACACGACACGAAGTGGCCATCTGGAGAAGGAGAAAGTTGTTACCGCGACGCGGTAGCATAATTAACTACAGGGGCTTGCGCCTGCAGGGAAGAGCGTCCCCACAATCAAAAAACCCCTCTAGCGAGGGGGAATCTGACGAAGTCTGCTACATCGGACGCATCCGTTCAGACCTTCGATGTACGGTGCCATAAATCAACTTGGCATCCTCGGAGAGGTGGACGGATAGCACCAATTAGCATCTGCCGTGAATATCAGGCAAGACGTCAGTCGCGCCGCCATTCAGAGGGGAACAGATTCTGGCACGCCCGGTGGGACCTTTTCCTCTTTCCACTCCACACTTCGTGTGTCGTGATTCGCGAACCAATCGCGGTTCGCTAATGGTTGCCCTTGGGTTTCAAGATACTAAGAATTGGCGTCTTGCTTATTGCAGAAAGCAAAGAATCGATGGCTTCTACTTCTGCGAAATGCTCCAACTGCTCAGACTGCAATTGCGACCAACGCTCTACCTCACCAGGAGGTATAGCCTACGGACCCCAAGCTGCTTCGTTATTCACAATACCTGTGGACCAGGTGACTCAGGCCACTACCGGATTGTTCTTTGGGACTATGTTCCCACCAACAAGCTTCACGGCGCCGGTGCTGACAAAGGAAGCTCACAAGAAGTCGGTCTTTGATCGTCTTACCCCTGCCGCAGCTCCTCTCAACGGGTCGCCCAACATCAGCGCCTCGGTCTTCTCTAGATTGGGCCAGAAATCCTGTGGACCCATCATGGGGCCTACAATCCCAGAGAAGGCTGCTTCTAAGAAAGTGACCGGTCCTGCTCCTGAAGTCATCAAAGCGACTTCCCCTGCCACAAATTCGGTCTTTACAAGATTGACGGCTCCAGCTCCCGCTCCTGCTACCCAAAGGACATCGGTCTTTGACAGGCTAACATCAGCAGCGACCCCCCACCTACACAGGGGGCAAGACGAAGCCATTCTCACCGCTGAACCAACGCCGTCCGCTCGACACGCTCGACGTCGCCACTGGTGCCGAGTAAGGAAAGCTGGGGGAAACTCCCCCTCTGGGCTAACTCCATCAGCCCCGATGGCAAAAGTTAATGCTGCTGTTCCAACGGGGAACAGCTTCGAGATGCTAAATAAGGTGCGAAGGAATTCTCCTACTGCGGTGCTAAAGAGGTCTCCTCCCCCACTAAAAAAGGTTGTGGAAATAAAGTCAGAACAGCCTCGATCCCCTCAACGGCTATCTTCCAAAATCTACAAGGTTTGGCGGCAGGCCCGAGACTCGATGATCGATCCAAACTTCTCCCGCCAGCACAAGAAGCTGAAAATCCAATCGGAAGCCGGTCACCAGGCTAAACCACGAAAGGCTGTCTGGACGCCTACCTCAACGGCCCCTTCAACCTCCACTGCTCATAAAAGGAGGAAGCCAGAGAAGATCCCCCAGCCTGCAACGACAGCTAAAAGCACTGAGCCCAGACGCCCTAAGTCTGGGGGCATGATGGTCCACACCGTATACATGGCGTCAGGAAAAGAAGACAGCCGTGCGTCTATAGGTCATAGACCGCTCACACGGTCGGTGACCAAAGCTCAGGAGCAACAGCAAAAGCTCCAGGAAATGATGAATGCTATGGCCGCACTTACCGGGCCAAAAGAAAACCCAGAAACGTCCTCAGACGAACGCCAGGAGGAAGAAACCGACGCCGAATTCCTTCGCCGGATACTGGAGAAGAAGGACAAAGAGGCTGCTGAACAAGCAGCCAACATACATCGTATGGGCCTTCTCTTCCAAGATATGATAGGAATGATGATCCAGCAGGACCCACCCGCCGAGGATCCCCCAATCTTTCTTGAAGACGACCGAGGAGAAACGTCAAATCCACCACCGGCCCTCTCAACAACCAAAGAGGAGACAATCTCTAAGGCTGATTTGGTCGACTATATAGCCCAGCAAATCCGGGTTCATCATGCGACTGAGGCAGCTGGTCAAGTCGTAAAGACGGGCCGGCCGTATCCAAGCTGGTACGACCAAATCAAATACCCGCCAGGTTATACAATACCAAAATTCCACGTGTATAAGGGGACCGGCAATCCCCATCAACATGTTGCCCAGTTCAGGGCCCTTTGCGGTAACACCGGCGGTGATGATAAACTGTTGCTTCGCCAGTTCGTGGGCAGCTTATCAGAAACAGCGTTCGAATGGTATTCAGAACTCCCGAACGATTCTATCAAGACGTTCGCTGAAATGGAGTTGCTATTCACTCAGCGATTCGCAAGCGCCAGCGAACGCACTCCAATAACGGCACTGATTAACGCCAGGGTAAAACCAGGCGAAACCTGGGTCCAGTATGCTATACGCTGGTGGAATTTGTGGTCGAGATGCGAGCAACGCATTGAGGAAGCACCTGCGGTGGGCATGTTCGTGGGAACTCTAGACCCTCACGCAACTATCTCCCAGTTTATGATGTTCTTTTAGCCAACCACATTCCAGGCTTTAATCGACAAGTTGGCTCAGATGGACCAGATGGGTCATAGACCACCTCCCCCGAAGTCGGAACCTCAGAATGACAAGGGTAAAGGAAGGGCAACCTTCGTCGCGAATGCCCAGCAGCAACCTAACGCCCCAAAGCCGGCAGATCAATTGGAAGAAAGACGCCGGTATTATAATGAGAGGATGAAGCGTCCCTACTCGTTCCCACGAGACAAGACGAAACGGTTATTCGAGCTGGCAGTACGCAACAGACTTATAAACCTACCAAATCCAAGGCGACCGCCGCAACCCACTGAGGTGAATAATCCTAACTATTGCCCTTACCATCAAACGGTAAGTCATCCGATTGAAGATTGCTTCGTCTTCAAAGGATGGATTGAAGATCAATACCTCCAAGGGAAGTTTGTACTGTCCGAAAAGTGGAAGGTGAACCCACCACAGCCGCATACTCCTAAGAAAGCAGATACACCGGGGGCAACCTGTTCCTTTATTGAAGAAGCTCCATGGGAGGTCGTGCTATTAACTAAAACTAAGAGAATGCTAAGAGACCTTCATGCGTGCCCTACGATCGAATGGAAGGACCTTCTTGAACCTCAAATTGTCGAAGGGATGTTGAAGCCCCGCCCAACTACGAAGACTCGTGATAGTGGCCCAAATACTCATGCCCAACCGTCAAAATCTTCGAAGAAAAAGAAGAAGAGATCCAAGAAGCCCGTGAATCCTGGAGATGAGCACACGAACTTGCAGAAGCAAATCGATGCGCTAGAAGAGTACAATCAAAAGGCGCGAACTCCTGTCACACTGCAAGAGTTCCTCAACCACATCTTTCAAGAGGAAGATGATAGAGAGAGTTCGTCGGATGAATCCGAGGGATATGTGGCGAGTTGTAACGTTATCTCCCACTCGTTTACCGACGATGAAAAGACTCCTGGCACTAAAAAGCTGGGGACAGAGCCTGAACCAGAGTGTGCGTGGCCAACAGATAAAATGATCAACGCCTTTCTAGACAAGATTCGTCTAAAGAGTAAAGCGGATCAGGAGCGTGAGATAGCCGCATCGGAAGGAGCCAAATGCAGACGACCGAACGAAAGAGTTGAAGTGCTCCCGCCAGATCGAAAAGCATCCGAAGCAGACAAGAAGATATTCAAGACGAGAAAAAGGTTTGCCAAAGCCATGTCAATGGGAATGAAGCTACCACCCTCGGAAGAAAACACGCTTAATGGGGTGGAGAGGCACCCTGATTATTGCGCATATCACCGGAAAATTTCACACCCCACGGAGGAGTGCGGCGCCTTTAAGATATGGTGGCAAGGATATGTTGTTCATTGGCAACATTTTAAGCGCATGAAACGCAAAACTCTTCGGGAACGAAGAAGTACTGCCGACGGGCACAACAGAACTACTGGCAGCTGTTACATGGTTAACGCCGGGGGGTCACAAGTTCTCACCTTTGGGAGCAACTCTGATGAAGAAATGGCTCTGGGCCCTCTCTTTAAAGAATCCGTTTTAGGGAAAGAGGAGAAATCGGAGGCCTGCGAGAACATTCAGCTGCGCAATCGCACACTCCCAGAAAAGAATCTCGGGCCCGTGAATAGAAAAGATAAGGGAAAGGAAAAGGTCACTGAGGATATCACTTTAGATGACCAAGTCATGAAAGAACTAACTACCAAAGACCCTCCCAGGAAGGGTAAGGTGGACTACAATATCCTAGCGCACCTAAGGAAGCTACCTTCCCAGCTTAGCATTCTCGATGCCTTCCTATTATCAAAAGAAGCGCGAGATTCACTAATTAAGGCGCTACAAGAACCTGAGCAATTCCAAGCCTTCCTCGCCACTGAAAGGATGAAGGATGAACTGGAGGAAGTGCATACGGCCGACATCACTTTCGGTGACGAAGACCTCCTTCTCGGGACGTGCGACCACAACAGTCCCCTATATGTCTCTGGATACTGCCATGATATCAAGATAGGCAAGATCCTGGTGGATAATGGATCCTCCGTCAATCTCCTTAATGTTCGGGTGTTGAAGGAAATCTGCATGAGTGTGCAACACCTCGCTCGTGACAAAATTACTATCTCCGGTTTCGATTCACAATCGTCACGGACTCTCGGATCCGTGATACTAACATTATGCTTTGGAATCCTCGTCACAGACATCAAATTCCATGTCATTGACGCCAAGACCTGCTACAACGCCTTGCTCGGTCATCCTTGGCTACACGAGTACAACATCATCCCTTCTACACAACATCAGTGTATGAATTACTTTAAGGATGGTTTCGAGTATACCGTAACAGGTGAGTTGAACCCATTTTCCGTGAACGAAGTCCGCAAATACGAAGATGCGAAGTACTTTTTGCCAGATTTCGAGAATACAGAAAGGTGTCGCAAGCCGGAGAACAAAGCCGCCGCCACCATCCCTGTTTTCGGGAGTGATACCGAAGAAGAAGAAGAGATAGTTTATGCCGGGCCGTCTCAACGCAATAATCCGGGGACGTCCGCCCCCATGTTGGTCTTCGGAAGTGATTCGGAAGATGAGGTCAATGCCGTGTTCTCCAATCGGCTGTCAATACAAGCACCCCTAGCGATGATCAGAGTTTGCAAATCACCATGGTACCACGAGAACACTACAAGGATCTCGACACACTTCAAGCTCACAATGTGCAAGACCTGCAAACGTTTTACGTCCCTCCCAGGCAAAAGGGTGAGAAGGTGATCCTATTCTACCGATCCTCAGAGTCGAAAATAGAGAAACAGATCCGGCATGGCGCGAATGCTACACTCGACAGGCTCCAACCTATCCGTTTGCCCAGATATTACACAAATGGACTAAAGAGGCTATTGAAGTGCCAAGGAGTACCCTTAAAACAGACTGTTCGACAAGCTCGGTTCTACAACAGGATTTGGGATGTCCCTGGGACTCAACGCAAATTGCCCAACGGGAAAATGGAAACACTTGGGCTTGGATACGCGAGAACCGGAAAACGGGAACGGGCCCACAGTAGCTACGCTATATATACCTTTGATGAAGAAGAGGACGCCCTGTCAGGAAATGCCAACCCCTCATCAAAACTAGACCCCGCGATTGAAGTGCCGAGTCCGTCGTTTGAAGAACGAATGGACAAGCTTATCAGGAAAGTGGGTCAAAAAGCTCGGGAAGACCACAACCATGAGATGGCCATCTACGAGAAGGCCAGGACGCAACGTCTATTTCAACAGGCTGCAAAAGACAAAGATGCCCATCCTTGTCAACCCGTTGTACGCAAGGCCCGACGCAGAGACGAAAATAAATCAAGAAGCGGAAAGAGGAGCCGACAACAACGACGCAGGATTAGGGGGTTACGTGATCGGGTATTGCGCGGCTCGGATTTGTCCCTCATGAAGAAGATGAGTCGAGCGTACTCCTTCCCACGAGACAAGACGGAGAGCTTACTCAAGCTCGCTATAAAACATCAAATGATCGCGCTTCCAGAGTCTAGACACCCTGAGCAAGCTAACAAGGCTTCTCATCTGAGCTATTGCTCTTATCACCGAGCCATAAGACATCCTACCGAAGACTGCTTCACCTTCAAGGACTGGGTCGAGGACCAGTACCAACAGGGCAGATTCGCTTTATCCAACGGTTGGAAGGTAACGCCGCCACAAAAGCACGAACTCAAAGCCGCAAAAGCAAAACCAGATCCACCTCAGTCCTGGAAGCGGATTCGCACCTGTTATACGATTACGTTATTAAAAGAAGAGCCCGAGAACGTGGATGACCTTCCCTGGTGCTTTGAGAACAGCGATGATGAGGTGGTCTCAGAATTTCCGCCAGCTCCAAAAGAACTGGAAGACGGCATACATACTACTGCAGATAACCTCAAGAAGATTGAGTTGGGATCGGCAGATGACCCGCGACCGACATTTGTCAGCGAGCTGCTATCTGAAGAAAGGGTGGCCGCGTTAAAGAACGTGCTTCTACGGCATAAAGACTGCTTTGCGTGGAACTACTCCGAGATGCCAGGATTAGATCCGGAGATTGCTGTGCATAAATTAGCAATATCCCCAGATATCAAGCCGGTCAAACAGTATCCTTAACAAACGTTTGAGTTGATCTTGGCCTCAAATATGGCTAACGTATCCTCAAACCAAACCCCCAAACCCAAATCTAAGAAAATATGGATTTAGACTAGTCCACGCCCTACGGGCGACGACATAACTCGGTCTCCGTAAACAATCCACGGGCAACAAAACATAAAATAAACACACACGACACGAAGTGACCATCTGGAGAAGGAGAAAGTTTTTACCGCGACGCGGTAGCGTAATTAACTGCAGGGGTTTGCGCCTGCAGGGAAGAGCGTCCCCACAATCAAAAAACCCCTCAAGCGAGGGGGAATCTGACGAAATCTGCTACATCGGACGCATCCGTTCAGACCTTCGATGTACGGTGCCATAAATCAACTTGGCATATTCGGAGAGGTGGACGGATAGCACCAATTAGCATCTGCCCCGAATCTCAGGCAAGACGTCAGTCGCGCCGCCATTCGGAGGGGAACACCCACGGTTCCCAAAATCCAGAAATATCATGGAAACAGCAACTCTCAATGCGTATAATCAGAAAGCATGATGTATGTGACATGTAGAAGAAATGTAAGCACATCAGTCTATCATGCAAAAATCATATCCTGAATGCAACAGTACTACAGTGTAGTGACATGGCAATTATCGATGATGAAGTGTGTGAGCCGTCAAACAAGTGTACGTGGAACATACGCATCATCGATAATGGTGCTGGTGTCCTAGCAGCATAACGGTAATATATCAATAAACACAAGCAATGCAATGCAAATAACATGAATATGCGAAATCGAATAATCAATGCAACAGTAAAGAATCTACCTCAATAACTATATCACGCAGCCTTGCCTTTTGAAATAAGACGAATCAGGGTTTTTGGTAAAATAAGGGCTACGGTGTTTTAAGAAAAGATGTGTCGTTTGAAATATCCGTAGAATCCCTTTTGCCTATCTTTAAAATATCCCCGATTCGTTAGTTTTTGAAATAGGTATGACTCGGGTCTAGTCTAACGCCTACTATGCGAACTACGGACCCACAATCAAGTCAATCGGGAGGGGTATGAAAACCACCTAAATCTGAGTCAATATAAACATATATATACAATAGTCGGTGATCCCGCCTCAATAGTATCACGTACGATACAATATATCATATAACATCCTCGAGTCATGAGTGCGGATCTAACATCAATATAGAGCTCGTACGGTAAATCGTCGCACGGCATCCCAATAGCTGGGTACGGGTCAATATCACATTATCTCATCACATATCAGGTATCACTACCATCATATCACATAATCTAGGGTACAACTCTAAGTCTAGTACCATCGATACCATCTTTGTAAATATGAAAGCGGGGTAAAACACATGCCCAAAGGCCCGCTGAAGCCATCATGTCGCATCTCAAATACGAACTCTGTCATATCGCCGAATCTCACGGCCTCAAATTCCGTATATGAACACATAGTCCCATACCCATGTGTAGATATACACCTCCATGTGCGCACAGATAAAAGAAAGAATGTATGCAAGTATATGTGTATGTGTATGTGTGGGTGTGCAACCACTACTCTAGGGTTTTGCACTATACTAAACTAATACATCCTTATCATCAATAATTCCATTATTACCATCAATAATTCTAAACAACACATAATAAATATGTGTGTGTATACGTATTCGTATACATTACCACGGACTGTTGGGGTGCTATACGCCATCCACCCGACTTCTCTCCATAGATATAAATCTACTCACCTTGATTCTCATGTGCCGATACCGATGTCGCCATCTTCATCTTCTTCGCCTCCACATCACGTAGGGTACCTACAAGTATATTACAAACACTAAAGCACATGAAAATCACATCGGAAAGCCAAAACAGCACACGCTACTCGCATAGGTAAGAACCTATCGTCTCGCATGTAGACACGATCAATATCCACTTGTCGTTGACGTCCAAACGCCACCCGACCGGAATGAATCACCAAATACCAAAATCCATGCTAAAACAAGTCGTAAATCATGCGCCAACATAGGAAAATCAACCAAGATTTTACCCTAATTGGAACCAGACAAAATTGCACATGCCATGGGTCAAAACTATTGGAAATAGGGCCATGCACCAAAAACGAACCAAATCTCTCCTGCTCTGGCCGCAAATTGCGGCCAGAAGGATTAAATCTGCGGCCTGGGGAAGGAGGTAGGGGCTAGGGTTTGGTGTGGTGGTTCCAGGGTGCTTGCACATCTCACTGTCAACTCAATTTTATTTTAGGGGTCTCGGGGGGATAGCAGATTCCTAAATACAATCACAGATTCACCGTTTTTCCCGATATCGTCTCATAAATCTGTATTCTGGGTTTAAGCTTCAGGTTTGGTTCTAAAGTAACATCCCACCAGGGTTCTAAAGTCACAACAAGTCTCAACTTCACATTACAACTAAATTTTACCCTAATCCTCTCTAGGGTTGTCCAAAGTGCACAAAACTTCGTCGAAACGACATCAAACTTTAAAAGAGGCTTAATCACAAGAAATGATACAACAATTTTGAACGAATTACCTTAATAGAGACTCATGAATCCTCAACAGCGCCAAAACACAAACTTTCTTGGTCCAAATGGTTGCTTGAGGGCTCGTGCAAATTTTTTGTGAAATGAGAGTGGTGTTTTGAGGTGATTAACATAGAGTTTTAGAGGATTGAAGAGGGGAGGGAGTGAGGGAAGAGGCAGCAGCAGCTGATGATGGAGGAGATGGGGAACAGAGATGAAGGAAATGAAGAGGGAAGAGAAGTCTCATGGTCAAATGACCCCCTCACCTCTCTCTCTCTTTCACACACCTACTACCACATTATTCTAATCAATTCATTTCTTTTCTAAAACCTTCTTACTCAAATAGTACACCCAAAGTAAAGCCATGGTAAGAAAATGCAACACAAGTGTAGAAAAATGATATGTGCATGTTTTGCACAAAAATGCCAAAAATCCGATTAGCGATTTTTAATCGCGATTAGCACTAAATTAGTGTCAAACTAATCACAAAAACTTAAAAATGGCATAATCCCATAAAATACCCTATTTTGGAATTTTCCATAATTTTCCCCATTTATTTGTATTTAATTATACCGAAATATTAAAATATTCATTAAAATAATATTAAATTATAAAAATTCCCAAAAATAATATTTTATTATTTTGAAACGTTACAATTATATCTGGGTTTTTACGGAAAACACCGGTTATTTTACCGATTATCCGAAATTTCACCTAACGATTTTCAAAACGTTACATATATCCAGGATTAGGGTTAAGGTAAAGCAAGGATTAGGAATGGATTAAAGCAATGGATTCGGTTAAGGGTTAAGTTGTCATAGTCACTAATATAGATTACCACAAACAAACCCTCACGTTAACGTGCACACGTGCGTGTATGCCATAACAAATTAAAAATAAATTATTAATTAAATGTTATAAAATGTGAGGAAGCCGAATTGGTAAAATTTTTACCAAAAACCCGCATTAACGTCTAAACTAACACTAACCGAAATCTAAGGCGTTACACACAGACTACCCAGAACCCACTAGTATGATCTCTATCATAATCATGGAAGTAAAGTACACATCCTAAGGGCTTTATCAACATGTAACAGAAAGACAATAAGTGTACATGTTAAGATAAAGAGCAACCAGATAGCATACTATCATGTCGAGCAAGAAAGTCATCCCTATCTATGTCCAAGCACCCACTATAATATACATCATATGTACAATAATAGCCTCTAGGGCATACATATAACTGACAATCTCCCACTTACACTAGGGCCATTTGTTGTAGTATCTCATACTCAACGTCCTATAGAAGTCTCTCTAGGGTAAGGCCTCCGTGAGTGGATCTGCCGTGTTATCCTTCGCGTCAACTCTCCTGATCTTGATCCTCTGGAGATTAACCATCTCCCTGATCAGGTGATACTGTCCTCAGAATATGTCTAAAACGATGATGGGACCTGCGTTCCTAGGCCAAATCCACAACTCCACTGTTGTCATAATAACAGTTATTGGACGCTCAATGGTAGGAACCATGTTCATCTCATGAACAAGAAATATCCAGACACCCTCTTTGGTAGCATCGTTGGTAGCGATGTATTCAACCTTTATCGTCTAGTTTGCCACGGTATCTAGCTTGGAACTCTCCCAACATACCGTCCCTGCAATGAGGGTAAGACAAAGCCCGTGACTGACTTTCACTCAACCTTATCACTCTGGGAGCTGGAATTGTTAAAGGACTCCCACTTGAGTTCACCGTTACCAAACACCAAGAACATTTCTTTAGTGCTTTTCAAGTACTTAAGAATGTCCTACACAACTATCCAGTGATTTTCCCAAGATCCGAATGATTCCTAATCACTATACTTAGTGAGTTAGCTACATCTGGTCTGGTACATAACATCACACACATCATAGAGCCTACTACCGAAGCATAGGGTATCCATTGCACGCGAGCTCTCTCCAAATCAATCTTGGGAGACATTCTTTTGGAGAGAGTGATCGATGAGTAAGTGGGCGAAGCACCACGCTTAGAATCTTCCATACTAAACCCCTTTAGTATGGTGTTAGTGTACCTGGATTTGGGACACTCCCAACATCCACTTAGATCTATCATCATAGATCATAATCCATAAGATGTAGTAGGTATCATCCAGATCTTCCATGGAGAATCCTTGTGATAAAAGGAGCTTGACCGAGTGTAGCGTAGGAAATCATTTCCTATCAAGAGTATGTCATCTATGTACAATTCGTGTAAGACAACTTCACTCTCTACAACCTTCTTGTATATACAAGGTTCATCTACCATTTTGACGAAGTCAAACTGTAATATTTCAGAAAAATAAAATATTATTTTTGGGAATTTTTATAATTAAATAATAAAATATTGAATATTTTAATAGTGCGGTATAATTAAATACCGATAAATTGGGAAAATTTTTGAAAATTTTAGAAATTACTAAAAAGAGGACGCTTTATGTGATTTATGCGAATTATGAAAGTTTATGATTTATTTGACACTATTTTAGTGCTAATCGCGATTAAATATCGCTAATCGGGCTTTAAGCGTGTTTTGTGCCTATGTCTTTTTCAGCACTTGTTACATTTTTCTTCAGGGCATTTCTTCATGATTCATGCATGGTTGTTTGAATTTAAGGAGAAGAAAAGAAAAGAAAAGGAAAAGAAAAGAATAGAATATGTTGAATAGTGAATGGTATGGGCAAGAGAGAGAAGGAGAGGGTGAGGGGGGTCAACCTTGACCTTGGTCTTGGTCTTTGTTCCATTCACCATCTTCATCATTATCCTCTCCCTCTTCAGCCCTATGGCAGCACCCTCCTCCTCCTCCACTACAACCCCCAAAACTCCATTAAAAACTACTCCAAAGTCCCTCCCCACTTCATAAAATTTGAGCACAAGCCCTCTAGCTACACTTTGGACCAAAAAAGTTTGCATTTTGGCACTGTAGAGGATTCATGAGTGTCAAATGAGGTAATCCCTTCACTTTAAGTGTAGTATTTCATTTGCTTAAGCGTCTCTTCAAGTTTGAAATCGTTTTGGCGAAATTTAGTGAACTTTGAAATTCCAAGTTAGGGTTAGGGTTTGAATTGAGTTGAGATGGTGCAATTGAAGTGTAATTAGGGACTACAACCCCTGTGGTGATTGATTGGAGACCTAAACCAAAGACTTAAACCCTGAAATACGAACTTAGAAAACCCAATATTAGAGAATTGTGGATTCTGTGAGGGTATAATGAAATCTTCTAACACTCGGAGCTTATGAAATTTATTTAGCAAACACAGTGAGTAATGCAGGTGACCTAGATGATACCATTGAAACCCTGGACCCCACCTCAACCTTCAGCCCATAAATAATTGCCTTCTGGCCGCAAATAATTGCCTTCTGGCGGCAAATTGCGGCCAGGAATTCACCTGGGTGCTTCGTGTTTGGTTCATGCCTCCTATGTCCTGTAACTAGACCCTTGGAATATGCAAAATTGGCTAGTTTGACCTAGGGAAAAATCTGGGACCATTTTCAAGAGTTGCTGTTTTGATTTGGGGTTTCGTTTCTCGTATTTTGAATTCTGGGTTTCTAGTATTGTGTTTTACCTCGATCACTTGACGTTTATACGATGATATCGAGGGTTTTTTGGTGGTTTTGAAGCCGTGGTCCATAGGTTCTAACCTATAGGCCTTTAGAGTGTCGTTTTGGTTTTCTGATGTGATTTTTAATACGCAATTGCGATTGTGGATATGTGTAGGTACCCCCACGATGATTCGAGACGATGAAGAAGATGATGGCGACATCGACATCGACAAGCAAGATCAAGTGAGTAGATTATATCTACGGGGGAAGTCGGGCGGATGGCGTACAGCACCCCCGCAGTTCGTAGTATAGCTTATATATATATATATGGTTATATATATGTGTTTATGTTACGTGGATGATTGTCAAGATATGATTTGTGTTCATGGTTTAGTTTAGAGTAGTTAGAAGTAACTTAGTTTAGCTTCTTAGTCGCGAACCCTAGAATAGGTTTACACTCACACGCACACACATGCTTACTGTTATACTTGGGCGTATATGGGGATAGATATATATACACACACATATAGGTATGGGACTGTGTATATATATATACACGTATACCTACACTTGGATGGTGAGGATAGTGGATGATATTAGGAGATGAGTCGATGAGTTTGGGCATGGTGCCACGAGATTGGTGATATGATGTGGTTCGTATTAGGAGATACGACATGAGATTTTAGCGGGCCTTTAGGCGTGTGTTTTCATACACGCACACATATACTTGTAGATGGTATCAGCTTGTACTGGACTTAGATCAGTACCCTAGTTCATGAGATATGATGATAAGGATACCAAATAATTGATGAGATAAATGTGAGATTCGACCTGTACCCAGATTTGGGATGCCGTACGACGGATTTACGTACGAGCTATATATTGATGATAGATCTGCACTCTTAACTCGAGGATGTCATATTGTATATTGTATCGTATGTGATACTATTGTGGCGGGATCACCGACTATTATATTTATATGTATATCGACTCAGATTTAGGTGGTTTCCCTTACCCTTTCGGTTAGACTGTTCGTTTAATTCTGTAGTACTCAGTAGATGTTAGACTAGACCCGAGTCATACCTATTTCAAAACTAACGAATCATGAGTATTTTAAAAGACAGGCTAAGGAATTCTACGGATATTTCAAAAGACGCATCTTTTCTTAAAAACACCGTAGCCTTTATTTTTCTAAACACCACGATTCTTGTTATTTCAAATGGCAAAACTGTATGACATATATATATATATATATATATTGATGTAGATTCTTCACTGTTGTGTTTATTATTCATTTTCCGCATATTCTTGCTATTCGCATCGCATTGCATGTTTAAATGCGTTTATAATTATATTAAACCCATGCTGTCAGGACACCAGCACCATTATCGATGATGCGTATGTTCCACGTACACCTGCTTGCCGGCTCACACACCTCATCATCGATAATTGCCATGCCACTACACAGAAGGATTGTTGCATCAGGATATGACTCCTTGTATGACATACTTGCGTACTGATTGTTAGAGGTTATATATGCGCTTTCTCTTTCAAAAGATGAATCAAAGAATTAATTACCGCATTCAAGAACGGCGTCGCTTGGTAGCTAGCCGGTGAGTACGGGTCGGTCCACAAGGATTTTGTGTATTTTCTATTTGTTCTAACGAGTTAATTCCAATTGTTGTGGATTAGATTATCACTAAAAACTAAGTTTGATTTAGATTAGGATTAAAACCTTGCTAGGGTTAGGTTTAGGTTAAGTTTGGAAATTTAATATTTCTCACCGCTTTCAATGCCCTTAATTTAGATCTATTTAGGTCTTATGGTAATAATTAATAAAAGGGGGAAGAAACGATGTTCCTTCCTCTAGGTCCTTGTCCGTCCTTTCTTAATTCTTACCCTAACCTCCATAGAAAACATATACAACCGGTCTTTTAAACTACGGTATCACCGCTACCTCGTGGGATAGGGTGTCGTAGTGAGCGGTGTGTGTATGTATGCATGGAGTCCTATAAATAATATGCGATGGGCAAGAAAGGGGTGGGAGATTTTCATCTCTCAAACCTTTCCTATTCCTAACCCTAACAAGTGAGGAACTACTCACTCATTAGGGGATTGATAAAAGACATTTGATTGTTATGATTGTTTTTAAAAGACTAATTATCTAAACTACGGCAGATAAATAAAATCTAACTAGGGAAGATAAATAAATTACTAAACTACGGCAGAAAAGAATTTAACTAGGGCAAGGTAAAGAAAAACTACTTACTTTTATTCGATGCACTCTTCAAAACATTACAATGAATTCTGAATTTTTATCAATAAAAAGAGGCATGCTCTAAAAAGAGCATTAGGGTTTCTATTTATAGATTATAGAAACCCTAGGGTTACATCCGATCCCTATCTGCATTTACAAATTTATCTTAAGAAGCCTAGTCAACGCACTGCCACACTGTTGAATTTTGCGCCGACACGTGCTCACCATGGCCGCGGATCCGCGGCCATATACCCTGTTTGGCCGCGGATCCGCGGCCATATAGTGGGGTCTTTGGCTGTATTTTTCTTGGGTTCTTTCTGTTGCTTGTTTACTTGGATTTTTCTTCACTTGGTTCTTCAGAACGTCTTCTAGTCTCTTCCAGATTTCCACAGTGCATATTGTTGTGGACTTTTACCCTTTACTTTGTGTCGAAGTCTTGAACCTTGCGCTGCCTTTGTACTTTGTGAAATTGTCCATTGATCTTCATTTGTCCCTCAAAGTATAGGCATGATCAAGATTCTTCTATTTGTTGTTCGTAGTCTCACTTTGTATCGTCTTTTCATCATTTTCACTGTTTTTGTTCCGAGAACCTGTAACCTGCAACTATGTAGCAGACATGGATCAAAAACACCTGTTTATTCGTAAAATGAATAAGAATGGGGAATATAATAATGCAAAATTATGATATGAACAAATACCCCCAAACTTATCTTTTTCTTGTCCTCGAGCAAAACTAGTTTTATTCTCGAAAAAGACCTAACCTCACTTTCATAGGGAAACGCGACTGCACTGAGCTCGTGCAACAAGCCGTTAAACCTCTAGGTGTCCCTAGTAGGAGGAGTGTTGTCTCCTGAAGGTTTTTAGCGGATACTACCCACAAAATCCTATCAATTTGGCCTATTGACTTTTATTCTTCAATTCGGTTTTCTAACGAGAAAGTCTATTATCTTCAACTCAGAAATTATCAACCCGTATTTTTCACGCTTCCTTATCATTTAACTTAAGATTATATATGTTTTGTAAATTTACTTAGCTTTTTAGCATCTTTTGAGTTTTACTTCTAAGGTTCCATCTCAACTTAGGAATTTTTATCATCTCTACTAAAGATATAAGTCCTATTTTTCATTCCTATCTCTCATCCAAATCCCAATCATATACCCCTACGTGTGTGTATGTATCACCCCTACATTTGGAAATTCAATTCAAGCTCTTATACTCTTGTCCATAGTCCAAAGTACTTTTCAATTGGTGAATTTTTAGATGAAATTGCTCACACATTCTTCATGCGACCGTTAATACTTCTATAGGTACCAACAACCGATTATAAAATGTGTTTGCACATTAAGGCGTAATTCCTAGTCTTGTAACACCTAAGGCTTTAGCAGTGACTCCCAAACCAGTTGGTCTAAGGCACTAGGTGATAAAGCACCCTCGCTAAATATTTTTTCTATTTATGCAGCCTTAAGTAATTACAAAAACCAGTGTTCATTTTTTTATCTCTTTATTCACACTTGTATTTTTATTTTATTTTCCTTCATACTAAGGACTTTAGACAAGAGCATTTCAAGGTCTCTTCTACTATTCCAATTTTCAAGGTTCGTGTTTGTGCAAATTGTAGGGTATATATTTTCAGAATTTAGACTTAAGCTTAGGAATTATATTTCAGACTTACACTTTAATAAAAATATCAATACTCTTCCCTTATTTTGACTTAGCCCAAGAAGTGAACTCAAAATTTGCCTATTTCTAAGTATACCACAAAGACATATATTTTCTACCGTTAAATTTTAAGAAAGGTTATTTTAGGGTTTTTTAATTTACTAAGTTTAGGATCTAGTTGTTCCTAGATAGTTAACTTTCTTATCAAACTCAAGTCAATTATGACCAAAATTGAATGTTTTAATTTTTATAATTTTTCAGTTTTTATTTGATTTTTCTTTTATATATTTTTTTTATTTTTTCAATTTTTATGATTTTTTATATGGATGCAATGCAAAATTTAAACATGCAAAAGAAAAAGCAAAAATATATACAAAAATTTAAAACAAATATGCAATGCAAATGATAACTATTTACAACCACCAACTCCCCCAAACTTATCACAAGCAGTGCCCTCACTGCTCGGCCCCACGTCGTGCCCTCGAGCGTGAACGGGAACGCTCCTCCCTACCCAGCAGGGTTCGGATCCCCTTCTCTATTTCAGTCAACCGCCTATCATGATCCTTTGCTATCCCCCTCAACTCATCAATGCCCCTAACATCTCTTCGCATCAAATTTGCATGTTCTAAAGGAGTGAGTTCTCCCTCGCTCGCGGTAGAGCTTGAGCTAGGTGTGCGGGTGGGCACGTGCTCCGCCGGTTCAGTTCTTGACCACACATCCATCAGTCGTGTATAGGACATAGAAATGCCCTCAACGAGAGGCCTAACATGTATGCCTCCAAGCATGTAAAATTTGAACTCCTCCACGCGGAGGAAATATCGACACAGTTGTGTCACAAGCATGGGACAAAGGTGGTCTACGGCTCTTTTGCCTGCACCTATTGAGTTCAGTAGCACCGTGCACATATCGAAACAAGGGTTTCTTGTCATGAGTGTGTGAATGATATGCAATGAGGGTGTAAAAAATGTGGTGTTGTGGGAACTACAAAAAATAATGTTTTGTGCCCACTGGCACATAGTTAAAACATTGGTAAAAAGGGTTCTCGCTTGGATCCCCTTCCGCGGCTCCCTTGAGCAATCATTGCCCATCAAGGGCATGTAATCCTCAAACTGTAATGGTTGATCATGAGCGGGTATCCGAGGGATTAATGTGACTTCATGTATGAGTTCTTTATCAATGATAATTTCCCTATCACCCCACTCCAATTTTATAAAGCCAAATTGGGCGAGGCACCCATCTTCCATGCACTTGTAAAAACGAGTGACTAATTACAGAAAGGCATAGGCGTTAGGGTGATTATATATCAAAAAGTTCCAGCCCCTACGTGCTATCTCGTTCGCAAAATAACTCCCATACACATCGTGTGAAAAAATTTATGAAAAGTCACGCTCAAGTTGCATATTGGGTGCCATCAGATAGTTACAGTTCTAAAAAATTTTAAAAACAGAGAGGGTTTCAGGAAACGAACCTCCCCTGAAAAATTCAGGGGGTGAAGACAGAGGGCTGCGGTGGATCAGCGGCGGGAAGCACTTTCTCGCGGCGGAAGCGCGGCGGCACAGAGGGATCTCCTTGCAGAAATTGAATGCGGCGGCGCTAGGGTTTTCAGAAGATGAAAATTAGGGTTTTTTTTATCACAGAGAGGGCTCGGGGTTATTTATATAGGGGGAGAGGGGTGGATATTTGCAAATAAACCCCTCTAAAAAGAGGAAATTATTTGCAAATAAAAAATTTATTTTATTTATTTAATCTGTAAATTTACAAAAATAACCAATTTTTTTTATTTTCAAATTTTTTTATTTTTTATGTTATTTTGTATTTATATATTTACAAATGATACATACCCCCAAACTTGTTTGAAACAAAGTTTTGGCTAGATGATCGAAAATTTGGGGGTAAATGGAGGAAGACCGATCAGTATAAATTGGCTCCTACAAAAACAGGAGCTCCTCCGACGGGTCCGCAGTGAGGAATGGTTTGAGTCGATATCCGTTTACTTTAAACATTGTACCGTCCTCCGGGTTTTCTAGGTCTACCGCACCGTGCGGATATACGGTGCGTACCAAAAACGGCCCTTTCCATCTTGATTTGAGCTTGCCGGGATGGTAGTGTAACCGAGTGTCATAAAGCAAAACCTGTTGGCCAGGTTTGAAAGTTTTGTGCAGAAGGTGTTTGTCATGGAACAGCTTCATTCGGTTTTTAACAATTGCCTCATTTTCGTAGGCCTCATTCCTCAGCTCATCTAGTTCATTCAATTGCAGCCTTCTATTACTGCCCGCATCTCCCATGGATAAGTTCAACTCTTTAATCGCCTAAAATGCCTTGTGCTCAATTTCAACAGGGAGGTGGCAAGCCTTCCCATAAACAAGCCGATATGGAGACATGCCAAGATCGGTTTTGTAAGCAGTACGGAATGCCCATAGTGCATCAATCAGTTTGTGTGACCAATCTTTACGGTTTTTAGAAACCGTTTTCTCTAAAATTTGTTTAATCTGCCGATTCGAAACCTCGGCTTGCCCACAAGTTTGGGGATGATATGGTGTTGACAATTTGTGAGTAATGGAGTATTTGCGTATTAAGGACTCAAAAGTCGTATTACAGAAGTGAGATCCATTATCACTTATAATCGCTCGAGGATGCCCAAACCGAGAAAAGATATTTTCTTTAAGAAATCGAACAACAACCTTGTTATCATTCGTTCGGTTTGGCACAGCCTCGACCCATTTTGACACATAGTCAACAGCCAATAGAATATACATATTCCCAAAGGAATTGGGAAATGGTCCCATGAAGTCTATTCCCCAAACATCAAAAATATCAACAACCAAAATTGGTTGGAGCGACATTTCATTTCTCCGCGATATCCGGCCCAAGTGTTGGCACCGGGAGCATGTCTTGTAGTATTCATATGCATCTTTAAAAAGTCATGGCCAGTAGAAACCACACTGCAAGATTTTTTCTGCTGTCTTCTTGGGGCCAAATTGTCCGCCACACGTTTCATCGTGGAAAAAGACAGCACACTCTTAAACTCGTTTTCGGGGACACACCGACGAATGATTTGGTTGGAACAGTATTTAAAGAGATACGGTTCATCCCAGTAATTTTTTTTTTACTTGGGACAGGAATCGAAGTTTGTCCTGTTTCGACCAATCTTTAGGTATCAGTCTAGTGGCCAAATAGTTTACTATATCAGCGAACCAAGGTTCACATGTCACGGTTAAGAGTTGCTCATCGGGAAAAACATCTTTAATAGAAATTTCGAGTGTAGGCGAAGAAGGGAGTCGTGAAAGGTGGTCGACAACTATGTTTTCACATCCTCTTTTGTCCCTTATGACAAGGTCAAATTCTTGTAGCAAGAGGATCCAACTTATTAGCCTAGATTTAGCATCCTTCTTCGTGAAAAGATGGTGAAGAGCTGAGTGGTCCGTGTAAACAATCAATGGAGAGACGATTAAATAGGGCCTGAATTTTTCAAGTGCAAACACAACGGCTAAAAATTCTTTTTCTGTTGTGTAATTCAATTGGGCCTCATTTAATGTTCGGCTAGCGTAATAAATTACGTGCGGCATCTTATTAATGTGCTGTCCAAGGACAGTACCAATGGCGAAATCAGATGCATCGCACATAATTTCAAATGGATGCTTCCAGACGGGAGAGGAAAGAATGGGCGCAGAAATGAGCGAGTGTTTCAATGACTCGAACGCTTTCATGCAGGTTGAGTCAAAATCAAAAGTTGTTTCCTTGGCTAATAAAAGAGTCAAGGGTCTAGCTATCTTGCTAAAATCATTGATGAACCGTCTATTAAAACCGGCATGGCTAAGGAAGGCTCGGATGTCTTTGACGCATTTAGGAGGAGGAAGATTGGAAATGACTTTAATCTTGGCTTTATCAACCTCTATGCCATTTTGTGAGATGACATGTCCTAAGACAATACCCACCCGTACCATAAAGTGGCACTTCTCCCAATTGAAAGTGAGGTTCTTATCCCTACAGCGGGTAAGAACTGCATCTAAGTGTAGCAAACTCTCATCGAAGGAGTCACCGAAAATGGAGAAATCATCCATAAAAATTTCCAAAAATTTCTCCACCATGTCAGAAAAGATCCCCATCATACACCGCTGGAAAGTAGCGGGTGCATTGCATAACCCAAAGGGCATGCGACGGTAAGCGAATGTACCAAAAGGACAAGTAAATGTGGTCTTGTCTTGATCATTTTTGGCGATGAGAACTTGATTATAGCCGGAATAGCCATCCAAAAAGCAGTAAAATTCATGCCCAGCCAATCGTTCTAGCATTTGGTCAATAAAAGGTAAAGGAAAGTGGTTTTTCCTTGTCGCGGCGTCGAGTTTTCTATAGTCGATGCAAACTCGCCACCTAGTTTGGGTGCGAGTAGGTATTAACTCATTCGCCTCATTGGTTATGACCGTTATGCCCGATTTCTTTGGGACAACGTGAATGGGGCTAACCCACTGGCTATCCGAGATAGGGTAAATGATACCACTATCAAGACATTTTACAATCTCCTTCTTGACAGCCTCCTTCATTATGGGGTTGAGGCGTCTTTGTAGATCCCTTACTGGCTTGGCATCATCCATTATATGTATATGATGTTCAACTATGAGGGGACTAATCCCCTTGATGTCCGCCATAGTCCAGCCAAAAGCTTGCCGGTTATTTTGTAAGACCATTAAAAGGGCTTTCTCTTGCTCGAGGGCTAGATATGCCGATATGATAACAGGAAGGGTCTCATTCTCACCTAAGTAAGCATATTTAAGGTGAGATGGAAAAATCTCGAGTTCGAGTTTCAGAGGTGAAACAATTGAAGGTAACATTGGTGAAACTGTCTCGAACTCGAAGGATTCCAACAATGGTTCAAATCGAGTGTAAGCAACCGAGTCGGATGATTCAACTAACTCATCCGAAAATCAAAAGACTCAAACTCGGGTGGTGAGTCTTCAAAATCGTCCAAAAAAGTGAAACACTCGTAATCGTTATCCGGTGTGAAAGACGTGTCAGATTCTAGGAGGAACGCACTAGAGGCGTCAAAACTGCTGTGATCGAACAGAAATTTTTCGAGCTCACAGTCTTCCTGCGTGATCTCGTGGATCGACCAAACATCAAGTATACTAGCATTAGGCTCGGAGAGCTGATTCCCCAACTTAAAAATGTTGAGTTCAATTGTCATATTTTCAAAAGATAGGTTCATCGAACCGTTTCGATAATTGATCACCGCATTAGAAGTCGCAAGGAACGGTCGACCGAGTATCACCGGAATTTGACTCCGGGGGTTAGCTACAGGCTGTGTATCCATAACAATGAAATCAACGGGGAAAATGAAGTCCCCTACTTTGATCAACACATCCTCTAACTCACCCCTAGGATGGGTGATGGATCGGTCGGCCATTTGGAGAGTACAATGAGTGTGTTTAAGCTCTCCAACGCCTAATTGTTCGTATACTGAATAGGGTAGCAAATTGACACTAGCACCAAGATCTAAAAGTGCTCTATTTATGTTCTTATCCCCAATTGTTATCGAAATTGTAGGACAGCCGGGGTCCTTATGTTTTTGGGGTAAAGATTGGACAAGAGCATCACTTACAGCACTAGCCACGAAAACTTTCTTTGGTACTTGTGACTTCCTCTTCTTGGCGCATAAGTCCTTTAAGATTTTTGCGTAAGAAGGGACTTGTTGGATTGCATCCAAGAGAGGTATGTTTATGCTAACCTGTTTGAATAACTCCACAACCTTCTCCATTTGGGTAGTTGGTTTATTGGATCTCAACTTGTTTGGAAATGGAACATTTTAAAAATTTGTTTAGTCCAATGTCTGTGGAGTAGATTGCGGAGTTGGAACAGATCCCAGTGTTGGTGTGTTCGTGAAGTGAGAAGTGGATCCGTTCGAGTTAGAAGAAGTAGAGCCTTGTGAAGAATGAAGAATAGGCTCTAAAGAAGATGAAGATGAAGAAGGAGAAGAAGATGATGAAGAAGAAGCACCGGCAGGGGTGTCATCACTATTACCCACGTTATTGTGCAACACTCTTTCAGATCTCAATGTGGTCACAACATTTACATTATGATTTTGTTGTTCATAAGCAACATGTGCGTTGTGTGTGTGACCGGGATTTAGCAATGGTTGAGATGGAAGCTTTCTCTTTTCTCGCTCGCTCAACGCAGCATTTAGTTGTGCAATTTGGGCCTCAATTGATTTGTTGCTTTGATCATGTGAAGCACTGTTTTGCACCAAAGATTGAATGGAAGTCTCCAACCTTGCTGCGGATTGTGTAGATTGTTTCAAAAACGCATCTAGACTTCGTTCTAGCGAGGAAACCTTATCATTATTTGGTTGAACAAAATTGTTTTGAGGATAAGAGTTGTTGGGCACAAAATTGTTTATTTGGTTTGGGTAAGGTTGTGGTTGAAAAGGTTGCTGGTATTGAGTTTGTTGAGGTGCTTGTTGTTGTGGAGGATGAGGCCTTTGAAAGTTGTTATTGCCTTGGAATTGTTGATTTTGATTCCAAGCAAAATTTGGGTGGCTCCTCCAACCAGGATTATAAGTCGAAGAGTATGGATCATTTCTTTGTCTTTGCTGAAAAGCAGCATTGCCTTGATCTTGTCCTTGAACAGGTGGATTGTAAGGACACTCTTCGGTAAGATAGGATGGATCCGGACAACAAGTGCAAACAGTGCGTGGGGGTAAAGCAGGGGCAGGAGAAGGCGATGAGATTTTGGTCTCAATTGCTTCTAGCTTTTTCGTAAGTGCGGCCATTTCGGCCTTCATTGCAATCGACATATCTAGTTGATGTATGTCTGCCCTAGACTGACCTGTTGAAGAAGATGAGGTGGTCTTAGTGCTTTCCCACTGAAGTGTTTGTTCAGCAAGATCGTCGAGAAACTGCCAAGCTTCCTCGCTTGATTTTGTTAGAAATTGACCATGACAAATGGTTTCCAACAACTGCTTAGTTGCTGGGTTTAATCTTTCGTATAAAGTTTGGCAAAGTTGCCAATTCTCGATACCGTGGTGAGGGCATTGAACAGGTCATTAAATCTTTCAAAACACTTCGAAAAAGGTTCGGAAGGAAGCTGGGAAAATTGAATAATCTCATTGCGAATTCTCGCGGTCTTGTGATGTGGGTAAAACTTTTTTAGAAAAGCTTTAACAAACTCTTCCCAATTTTTTATCGAGTGTGATGCTGTGCTATATAACCATTTCTCGGCTAGGTCACATAAGGTGACTAGAATGACACGTAGCCTTATAGCATCATCAGAAAGTTGTGTAGTCTTCATCATTGCGCAAACATTCTGGAATTTGTTTATGAAGATGTAGACATCTTCGGATTCCAGCAAGTGAAATTTGGGCAACATGTTGATGAAGTGGGGTTTGATCTCAAAGTTATCCCCATTAGCCGGTGGTAATGAAAGACAAGTGGGTAAAGCGGTGCGGATAGGGTAGAAAAGATCCTGGAGCGTGATTCGTTGGGGCGCTTCAACAGGTGGGTGTTGTGGTTTATTCACACCTAGTGGAGGTGAAATCAGTACCGCGGGTAAAGGGTTGTTAGGATTGAATCCCGACATCTCCTTAGAAGATGAAGAATATGAAGGTGAAGGTAAAGAAGCGGAAGGAATTTCGACTTCGGAGTCGAAAGCGTCGTCAGTCGGTACTAACGAGACACGGACTAATCGGGCACTAGTGTCCCTAGTCCAACCGGACATACACTAAAGAGGTATAGTGTAGTCAAAAGGTGAAAACAGAAGGTGGGGGTAAGAAAACGTCGATGGAAAGAGGTGGTGTAGGCGGGGTGCAATGGATTTCTTAGCGACAAGTGGCAAGTTTTTGTAAATTTTTTTTCTTTTTTGTGTTTTTTTATATAAGGAGCTTTTTGCAAAAAAAATTTCAATAAAATGCTTAGACACACGTTCAATCAATCACAAATGCACAATCAAGCCTAGATCTAGGGTCACTTAGGTCAACTAGACTGCTCCTAACTATTCCAAAGGGCAAATTGTGAGGACCTCAAATCGCCTCTTCACCGCCAATTGTAGCCAGGTAAGCACAAGTAGAGAAAGGAGGGATCCGCTCACGAATCACCGTGAGACGGGCCTTTTAAAGTTACCTTTCCCCACCTGTCTAGCCTAGGCACCACAAAGTCTGGTTTAGATAAACGATCAATGCCTACAACTATTCCTTTGTCCTATTGAGCGCGACAGTCCTTAAGGCCGAGTCTAATCTTTTTTAATTTATCTCGATGGTCAATGCAATATGCTTTATGTGATTTTTGGGGTCCTAGGAAGGGTAATGAAATCCCCACCCAATCTGGATTGGTGTAAAAGCCCCTTAAAGTCAATTTTAAATATGCAAAGCAGTAAACACAATCAAACACTTGCAAACAATTTTTTTTATTGCGGCGTAAAGAATCCTGCACAAGATCAAGTTATTGGAGTAGGGGAGAAGTTTTTTGCGCAAAGAACCCTGCAGGAAAATTTTTCAGAGGAGATAAGGGGTTCAGAAGAAGAAAAGATGGCTTACAGAGGGATTTCCAAGTGCTGACGTCACCACAAGACCGCGGTTGTACGGAAGGAGTGTGCTTTTCGCGGCGGAAACATGGAGGAATGTGTGGTTCAGATCCCAAAATTTCTTCTGCTCCTCTGTTCTGATTTTCCTCTGTTGTTCAGATCTGCTGTTTTCTGTTTTGCTCTCTGGATTTTTCCAGATCTGAATTCGTTCGTCGATCCTGCACAATTCAAACGAAACACCCTTCAAAAAATAACAAGATGATAAATTTTTTTATAATTTTTTTATTTTTCAGTTTTTATGAATTTTATGATTTTCTATTAACCCGAAATTGTAAAAAGAAAATAACTACGCCATCCCCGGCAACGGCGCCATTTGATTGTAAGAGGTTTTATATGCGCTTTCGCTGTCAAAAGATGAATCAAAGAATTAATTACCGCAATCAAGAACGGCGTCGCTTGGTATCTAGCCTGTGAGTACGGGTCGGTCCATAGGGATTTTGTGTATTTTCTATTTGTTCTAATGAGTTAATTCCAATTGTTGTTGATTGGATTATCACTAAAAACTAAGGTTGATTTAGATTAGGATTAAAACCTTCCTAGGGTTAAGTTTAGGTTAAGTTTGGAAATTTAATATTTCTCACCGCTTTCAATGCCCTTAATTTAGATCTATTTAGGTGTTATTGTAATAATTAATAAATGGGATTAGCACGATCGGGAAGAAACAGTGTTTCTTCCTTTAGGTCCTTGTCCGTCCTTTCTTAATTCTTACCCTAGCCTCCATGGAAAATATATACAACCGGTCTTTTAAACTACGGTATCACCGCTACCTCGTAGGATAGGGTGTCGTAGTGAGCGGTGTGTGTATGTATGCATGGAGTCCTATAAATAATATGCGATGGGCAAGAAAGGGGAGAGATTTTCATCTCTCAAACCTTTCCTATTCCTAACCCTAACAAGTGAGGAACAACTCACTCATTAGGGGATTGATAAAAGACATTTGATTGTTATGATTGTTTTTAAAAGAATAATTATCTAAACTACGGCAGATAAATAAAATCTAACTAGGGCAGATAAATAAATTACTAAACTACGGCAGAAAAGAATTTAACTAGGGCAAGGTAAAGAAAAACTACTTACTTTTATTCGATGCACTCTTTAAAACATTACAATGAATTCTGAATTTTTATCAATGAAAAGAGGCATGCTCCAAAAAGAGCATTAGGGTTTCTATTTATAGATTATAGAAACCCTAGGGTTACATCCGATCCCTATCTGCATTTACAAATTTACCTTAAGAAGCCTAGTCAACGCACTGCCACACTGTTGAATTTTGCGCCGACACGTGCTCACCATGGCCGCGGATCCGTGGCCATATGCCCTGTTTGGCCGAGGATCCGCGGCCATATAGTGGGGTCTTAGGACGTATTTTTCTAGGGTTCGTTCTGTTGCATTTTACTTGGCTTTTCTTTACTTGGTTCTTTAGAATGTCTTCTAGTCTCTTCCAGTTTTCCACAGTGCATATTGTTGTGGACTTTTACCCTTTGCTTCGTGTTGAAGTCTTGAACCTTGCGCTGCCTTTGTACTTTGTGAAATTGTCCATTGATCTTCATTTGTCCCTCAAACTGTAGGCATGATCAAGATTCTTCTATTTGTTGGTCGTAGTCTCACTTTTGTATCGTCTTTTCATCATTTTCACTGTTTTTGTTCCGAGAACCTGTAACCTGCAACTATGTAGCAGACATGGATCAAAAACACCTGTTTATTCGTAAAATGAATAAGAATGGGGAATATAATAATGCAAAATTATGATATGAACACGTACACACATATTGTACACCCATACTTGCATACATACATTTTTGCACATACATAGATGATTCTGGCTTGATTTTTGAGATTTGGGAACCGCAAGGTATATTTTAAAACTGAATTCATTTGAAAGAGTGGTTTTCCCTTGATATGTGCATATTACTATTCCATGTTTCATGATATACTGATATGCTTACATTTCTTTTATATGTCACATACATCATGTTTTATGATTCTACGTATTGAGATATGCTGATTTCATGAGATTTCTAGATTTGAGAACCGTGGCTATTTCAAAAGAAAGCATGTACTATTTTAAAAACCTAGTTTCTCTTGATATGATATTTCAGTGCGTCCACCATGCGTTTTCTCGGTTCTGAGACGTGTGACATGTGAAAACCGATTCGAGAAGGCGGATGATCCGTTTGCGGGTTCATGGTGGACCCGGTATGATACCCCGGGACGAGAGAGAGATTTCGTGTGGATGACGCTGAGCCTGCCAGAGGGACCACTAGCTACCGGTGATTGTATTTGAGCTCGGCGGATATCCGGAGGATACCAACCGGGGTTGAGAGATGATACGGGCCGATCCGGACTGACGGAGCCCTATATATATATATGAGGATTTACGTGTCGATGCTGGGCACAGGTTTCATGATGTTTTTGAGTGTCGATGCTGGACACTCAGGTTCCATGATTTTGATATGTCTCGAGGGACACACGTTGATTTATATCCTCATACTTCCATGCATATGATTTATGATATTTACATGTATGATGCTTTGTGTCATTGGTTGACACGTGGACGAGATCCACATGCATACAGACATTGATTACATAGTTGGATGATATCCACATACTTTTAGAACTCACGATATAGTTGACATTGATTCATGTTGATTACATTGATCACACCTCATATTTATGATATGTTGCTACCTGAGGCACAGGCACGAGCACTTGGTACTACACTTACGTATAGATGTTTACCCTTACCACCTTATCATGCTTCAGACTTTATCATATTGAGGATATACACTATTACTGATCGTATTGACCAAGGTTTGAGTCATACACACGATTTCTGCTATGTGATGTTTTCTACTCACGAGTTGGCAACTCACCCCCGTTGTGCCACAGTTTCTTGCAGGTTTTGCCGTACAGGTTTCATTGCGGCTTTCTGGCACACTGCTTCTTTTCTGGGTGATTGCTTTGGTAGGTGGGTTCACTCGCATCGTGACCACCATTGTACTTATTTATTTTCGTTGTTGTATCTAGAAATTCCATCAACCAGACTTGTATATTTAGTTCAGACTTAGAAGACCAGTTGTATTTTATTTCGACCGTAGAGTCGCGCTTGTATTATTATGATTTTCTTGTTGTTTGAGTTTCCTTTTGAGTTTTGATCCTCGCCTTTGGCGTTGTATATTATATTGCTTGCGTGGTTGTGACCGTCAATGGACGAAGAGCTAGCTCCCGCTTGGGGATGCCCTTATTCATATTATTTATGTTGTACCTTGTTCGGGGCCATATTTACAAAGGAAACTCTGCCGAAATTTTCTGAAATGACTTGATGTTTTAAAAACGCATAATTCGGCTTATGCTATTAAAACCACTTGCTTTTAAACAAGTTTTCCTTTATTTATTATTTAAAATAGTTTTAGATTTCTGGGCTTTTGGCTTACTTGAATTAGATGGGGTCCTATAGACTTCATATGATTCAAGGGCCAGTGATGTGCCATTTCGGGTCGTGACACAAACTCTTTGACTGCCACATCAAAACAGATGTTCAAACTCTGCGATGCTTGCTTCAATCCTGATGGACTTAAGCATAGCTTTGAAAGTCTCAACATTTCAATCTATACCAAGAATCTTCTTAAGATCCATTTGCTCCAAATGGGTTTTACCCTTTCAGGTGCAACATGCAAAGTCATACTTTGTTGGTGTATATGGATTCCATATTTGATTTCATAGCATCCAGCCATTTCACAGAATCCCCACTTGTGATGGCCTGCTTGAACCTAGTTGGGTGATCGTCTACCATGATGCAAACCTCGCTCCCACTGTCACCGAGAAGACCGTAGTATCTCTCAAGTGGATGAGGAACCCTACCAAATTCGTGGAGACTATTGAATCCTTTGGTTTCACCAAATCATCAGCTGTTAGTTTGTCCAGCCGGAACTCTTCCAGTTCTACCTCATGACCACTAATTTCTTCACAAGAAATTCTTTTTCTAAAATGGTGGTATGCTGAGAAAACAAAACATCTTTTGCTCCTCAGTGTGGTAGAAGATATTCCGTCACAAATGTTTGGGATATCCAACAAACTTATACAGAACCGACCTTGCCTCGAGCTTGTCTGGATTCTGCCTTTCAACATAGGCCGGAAAACCCTATATCTTTATTTGGTTAAAACATGGTCTCTTCCCATTCCATATCTCATATGGAGTGGTAGGCAATGATTTGGTTGGAACCCTATTCAATAGGTATGCAACTTCTCAAGTGCATACCACCCAAAGGAAACAGGTAACTCAGCAGTGCTCATCATAGAGCGCACCATATCTAATAAGGTGCGATACCTCCGCCCTGATTCACCGTTGTGCTGTGGTGTATATGAAGGAGTAAGCTGAGAAAGAATCCTATTCTCCTTTAAATAATCCAGGTACTTCAAGCCCAAGTATTCGCTTCCTTGATCACATCGTAGGACTGTAATACTTCTACCCGTCTGGTTCTTAACTTCAAGCTTACATTCCTTGAATTTCTCAAAAGTTTCAGACTTGTGTTTCATCAGGTACATATATCCGAATCTTGAGAGATGATCGGTGAATATAATGACGTCAAAGAACCAACCTTGGCATTTGTAGACATAGGACCGTATATATCAATATGTATTAGTCCCAAGAGTTTAGTAACTCCTTCTCGGTTTCCAGTAAACTGAGATTTGGTCATCTTATCTTTGAGACATGAATGGCAAGTTTCATAAGATGAAAGTTCGAACGGATTCAAATATTCATCCTTATGTAACTTAGCTGGTCGTGTCTCATTGATATGACCTAGTCTACAATGCCACAAGTAGGATTCGTTCATTTCTGAACTTGTTCTCTTGTGTGTTCTTCATACTTAGAACTGTTTTTTGATTTAGAACGTTAATGCTATTTCATAACGTGCCTGATCCTAATCAACTCTTGATTGAGGACAATGTTTACAACATTATCCTGTAATACAAGATCATATCCTTCTTTATCAAATAAAGAGACTGATATAATTTTGTATGTCAGGTTTGGTATGTAATAACATTTGTTCAGAATCAATGTATTATGATAATACAAGGTGATATTTGCCAACTGACTTGGCTGCAACAATTGCACCATTCTTTAGACTTAGAGACATATCACCCAATCCCAGTTCTCTACCTTTCTGTAGCCCATGTAACATATTACATATGCGGAATCCTATTCTGGCATCACATACCCAGGACGTAGAGGATACTGAGAAACAGTTCTTAGTAATGAACACACCTGAAGAAGATGCAACAACATGCACTTTCTTCGATTGAGTGGCATGGGAATCCTGGTATTTCCCTACTTCCTGCTCGGACTTATAACAATTATAAGTTGTAGCGGAACCAACGTTCCCTAGCACAGTATAATAAGCAGGTTCCGTCAATGCATCCATATTATTATTTTGATTAAGGCGTGACATGGTCACTATCAGGAGAGAGAGAAGAAAACACTCTGCATGCGCTCTTTCAAGATTAGATCGGTTATTTATTTTATCTAATCAGGATGACTCCCACTGTTTTTATCAAATCTTCTTTCAAACCCTAAAAGGAAACACTAGCCGGAATTAATTACACTCTACAATGTCGCTAACCGTTCAGCCAGGCCAGTGTCGGTACTTTGAGGGAGGTTCCCCGTGCTTTGCACGGACCTAGTTAAAATAAACCTCATTTTCCCAGAGGCATAACCCCGTTGACAACTTTCTAGACACCTAATAGGTTAGCTAATTGTAAAGTGCAAAAACTCTCCCAGGCGTAACACTTACTCGCAGTGGGTATCGGAATCCAACTATCATATAGAAGGTATGAAATCTCATTGCAAATTTCAACTCTTGAAATTCACGATAAAGGTTTTTACCCTTGGTACTTATGACCTTAACTATGGTCAACATATCATAAGTGCTAATCAAGTTTTACCCGTCATTTCATGATTAATTAGACCCACTCACAAGACCTTCAACTATGATCGACATAATCACATGAATGTCCTAACTAATCGCATCATATGCAGTGTAGGAAGACATCATTTTGCTACCGTACACTATGTCTTGACTATGGTCAACATACGCAGCACGAATACTAAGTACTCTACTTCCTAAAATGACAGAGGGTTGCGGATGGTTTTTAAGAAAACCTTTAACGCTTTGAACTTGATATCATTGTAAAATCAAATGGTTCTAAAAGGAGTGCGTTAAGCTCCGCATTTTGAAACTTGCTTTTTCATAAATAGGCCGAGTGAGTTTCAAATTCGATTCTACAACATCTTTTAGGTTTATTTTCTTTCATTAATCTCACTAATGAAGTCCCATTATTTATGCTTCCTAAGCATCACAGAAAATGAAACGAAAATAGAACGTACGCTTTTGCCATCCGCATTCGCCACAGTGTCTCGTTATGCACCATTAGGTTACTTAACTAACGGCATACCGGGACGGGACTAGTGCGGGTGCAAAACATAAGCAACGTTTATTATATATCTCATATATAATGTACCACAATCGTCTCAGAATATCAGCAACGGAAAAGAACATATGAAATATTGGATATACTAGGATTTCCGTGTTTTAAATTAAGCCAGTAGAAAACACGGATTCCACGTTCGTCATGAATAGCCAAACCCACATCCCTAGACCGCTACGAGAGAGGCAAGCAATCCTACCAATTCTAGGGTTAGGAGACCCGGTCTCGACTCCTCGAGATGGTCTCCTACTAGACCCTAGAACCCGGTTACTTGTGCTCCCCTCCTTGGGTCTATCCTAATGCGGAAAAGTAAATAATATACATCAATGGTGACAACATCCTCAACCCGGAAGTTCCCCAATAAAAGAATATTACATACAGGTTTTTACATGAATGAAAAAGAAAAACTCTCATCTCACATAAAAAAAACCCGGCTATTCAAACACGACGATCCAATATAACATATCACAGCAACACATAACATCACATGTCATCAACGTAAGTAAATATGCGTATCCCAATTGTCGTTGACGTATAGCAACAAAACCGGCGATACACCACATATTACACTTACGTTCGCAGAAAAGAAAGTGAAAAACTACAACACTTGGAATCCGCAACCACCTTAGACATCATAAACCCAATGTATCACATACTTTGGATTTCATGCCCAACCAAATGAATTCCTTAGACCTCACTTGCCTAACAATTATAAACCCCACATTTAGTCTCGATATTGAAAACACTTTCCAATAACATGTCGGGTAATTCAACAAGATTCCCGATAACCTGATCGAATACTCGTCGAAAACTTTAGTAGACGGCCGCACCCCTGATGCCGTCGACGAAGTGCACTAAGGTGGAACACCGCGGCCGTGAGCACCCGAACGGATGCTTTTGGCGACGGGGTTCTCCTACAGTCACTTGGTCGGGGATATGGGGCGTGGCTATCTACTAAGGTTACCCGGCGAGTATCCGTGTACACTACGTAATTGCGACGGACTTTTGATCCACATCAAAATTTCTTGGCAACCGATTAAATGAGACTAACTTGCTAGATTCATAAAATTTAAACTAGTTATCTCATAACTAATTTTGTGGATTCAAAATATTGTATCACAATCACAGATAGCTAGACGATGTTAAACTTTTTCGATCGAATAAACAAACACCCAAAATTTCCCAAAGAGCTCAACACTTGAGCAGAGTTCAAAAAATACCCAGAACATACCACAGCTCCTATGAACCATCCGTAGAAGGGCCGACCCATGCCTCACTCATGTCGCCGTGGAACTGCCGCAAACCCTAGGGTGTGACCGCGGTTCCGCGATCCAAAAAATCGAGTTTAGGCATCGTTCTTCTAGAGGGTCCACATAATCGCTTGCATGATTTTCTGAAGAATTTAAACTTAGAAAATTCCAACTCTTGGAAATTTTCAGAGGGGGTCATGAGGTAATGTTTGAAGTTCGTTCGAAGAATTAAACATCATCTAGGTTACCATTACAATGTTAAAATACGACTACAAAACACTCTGTATTAGCCCATATCAAAACTAACATCGCATGAAATTTTGGACTAAACAAACAATACCTGAAACCCCAAAACCTACATACCATAGCACAGAACAAAAAATGAGGTGAAACAGAGCATAAAGGGCCAGCCTCCTCGGTTTTGGGAGTGTTCTCATCGGGTCAAATCCGGTGAAACAGAATCAAATTTCCTCTATGCTCTACATGTATCATATACAAGCTTCCGCAGTTGCTAAAATAATTTTTACAGACCATTTAAAAATCGACAGATACCAATTTTTCAGGGTTCCAGAATATCGTATTTTCGGAATTGTTTCGGTTTCGTATTATATTTAATATCGTCTAAGTTTCTAGTTAGGCTCTAATACTACTATAGGGGTTTCCTTAGCACCATGCCTAGGGTTTGCAAGCATCAAACATGCCACAACAAAAATTTTAGGGGGTGCTAAGCAAACTAACCTAGGAATCGAACTAGAAAGTTAGGGTAACAACAAACTTGTAATCAAACATTACACAAGTGAATGAGGAATACAACCTTTGTAGACCGGTCCTTCACTTCTAAAGCTCTGTGTAGAAGTCCCTACGATCCAAGCATCGATCTCCCGGACTCAAGACAGGCTCCACCAAGCGAAATGAACAAGCATGATTTGAAGGCTTCGAGGCCGAAGATGATCTACGTCGAGGAGACTCAAGCACAAGCTACCTCTTCACTAATGTGGGATTAGTGAAGCAAACACCCTAAACTAAATGGCTAATAGTAGATGATTATGAAGTAGGAATTTTGCTCACTTTAGATTTGTTTTTCTCACTAGGATTCTTCACCTCCTAAAACCTAGAGAGCTTGAGGAGATGAAGAAGAAGATGAAGATGAGAATGAACAAGAGAGTGAGATAAGGTTAGAATTGCAACCATGGTGAGTTAATATCACATATTAACCCATGTAGAGAATAAACCATGGCTAATGATAGTAGTTAGGTTTATAAATATCTTAGATAAAACAAATTTGGTGGACTAAGTCAATGGATGTCATGAGCTTCTCCAAGCTTCCAACCATGACACTTTTCCATCCAATTTTGTTAATTACTTAGATAAATAAAACCCTAATTCTATCATGGTCATGGTGTAAGTCTTACACACCCAAGTTGCATATATAACCAATCATGATACATAATATATATCATATATATATCATGTATGCACAAGTGAGAAAAAGAAATAGTTAAGTGAGCTAATATTAGTTAATGTAAATTTATATATATATATATATATATCAAATATATAATTATACATTAAATCATTAAATCAACACTTGATTTAATAATCCGGCTATATCACATATAACCAACTAATATCAATAATATCAACTTACCGAATCAACACTTGATTCGATAACCCGGCTATATCACATATACCCGGCCGATATCATATATCGCGAGAATAGAATACGGTATCATATACACGTATTAATCTCGGTCCCGTACATATCACATATGTGCTCCTACTTCGTTTCTCCTGAGCAAGGTCCATAACGGTTCGAGAAACTACTAATAACACTTACCAGTAGATCTCAGCAACCCTGGCCAGGGATTTCCTGTTATGGCCAATCGAGCATAGCGCAACATCAACCCCCAATACCGGGAGAGACGAATCCCCTCCTATCGCTCATTTCCTCCATATGACTTGGGAATGTACCCAAAAACCAACTATTTGCATGACTTAGTAGAGACGTGGTAGGGTGGAAATCAAAGCACAGTGGGAGAAACACAAGAATCTATGACGATCTCGGGTCTTCAGACTAACCTGTACCAGTGTCACCAGAGAACTGCTATCTGGCGATGGCTATAATACCATTTAGGAGTCTCGGCGAGTCCGTCCAGTGTACCCAGTCTCTACTGAGCATCCATATACCTTCTCTGATGTCAAATACCAATGGATGTGGGATCATCCATCGCCCATCATATGGGTCAAGAAGCGTATACGCTAGTCTACTCTGGAATATCAATGCCCTATCTCGATACTCTTACGACTAGGAACAATTGAAGGATGTACTCACAGACTACCCAGAACCCACTAGTATGATCTCTATCATAATCACAGAAGTCAAGTACACATCCTAAGGGCTTTATCAACATGTAATAGAGAGACAATAAGTGTACATGTTAAGATAAAGAGGAACCAGATAGCATACTATCATGTCGAGCAAGAAAGCCATCCCTATGTATGTCCAAGCATCCATTATAATATACATCATATGTACAATAATGGCCTCTAGGGCTTACATATAACTAACAACATCGGCATGACTTATCAGGCTATTGTTGTTTGACGATTACCACCCCTAGGCTGTGATATGCGACATATCTGACGAAGAGACCGGACTGTACGGTAGTGTTACTGATTGGATTCGCAGGAGTATGAGCAGGCTTGCTTGTTGATCTTCTGATCGCTCAATACCCGGGTGGCTGTTACGTTTAGCAGACCGCTTGCGGCTTGTGGGTGTTTGATATGATCATCACCTACTGCCGGCGTTTTGACGAGTCTTTAGAGTCCTACACAGAGGTTACCTGGTTCATGCGAAACAAAGTAGGAGCACATATGTGATATGTGCGGGACCGAGATTAATGCGCGTATGTGATACCGTTTTCTATTCTCGCGATATGTTATATCGGTCGGTTATATGTGATATAGCCGGTTTATCGGATCAAGTGTTGATTCGATAAGATGTTACATTTGATATTAGTCGGTTTTATGTGATATAGCCGGATTATTAAATCAAGTGTTGATTTGATAATTTAATGTATAATTATATAGTTGATATATTAACTTACATTAACTAATATTTGCTCACTTAAACATTTCTTTTTCTCACTTTGTGCTTTAGTATATATGTGATATATATTAATGTACATTTTATTGTGTCATGCTAGATGATACATGTTGTTAGTGTGATATGCCCTAGAGGCCATTATTATATAGTACTAGTTTGTATATTACATTTCGGAGCTTGGGATATATACACGGATTTAGGATAGTCTTGCTCGATATTATAGTATGCTACTTGGTTTGTATCTATTTTAATATGTGTTTGTGTTTCTTTTAACATATCGCTAATACATATTGATAGATCCCTTAGGATCTTTGCTTGACTACCAGCGTTGTGATGGCAGTCACACTAGTGGGGGCTGGGTAGTCTACAAGCATATCCTTATACATGTCCTTAGTCGTAGGATTATCGAGACAGGGCATCGATACTCCGGAGTAGACTAGTGTATAAACTTCTCATCCCAGCAGGGGAGATGGTCTGTCCTAGAGCCATTAGTACGTAGTAATGGAGATAGTATACAGGTGCTCGTTAGGTTACGAGTACACTGGACAGGACTCGTCGGGAACTGTTGGTTGGTATTATACCTTTCGTTAGTTAGCAGTTCCAAGGTGACATGAGTACAGCTTAGTCCGTTGACTTGACACTGCTGCTTTGCCTCAAGTGTGATCCCACTGTTCTTAGATTACTACCCTACTACGGCTCTATTGAGTCGTGCAAACAGGGTTACAGTCCCGAAGCACTTGGAGGCAGTGGCAGTTAGATAGGATTCGTCTCTCCCGGTATTGGGGGTTGATGTCGCGCTGTGTTTGGAACGCCATTACACAAAGTCCCTGGCCAGGGAAAGTGAGATTTACTGGTAGCTACTCCAGTAGTTTCTCAGGGTGTTTTGGATTGTACCCCTACATGACTTATATCGCTATTAGGGGTCTGACGTATTACCACCCCCTAAGCCCGATATGCGATACTCTTAGACGAACAGACCGGACTGTATAGAGATTGTCACATTCAGGCTCAGTAGGAGTTTGGATGGGTTTTCCTCATCGGCCTTCTTATTGACCTCTACCTGGGGACCGTTACGTATAGCTAGTACCGCTTGCGGCCTGTGGTTAAACCCACTGCCAGCATAGTGTCCAGTCTTTAGAGTCCCACACAGAGGGTTTTCCACCTTTGGGCGAAACGATGTAGAGGTCGTATGGTTTTACGACAGGGTTCGTTCACATACGCGTACTTGTGCGTGTTTCGTGTTCGGGCGGTTGATACTAGTGGGTTTTGGTTTAAACCGGATCCTAGTATTAGATTTTGGGTTGGCTTAGTCTCATTGTATTCATGTTTCTCGGAACACGGATGCGGGTATGTATATACAGATGATAGGGGCATAGAAGGAGACACCTCATTAGTGTTTTGACCATTGACTTGATTAAAACCATTATGAGGTGGAGGAAATTGTTTACTGATTTTTATTAAGATAATTGTGTCATGGCTAATTGGTTTGACCATTTGGCTTTGTTGACTATGGTTGACTTAGATATTTTTGTTGAGCACTAGATATTTTGCTTAGCATTAATTGTGACATGCTTATGGTCAAATCAAAAGTAGCCATCACAATTATCCTAATAAAACTAAGTTTTTTCTTTCCTCAAATGAGAGCTCTCTTCATTATTCTCATTCTCACATTTTCTCATGGTTCTCTCCTTCTTCCTCTCTCAAACCCTAGTGTCTCATGAGTTGAGAATCAAGGGTTATTTAGTTTAGCACACAAAGTTCCCTAGTTACCTCATTTTAGAGGATAGAGCTCAAGGTAGAGACCTTCGGGTGGATCATATTTGACGCGGAGAAGCCGGTGAGGAAGCACCATCCACAACCACTCCAAGGAGCTCACAACAAGGAGAAGCACAACAAGGAGAAGAAGGACTTGAAGCTTGTGGTATAATCTTCTAACATAGTAGTTACAACTCCTTGTTAGTTTGTTAGTTAATGTTTAGCAAAGATCCTTATGGGTAGTCTATGTTACCTTGTAAAGAAAAATTAGATTTTTACCTATTTCGCCTCCCCGTTAACTAGCGGGGTGAGTAACATAGACTTACAGTAGTATCAGAGTCATGCTAAACCATAACTAACATGTTAGCAAATCCTTTAGAACTTCGATCACAGAAAAATCCCGAAAACACGATACAATTTTTGCACTTTCTGTCGATTTTAAAATTTGGTCTAAAAATATTTTCAGAGACCTGAAAAATACGTGCAGGCTTTTTATAGATCACTGAAGAAATTTGGACGCCTAACTCGGTTAGACCACAGCGGAACCGCGGCCAAACTATGCATTCTGCCGCCGTTCCGCGGCCGAGTCGACTTCGAGTTGGTCCAAATTTCCTCTGGTGGTCTGCTGTGTTGTTTTGTGTTTTCTGGGATATTTTGTTTCTGCTCAGTTTTTTTGTGTACACTATTGTACCGAGAGTAGATTCAAATGTGGTTATTGATCAAAATTCTATGAACTTTAGCTAATCAGATTATATCTGTGATGCGTTATATGTGGTGAACGTCTGCTAATCGCTATACATCGATTAGTGGGGGTTGCACATATCTGTGATCTGTGATATTGGTTTGTGTTTATGAACTTGTTGGATTGTCGTGGATGAATAGCCGGGGATGTGAGATGATCGTTTTATCTTTCATTTGATGTAAATTGTAAATTGATGTAATATTAATTTTGGGTTGCACATCCGGGTTGAGCTTGTAGCCACCATTGTATATTATTTCTTTTACTATTTTCTGCTTCTAGGATAGACCCAAGGTGGGGTGCACAAACTACCGGGTACTTTGAAGTGCCGAGTGGCCTACTCACTCTGTTGAGGGAGATTGCTTCACTTCGGGTATTTGGCAGGTAGTTTGCCGCACCCGTAGGGGTCTAGGGTGGGGTTTGGCTATTCATCAAGACCGTGGAATCCGTCTTTCGTTACAGGCTTAAACGAAACGCGGATTCCTAGTATATCCAATGTGTTCATCTATGATCTGGAATGCCTATCATTGCGTCTGACGAATGTATATATCTATATATGATATCTAGTAGACGTTGCTTATGTTTTACATCCGCGCTAGTCCAGCCCCCGCTCTGTCGTTAGTTAAGTAACCTAACGGGTGATGACGGGCCCCCGTGGCGAATGCTGATGACATAAGCGTACGTTATATTTTCGTTGTTTTCTGCAATGATAGGATTAATTGATGGGACTGCATTAAATTAATGCTAAGCAAACAAACCAAAGTTGAATCGTTGGAACAATTTCAAAACCACTCGGTTTTTTCAAAACAGCAAAACTTTAAACTGTAGAGCTTAAACCACTCCTTTTAAAAGCTATCAGGTTCCTTCGTTCACTACGTTCACGGTTTCTCCAAAACCATTCGTAGCCCTCCGTCATTTCAGTTAGATATTCAGTAGTATTCAAGCTATTTATTTTGACCTTCGTCAAGGCATAGTGATTGGTAGCTGCTGAATATTTATCTGTATCATAGATAGATGCGTTGGTTTGGGACAGTCGTACTGCTATTTTGGCCTACATCAAGGGTATGTACGGGTGGGTTCAAATTAACCTGGATAATGACGGGTAGAACTTGACATGTGAATTATGATATGTTGTCCTTCGTCAAGATCATAAGAGCATGGGGAAAAAATCCACATCGGGAGTTTCTAAAGAAACTGAAACTTGCTAGTGTTGCATACCATTTGGAGTGTGATAATTTTGGTAGTATTCCTTCAACTTTATCACACGATGATATTTGGATCCCGATCCTACTGTGAGTATATGCTACTCCTCGGGAGATTTTTTCACTTAACGATCAATACTATAAACCATGTAGGTGTCTAGAAAGGTGTTAGCGGGGCTACGCCGATAGGGAAAAGAGGTTATTTAATTAAGGAACTTCGCGAAAGCGTCGTAAAACCTCCCTCGAAGTACCGACACTGGCCTGGCTGAACGGTTAAGAAAGTATTGTATGGTGAGATTAATCCTGACTAATTCTTCTTTTATGGTTTGAGGAAGGATTTGAGAAACAGTGAGAGCCATCCTGTTTAGATAAACTAAAAACCACTCTAAACTTGCAAGAGCATCATGCTAAAGTCTTTCTTCTCTCTCTCCTAATTGCAACGACCAAACATGACGGGACTTAAGTTATTATTAGATAAAAATATATTGACAGGGCCAAACTATAAAGATTGGTTCAGGAATGTCAAGATGGAAATCACTTATGACAAATTGGGGTATCTTCTTACTACTAAAGCCCCGGCCATCCCAAGTCCAGAATCCAGTGTCGCGGATAAGGAAATCCGTAAGACCTGGGAGATTGATAGCGCCAAAGCCAAGTGCCTCGTGCTGGCCTCCATAGACAATGAACACTAGAGGCGGCATGAGAATATGGATCTTGAATCCATATTCCTCCATATCAAGGAATTATATGGAGAGCAATCTCGTATAGCAAGATACGAGACCTCAAAGAAACTATTTCAGGCGAGGTTAGCTGTCGGGTCATCTGTAGGGGAACACATCCTTAAGATGATTGGCTACATTGAGGAGCTCGTGGACCTTGGGACCACGATTAGAGAACGAGCTGTATACAGACTTGATTCTCCAGTCCCTTCCTTCCACCTACGGCCAGTTTATCTTGAATTTTAATATTCAAGGTAAAGAAGTTGAACTTCCGGAACTCCTCAACATGTTGAGGAGTGCAGAGGGCAGCCTGCAGAAAGCCAGGGAAACACCCGCTCTGTTTGTTAGTGGTGCTTCCTATTCTAGGTCCAAGGAGAAAGACAAAAGAAAGAAGTAGAAGGCCCCTACCAAACCAAGAGGCGGTGTTAGTAAGGTGGAAGCCAAGTGAAAAGCAAAAGTGGCAGGGCCGACAGTAGGAAAGGAAGAATGCTTCTACTGTCACAAGAAGGACCATAGGAAGAAAGATTGCAAGGCTTGGAAGGCCAAGAACCAGGACCCGAGGCAAGTTATGGCTTCGGTTTCAGGTGTGTTTGTAATTGAAAACTGTCTGTCAATCAACTCTACTTCCTGGGTATTGGATACCGGATCAGGATCTCATATATGCAATTCTTTGCAGGCACTTAGAAGCCGTAGAGTTCTGAAGACCGGTGATATTACCCTCAGGGTTGCTAACGGAGCGAGCGTGGATGCTGTGTCCGTAGGGGAATATCACATTGGATTGACGAGTGGACATATTTTGGTTTTGCGCAACTGTTTTTGTGTACCTAGTTTGACTTGTAATATCATTTCAGTATCTTTGTTATCGAAAGAAGGTTATGATTTTACATTTGTAAGCGATGTCGTAAACATCCACCTTAATCATGGTCTGATTGGGTCAGGTACTCTATGTTGGATATGTATGCCCTAGAGGCCATTACTGTATAGTACTAATTTGTATATTACATTTTGGAAGCTTGGGATACATACACGGATTTACGACAGTCTTGCTCGATATAGTAGTATGCTACTTGGTTTGTATCTATCTTAATATGTGTATATGTTTCTTTTAACATATCGCTAATACATATTGATGGAACCCTTAGGATCTTTGCTTGACTACCAGAGTTATGATGGCGATCACACTAGTGGGGGCTGGGTAGTCTATAAGCACATCCTTATACAGGTCCCTAGTCGTAGGATTATCGAGACAGGGCATTGATACTCCGGGGTAGACTAATGTACACGCTTCTCATCCCAGCAGTGGAGATGGTCTGTCCCACAGCCATTAGTACATAGTATTGGAGATAGTATACAGGTGCTCGTTAGGTTACGAGTACACTGGACAGGACTCATCGGGAACTGTTGGTTGGTATTATACCTATCGTCAGTTAGCAGTTCCCAGGTGACATGAGTACAGCTTAGTCCGTTAGCAGTTCCCAGGTGACATGAGTACTAGCTGTACGTAACGGGCTACCAGGTATTGACCAAAAGGGAGGTCGATAAGCGAACTCATCCTGACACCCTACTGATCCTGTCAGTGACAATATCCGTACAGCCCGGTCTGTTCGTCTATGAGCATCGCATGGCGGGCCTAGGGGGTTGGTAAAAGTCAGACCCCCCAAAGCGGTACAAGTCGTGTCGGAGGTAGCCCAGAACACCCTGAGATACTACTGGAATACCTACCGGTAAATCTCTTGTCTTGGCCAAGGACTTCGTGTAATGGCTCTCCTAGACACAGCTCGATCTCACCCCCAATACCGGGATAGACGAAACCCCTGCCGATCCGCTCACTGCCTCCATATGGCTCGGGACTGTACCCAACTAAAACCTGTTTGCACGACTCCTTTGAGCCGTGGTAGGGTAGTAATCAAAGCACAGTGGTAACTCACATGAGACAAATGACGATCTCAGGTCGATGAACTAACCTGTACACATGTCACCAGGGAACTGCTATCTAACGTCAGGTATAATACCAACTAGCATGTTCCCGGCGAGTCCTGTTCGGTGTACTCATAACCCAATGAGCACCTGTATACATCTTAGGTGAACCAACTGACACCAATGGCTTGTGAGACCGGCCACCGCCCCTCGTCGGGGTCTCGACTGTATACACTAGTCTACTCCAGAGTATCGATGCCCTGTCTCGAAAACACCCACGACTAGGGAACTTTTAGATGTGCTTATAGACCCCAGCTCCCACGTATATGATCGCCATCATACTGCTGGCCGTCAAGCAAGAATCCTAAGGGCTCTATCAACGTGCAATAGCTACCTGTAAGGTCACCTAAAGCAGTACACGATGATGAAGATAAACCAGATAGCATACTATCATCTCGAGTAAGACTGTCCTACCGGCATTGGTCCTCCCTCAATCATTGAAATCACGTGCATGTGATCCAATAATTGACTCTGAGGGCACTATATCCAACAATCTCCCACTTGCACTCAAGGCTAATTATTGCGATGTCGCATACTCATAGCCCGTGTGATACCGAACACCCAACTCCTCTACTAATCTGTCTCACAAAGCCCGTTTGCGAAACTATTGCGTTCGAGGAATAGCCTCAGTGAGTGGATCCGCCCTGATGTTTCTTTCTATATCTCTCTTTATCTAAAGTTCGCGGAGAAAGCCATTTCCCGAAATGAGCAATACCTGTCTTAGAATATGTCTGGATATCTGATGGGACCCAGTTCATAAATGAACTCCAAATCCAAACTTCTTAGACTGTATCGTCAACTGAACTTAATCAGTATCCTGCGCCATGCCTCCCTCAGTATCCGCTTGGACCACCTGTCCAAAATACTGCCCCTCGTCAGAGGGAAAACAACAACTCTGATAGTCACTCTGTCATCCAGGTCACCTTGGAAGCCTGGAATGATAACTGTCTCTCGAAGGAGGCTGCCGTTATCAATTCCCTAGAACATCCACTTATGTTCTAAAACTGCTTCAGATTGTTTCTCCGGGATTGGATTAATATCAACTTATTGCATCTCGTGCAAAAACAACGTCTGGTGTGGTACTTGACATCTCATGATTGACTCAATTGCCTAAGCAAGTGATCTGCCAATCATGCACATCCCTCTCATCTTTAGTCTTTAAGACACCTTTAGAGAGGGTGACTCCATCACCTGCAGGTACACTACCGTGCCAGGAGTCGTCCATTCTAAAACACCTTTAGAATGTTGTCTAAGTACCCAGATTGGGAAACTACCAAAATCTAGATCTAGTAACCAGAATATCTGATATAATATCCATATCCTATGTGGAGAAACCACTGTGTGACAACCAAAGTATAACCGATCGTAGTATAGGAATTTCACTTCTTACTCTGTGTATGTCATCCAAATACCAGGACATTACACCCTACTACCTTCTTAACAGATCCATCCCCTATTCTGATGAAGTCAAACCTATGACTGCCACATCAGAAATAGATGATCTATCTCCACTATATCTTCTTTAGTCCATAAATAGACATAATCTACTTTTCCACTACGCTTCCGCTGCTCCCACTGACTACGACAACCCTCTGGCAGAGTCATATACATGTACATTTCTAAAGCTAGTTTAGAACGACGCTATACTCATCCTCCTGCCGGGTCTCATAGCCTGGAACAACAGTAGTGTCATGTCTAGGTAAACAAGAACCTCCTTGTCACCGTCTTTGAGGCTACCGGAGTACCTCTCGGGTTCCTGAGATTACCCACCATATCTGCAGAGTGGCTAATGGAATGTCAATCCAGATTGAATCTTTAGGTTCTTATCAAATTTTCAGTAATCGTTTGCGGTTCTGGAATCACTTCCAGTTCTACCATACTCCCACTACTGTTTTCTGAAAAAGAATCCATTTTACTAAAACTGTGGCGAGTCAAGAACAATATCACTATTGGTCTTCCAGATGGTAGAAAGTCAACCCTCGTCATAGCCCGGGTCAACCCACAAACAACCATTACAGAAATATGCCTTGAGTTATCCAGAGTCTGGTTTTAAGCATAAGCCGGACAACTCCCCGTACCTTAACATCTTTAAGATATGAACCGTTCTATATCCAATATAGAAAAAGAAGCACTGATTTAATTAGAACCAGATTCAAATCATGCAGCTGTCTCCAGTGCATGTCAACTAAATGGAAAGAGACCTATCAGCATTACTCAATTTAGGAATGCATCCAATTATGAGTAACCTGAAAGAGAAGCAAGTTCTCATAACCATTACTATCAACTGAATACCATACACAGGTATCTTCATCCTCGATCACCTTGAAGAATCCTGAAACTTGCAATACCTAGTTCTCTACTTTATTCATATACCTATAACTTCTCAAAACTTGGATCTTGTATTTCTACGAAACACATGTCTAAGAACTAGAGAAGTCACAAGTAAACAGAATATAGTACGAGGACCAACCCCTCTGTCCTAATGGACATTGGACAACATACAATACTCTATATAAGTCCCCTGAGTCTAATAACTCAATCCCTGTGTGTCGTAGGTTGAAAACTGTACGTATGGTTAAGAAGAATTACACCGCTGTTTTAATGCTCCTTACCTAACCATCCACTGATATAGGTAAATGTCATAGACATAATTTCAAAAATTTATATCTCGCTTTATAAAAATAAACGTACAGATATATCAATTTGAAATTGGTGCATAACAACGGATATTCAAAACCAAATATTTGCCGTCCGGCAAACAACCCAGGTGACTTCCTCAAATATCACCAATTGCAACGAATCCCGATATAATGAGGATGATCACCCAATTCCCAATAACTTACTCCCACTCATCATCTGTAAAACCATACAGATGTGAGAATCATACCTCGTAAATACATACCCTGGAGCAAGTGTCTAATTGGGAAATCTGTTTTCTTTTAACAATACAAAGTGAAACTGAAACATATAAATGTTTCAAAGGGGTATCCGGGTATTCCTAGTAATGCCTCTTCCATTATCAGATTCACAACTGTAACCGTGTATTTCTTTGCCATCTCTCCAAATCCCTTTATATGTCTTTAGTCATTACCTTCTGTACACCCATTTAGGCTAAATGGTTTTCTTCCTTCCCTACCGTTCAGCACCAGCCTATGGTTTGGAAGAAGACTATCCATTAGGCGTAATAAGTGTACTGTCCTAATCCTAGGAGCACTCGGAATGCGAGAAAAGGTAAAGATAAAAGACAACTGAATAAATCTTATTCCTATTTCTCTTGAACCAGAATCGATCCCCGAACTGGAACAAGTTCCTTCGAGTTCGTATATAACCATACGATGGAGTATCCAATAAACTGTGGATCTTCGTAGTGATACGGAGTGTTCTGGAGAAATACAAAGGTGATGTAGGATTGGCAAAGAAATACTTGGTTTGGTCGTGAATAGCAGTCGCAGTTTACTTTGCCCTCTTACTAATCCCTTTATTTGTCTTTACTTAATACCTTCTGTACACCTTTTAGGCTAAACGGTTTTCTTCATTCCCTACCGTTCGGTACCTGCCTATGGTTGGGATGAAGACTATCCAATAAGCATAATAGGTGTACTGTCCTAATCTTTGGAGCACTCGCAACCTGAGAGAAGGAAAAAGGAAAAGACAACTGAATAGTCTTATTCGTTTTCTCCAAAACCGGAAACCATCCTCGAATAAGTTCCTTCGAGTTCGTATATAACCATACGATGGTTTTATCCAATGGAAGTGGATGTCATAGTAATACGGGGTGTTATGGAGAAAAGGGTAAAAGCAGGAGTGGCAATGAGGTATGCAACTCAGACAATCCAAAAGCCAGTGTTTAAGAAGGTTTAGTTAATCTTGGTCACTGAGTCGTAGTCAAGGGTCGGGCCATGGTTGCTGCCAAAGAGAGAGAGAAAAGAAACATTCAGCGTGCACTCTAACCTAGATCAGAATGGTTATCACTTTATCTAATCAGGAAACCTCCTACTGTAACCTCAAATTCTTTTCCAAACCTAAAAGAAGAATTAGTCGGGATCACCCGAGGAGTAAACCAACTCATCAGTGGGAATCGGGATCCAACTATCATCGCATGATAACATGATGGAATCCACTCACGTTATCACACTCCAGAAGGTATGCGCATATCTGGCAAGTTTCAGTTTCTTTAGAAACACCCGATGTGATTTTTACCCCATGCTCTTATGACCTTGACGAAGGTCAACAAATTATAAGTCACATGTCAAGTTCTACCCGTCATTGTCCAGGTTAATTTGAACCTACCCGTACAAGCCCTTGACGAAGGCCAACAAGGCTATATGACTGTCCCAAACCAATGCATCTATCTATGCAGCAGAAGGGTAATAAGCAGCTACCGTTCACTATGCCTAGACGAAGGTCAACAAACATAGCATGAATACTAAGTGCTACCCGTCTGAAATGACGGAGGGCTACGAATGGTTTTTGGCGAAAAACCTTTAACGTAATAAACTTGATATCGTTGAAGGAACCGGATAGCTTTTTATAAAAATATAGTGGCGAAAACTTTTGCTAAAGAGGTCACTCCCGGTGAAGGGATCTCGGCTCTTTCCGCGTAGAATGAGGTGCAGGATATTCCAGCTGAATACCACGATGCAAAGAAAAAAATAATCGACTATAGTGAAGTCATTACCCTGACGCAAACTTCTGTCCAAGGGGTCACTCCCGGTGAAGGGATCTCGGCCCTTGCCTCGTCGACTAAGGTGCAGGATATTCCAACTGATTACCACTGTGCAAAACAAAAGAAAACGTCCTTAGAATAACAGCTTTTTGAAAATTGTTCCAACAACATCAAACAGGTTTGTTTACCTTTCATTGATCCGAATCAATGCAGTCCCATCAATTAATCACACCACAAAAGAAAGAAAATATGATGTACGTATATGCCATCTGCATTCGCCACTGGGTCCCGTCATCACCCGTTAGGTTACTTAACTAACGACATCTACTAGAATATATATCAATATATAATAATCGCTCATGGCATGATAAAATGCAACATCACAGAAATGTAATAAGCATCATAGAACAATACAGATAATCTGGGATCCCCGGGTTTCATAGAGCCGCAACTGAAACCCGACGTTCCCCTGGTCGTGTGGATAGCCTGTGCAATGAAATCCTAGACCCCTACAGGCGCGGAAAGTTACCCGCCAAAACCTGAAGCGAGGCAGCCCCTTTCAACAACGTGAATGGACCACCCAACACTTCACGGAATCCAGTAACTTGAGCACCCCTCCTTGGGTCATCCTGTACCCCCTACGAGTGCGGCGAATAGCCCGCCAATTCTAGAGTAAAGCCCCCTCCGTCTCAAACCCATGAGATGCGGGCCCGTTTCCCTCTAGAACCCGTCTATCCGTGCACCTCACCACGGGGTAATCCTAGTACAGAAAGTAAAATATATACAACGGGTACATCGACTTCAGCCCGGTCGCGCCCCAAAAGAATAATATACAAACAAGCAGTGACGGCAGTCCACATGTCGGACGCTCGCCCCACAATATCAAATGTACAAATACAACCAAATTGTACTACCATTGCATCCAGGCTATCCACCACGACAAATCCGCAACATCACAGCACAACACAGAACATCAACGTGAATGTCATGTTCGCAAATCCGTCTAAAAGAGCTATAGCAATTAGACATGATTTACCGATCAAATGACATTCACGGTCGCAGATATAATGTAAATACTGTGAAGTAACATGTTTAAATTTTTCGATCGACTAAATTTCCCGAAGTGGGCCCCAAGCACAATACCCAGTACTCAAACAAATCTGGGCCCAAACAAAAAATACCAGAAACCACATTTCCAAGTCAAAGACCACCTAAGAAAATTTCGTGCACTGTGGCTACAGTACGACGGCGGATCCGCGGCCAAAACGTGGTTACGGCCATGGATCCGCCGCGCTACAGTGAAATCAGTCCACCAAATTTTCTCAGTTCTCTTAAAAAACCCTGCCTGATTTTCTGACATGCCCAAAAAAATTTTTAGAGCACAAAACAAATTCGACAGAAACTGAACAATTGGAAACGCGGTTTTTGGAAATTTCATCCGATCGAAGTTTTAAACACGCTAGAGCAAGCTAGTAAAAGTTAATGGCGTGGCTCTGATACCATGTAAGTCTACAGTAGCGCTCCGGCCGTCTTTCCGAGGCCAAAATGCGGAAACGAAAACTTTTTCTTAACTTTAAACTGGTGCTATTGTATGCTTAAAACCCGGATCGAACCATTGACCTACTACTAGCTAACTAGAGAAAGGGTAGAGAGGCTATACCGATCGATTCGTGTCCTTCGGTCTTTGGCCACCATCCCAAGCTCCCCGCGGCAACTCCGGTCTCGATCTCCTCGTCGGAAAATGGCATCATATCTACGAGTATTTTTACGGGCTCCCGCTTCATCCGAAGCAACTCGGGCACGAAGTGTGCTAGCCGACGTGTCCAAGGTGTTGTAGAGAATGTTTGTGATCACTTTGTCTCTTGCATCCATGACTTGGATGGAGGTTGAAGGTGTTGCCATTGGAGGAGATAATGAGCTAGATGAAGAAGAAGAAGAGGCTCTCTTTTTTCCCTTTTGTGATCTCTAATAAAATGAGAGAGAGAGAAGAATAATATGAGAGCTAGCCTCTTCATGGCAGCCCCTCTCTCTCTCCTCTTATCATAACATCACAAATCCATCACCTAATGTGACACATGCACAAGAAAAGAGACCATGAGTCACCACTTGTGCATGTGTCACAATAAGTGCTCCAAATCATGATATCTAGCTCATAATATCCATATGTAAACATTAACCCAAATGTTTACAACAATAAAAAGATACGGCAATATCTAAAGTAAACTTGTGACAGATCACAAGGATACCCCTCACCTGTATATACATACCTGCATCCGCATTCCGACTGAATGCGAATGCGATGAGACTAAAGTAATCCAACAAATCTAATACTAGGATCCGGCTTAAACCAAAGCCCACTAGTATGATCCATCCGATCATGATCCGTGCAATACCGCACGTATATGATCGAACCCTGCCATATATCATAAGGCCTCTACAACGTTTCGCCCGAAACTTGAGAAACTGTCTGTGGGGGACTCTAATGACTCGTCAATACTTTGGCTGTGGATTTAACCACTACCACGTCAGTGGTACTAGCTGTATGTAACGGGCTACCAGGTATTCAGTGACAATATCCGTACAGTCCGGTCCGTTCGTCTATGAGCATCGCATGGCGGGCCTAGGGGGTTGGTAAAAGTCAGACCCCCAAAAGCGGTACAAGTCGTGTCGGAGTGTAGCCCAGAACACCCTGAGATACTACTGGAATACCTACCAGTAAATCTTCTGTCTTGGCCAAGGACTTCGTGTAATGGCTCTCCTAGACACAGCGCGATCTCACCCCCAATACCGGGAGAGACGAAACCCCTGCCGATTCGCTCACTGCCTCCATGTGGCTCGGGACTGTACCCAACTAAAACCTGTTTGCACGACTCCTTTGAGCCGTTGTAGGGTAGTAATCAAAGCACAGTGGGAACTCACACGAGACAAATGATGATCTCAGGTCCATGAACTAACCTGTACACATGTCACCAGGGAACTGCTATCTGACGTCAGATATAATACCAACTAGCATGTTCCCGGCGCGTCCTGTCCGGTGTACTCATAACCCAATGAGCACCTGTATACATCTTAGGTGAACCAACTGACACCAATGGCTTGTGAGACCGGCCACCGCCCCTCGTCGGGCTCTCGACTGTATACACTAGTCTACTCCGGAGTATCGATGCCCTGTCTCAAAAACTCCCACGACTAGGGACCTTTTAAGGATGTGCTTATAGACCCCAGCTCCCACGTATATGATCGCCATCATACTGTTGGCCATCAAGCAAGAATCCTAAGGGCGCTATCAACGTGCAATAGCGACCTGTAAGGTCACCTAAAGCAGTACACGATGATAAAGATAAACCAGATAGCATACTATCATCTCAAGTAAGATTGTCCTACCGGTATAGGTCCTCCCTCAATCATTGCAATCACGTGCCCGTGATCCAATAATTGACTCTGAGGACACTATATCCACAACTATTACATGAAGCAGTGCAAAAACAATAAATGCGAAGTATGGGATGAAACATTTCATTTCCACGGAATCAAGACATCGTGGTAGGACCAAAATCCATCAAGACAATCCAAATCCCAATTTGCTCAAATCAGCCCCCAAATTGGCTCTCATATCATGTAAGTCTCACAAATACTGAATGTATAATATCAAATAAATATCATATATCCTGTATCCAATATCAAGTGAATCTCATATATCCTGAATCCAATATCAAGTAAGTTTTATATAAAGTGAGTGTCCAACATCGACACCTAAAAATATCGTGAAACAAGTGTCTAGCATCGACACAAAAATACTCATATCCATACGTTCCTCGAATCGTAAGTGTCCGGTATCGACACCCGTGATCCACGTATCGGTCTTTGTCATATCTATACGTTCCTCGAAACCCAAGTGTCTCACCTCGACACTTGTGTTCTACGTATCGGTATATATGTTCCTCGAATCGTAAGTGTCCGGTATCGACACCTGTGATCCACGTATCGGTTTAAAACAAATCTCTGAGTGGATGCATCCAAATATCAAGTAATGAATAAGAACACTTACATAATTTCATGAAACCACCACGATCCTCAAATCCAGAAATATCAAGTAATGAATAAGTATAAATGCATGAATCAATACACATATATTAGCGTTCCATTCCACTAATATATGTGTATAGGCATATATAACAGCGTCCCATTCCACTGTTATATATACTTAGGAGTAAAAAATATCAGAGGACATCATATGAAATCCATGGATGTAATATATGCAAACATGAAACAGTAATATGAGCATATAAAGGAAAACCGCTATTTAACTGCAACAAGTTATTAAATATATCATGTGGTTCCTGATTTCTCCGAAATCAGATGCAACATCATATACATGTGAACATGTAGCTATAACAATGTAAGCATAACCATGTCGGTATAGCAAGATATGTGTGTCCATATGTAAGTGTGTATGATGTAAAAGTATCTGTAGCAAGGTATGTCTCTATACCTATCCATAATACCCTCCAAGTATATGTATGTATGCCAGATGTACATGTAGCTATGTCTCATATGTGTATATACCTATTACTGATGGTACACTACCCTATAAGTATATGGTCAACTAGCATGTAAGCATGTCAGGGCATATGTGTAAGCATGTAGGTATACAGGTATGCTATATGTCATATACACAATGAAAATAAGGATCATGTCTCAATGTCCCTAAGCAATCCAATATCACATATGTATAAGTGTTGTGCGTGTCATGAAAATTATTGATGATGTGTGTGGCATACAATTGTGCTCGTGCAACATAAACCATCAATAATAGTGCAGTGTCCTAAGGATACTAGTCCAACCACAGCAATTAACTAAGCAGTAGGGTGTATACGCAATTCTAAGTATGAAATAGATTATGCGACAAGTCAAGTCATTTCTAGCCCAGACGCATAACTCCATGCGGGCGATTCCCCTGTAGATGTTAAATCTACTCACCAATGCTCCTGGCTAAGTGAAGCCTACTGTTAGTGTATATGCCCTAGGGGCCATTATTGTATCATACTAGTTTGTTTATTACTTAATGGAAGCTTAGGATATTCACATGTATATAACAGTCTTGCTAAACATGGTAGTATGCTACTTGGTTTTTTCTATCTTAATATGTGAGTATACGTATTGATAGAGCTCTTAGGATCTTGCTTGACTACCAGCGTTGTGACGGCAGTCACACTAGTGGGGGCTGGGTAGTCTATAAGCACATCCTTATTCAGGTCCCTAGTCGTTGGATTATCGAGACAGGGCATCGATACTCCGGAGTAGACTAGTGTGTACGCTTCTCATCCCAGTTGGGGAGATGGTCTGTCCCACAGCCGTCAGTACGTCGTACTGGAGATAGTATGCAGGTGCTCGTTAGGTTACGGGTACACCGGACAGGAATCGTAGGGAACTGTTGGTTGGTTTTATACCAGTCGTCAGTGAACAGTTCCCAGGTGACATGAGTACAACATAGTCCGCAGACTTGACACTGCTACTTCGCCTCGAGTGTGTCCCACTGTTCTTAGATTGCTACCCTACCACGGCTCAAAGGAGTCGTGCAAACAGGTAGCAGTTGGGTGCAGTCCCGAGCACTTGGAGGCAGTGGCAGTTAGACAGGATTCGTCTCTCCCGGTATTGGGGGTTGATATCACGCTGTGTCAGAGAGCCATTACGCAAAGTCCTTGGCCAGGGAAAGCAAGATTTGCTGGTAGGTTCCAGTAGTTTCTCATGGTGTAATGGGCTTCGCTCCGACATGACTTATACCGCTATTAGGGGACTGACGCTTGCCGCCCCCTAGGCCCGACATGCGATAGTCTTAGACGAACAGACCGGACTGTACGGAGATTGTCACATGTGACTCAGTAGGAGTTCGGATGGGTTTCCTCATCGGCCTTCTTATCGACATCTACCTGGGGACCGTTACGTACAGCTAGTGCCGCTTGCGGTCTGTGGTTAAACCCACTTCCAGCATAGTAGTCGAGTCTCTAGAGTCCCACGCAGAGAGTTTCCCTACTCCAGGCGAAACGATATAGAGGTCGTATGGTTTTACGACAAGGGTTCGGACACATACGTGCGTTTACGCACGTACGACTTTCGGACAGTTTTTACTAGTCGGCTTTGGTTTAAGCCAGTAATTAGTATCCGATTATTGGATTTATACAGTCTAAAGTTTTTCCGTGTTTTCATGGATAAGAGGGGCATTCTCGTAATTGCGCGAGAAACTTCTAGAAGATGGTGACTAAGGAGGTTTAGGTGGCATATACATTAAATGAGATTAGTGAGTCATATGGATGATTCATCCATGTCATTAATGCTTCATAATTGCTTAATGACTCATGGAGGTGAATCACCATTAGATATTTATCAAGCATGGTTGTAAATCAATATCTTTTCTTTTCTTAATAAAAATAAAATGCTTGATATATATTATGATAACTCATTTTCTCATTTCATTATTATGTTCATCTTCTCTCTCCTCAAGCTCTCTCTCTCTTCAAACCCTAATCCTCCCCTCTCATGTGTTGAGTACAAGGATTAGTTAGACTACTTAATCCATAACCATACTCTATTTCATCTAGGTACTTTGATTAGCACTTAAAGATACCTAGTTGCCTCAAGTTTAGAGGCAAAGCTTGGAGTTTAGCTCTCGTGGTGGATCGTCTACTACTTGGAGAAGGCCGAGGAGGAGGTGGAGTTCGTAAAGATAAAGGACACGGTTCTTGAGGTATAATCCCTTAACATAGTAGTTGTTAACTTCTATGTTTGATGTTAGTTATCGTTTAGCTTCGATTCATGCGGTTAGTCGATGTTTAAGCAAAGAACAAGATCGTTTTTCATATTTCCGCCTCCCCGCAAGTCGTGGGGTGTTGTACATCGACTTACAGTGGTATCAGAGCCTCGCTAAACAATAATTAACTCACTTGCAAAATTGTATGAATTTCGAACGGAAAAAACAAAATCGGAAAACCCCGATATCATGAGTTTCTGTCGATTTTTAAATGAGGTCCAAAAATTTTTCAGGGACCTTCAGAAAGCTCTAAATGATAGTATTAGAACACCCAAGAAAACTGGGATCATGAATCGGCTAAAGCGCCGCATAACCGCGGCGAATCCCCCCGATCCGCCGCGATTCCGCCGCCGAGTTGCCGATTCACCAGCCCAATTTTCCTGTGTTGGTTCTCTGTGATATTTGGTATTTTCTGGATTTTTTTAATTTTTGCTCAGGTTTCAGATTTATAGAGAAGTATTGGAGCAAAATTAAATGTGTTTAATCGATCAAAATTATACGGTATTTGCTTGTCGGATTATATCTGTGTTTGTATAATGTGTTCGTAAACCTCCCCTAACTGCTAGTATGTCGGTTGGCAGGGGGTTGCACATTTCTGTAATGGATTTTATCTGTTTGTGTATATGAACTATGTTGGACTGTTGTGATGTTTAGCCGGGGTTATGTGATGGGTTATTATTTAATTCATTTGATATAAATGTAATTTGTTGTAATATTATTTTGCGGGGCATATCCAGGTTGCGGTTGTAGCCACCGTTGTATTATTTCATTTTACTGTTTTTGCTCCTAGGACAGACCCAAGGTAGGGTGCACAAACTGCCGGGCGGGTAGTTTGCCGTACCCGTTGGGGTCTTGGGTGGGGTAATAGCTATTCATCACAACTGTGTAATCCGTCTTTTGTTGCAGGCTCAAAACAAACACGGATTGCTTGCAAATCCAATAAAGTTCATTTGTGATCTGGAATGCCTATTATTGCGTCTGACGAATGTACAATATCTATATATGATAGCTATTTAGACGTCATTTATGTTTTATACCCGCGCTAGCCCAGCCCCCGCTCTGTCGTTACTTAAGTAACGTAACGGGTAATGACGGGACCCCGTGGCGAATGCGGATGGCATAAAAGGACGTTGTATTTTCGTTGTTTTCTGCAATGATAGGTTAATGATGGGACACATTATTTATAATGCAAAGAAAATAAACCAAAAGTTTAATCGTTGGAATAATTTAAAAGAAACCACTCGGTTAATTTTAAAAACAAATATTTTTAAATGCGGAACTTTAACCACTCCTTTTAAAAAGCTATCAGGTTCCTTCGGTTATATCAAGTTCACTACGTTCACGGTTTCGCCAAAACCATTCGTAGCCCTCCGTCATTTCATCTGGGTATTCAGTAGTATTCAATCTATGTATTTTGACCTAACGCCAAGGCATAGTGTTTGGTAGCTACTGGATATTTATTTGTTGCATAGATAGATGAGTTAGTTTGGGACAGTCGTATTATCATTTTGGCCGAACGTCAAGGATATATACGGATGGGTTCAATTTGACAAGAAAATGATGGGTAGAACTTGACATGTGACTTATGACATTTTGACCTAACGCCAAGGTCATAAGAGCATGGGGCAAAAACTTATATCGGGAATTTCTAAAGAAACTGAAATTTGCAAAGAGATGTATACCATTTGGAGTTTGATGAATGTTGGTAGCATTCCTTCAACATTATCATACGATGATATTTGGATCCTGATCCTACTGTGAGTATATGCTACTTATCAGGATATTCGTCACTTAACGATCAATGCTATAAACCAAGTAGGTGTCAAGAAAGGTGTCAGCGAGGTTACGCCCCCAGAGAAAAGAGGTTCTTTAATTAAGGAACTTCGCGAAAGCGTTGGAAAACCTCCCTCGAAGTATCGACAGTAGCCTGGCTGAACGGTTAAGCAAGAATTGTACAGTGAGAATAGTCCTGGCTAATTCTTCTTTTATGGTTTGAGGAAGGATTCGAGAAACAGTGGGAGCCATCCAGTTTAGATAAACTAAAAACCACTCTAAACTTGCAAGAGCATCATGCTAAAGAGTTTTCTTCTCTCTCTCCTAATTGCAGCGACCCTGAAAATGACTGGACTTAAGTTACTTTTAGATAAAAATATACTGACAGGGCCAAACTATAAAGATTGGCTGCGGAATGTCAAAATGGCTTTGACCTATGACAAATTGGGGTACGTCCTCACCGCTACGGCACCTGCTGTCCCTGGTCCCAAATCCAGTAATGCGGATAAGGAAATCCGCAAAACCTGGGATTTCGATTGCGCGAAAGCCAAGTGCATCGTGCTTGCCTCGATGAACAATGAACATCAGAGGAGGCACGAGGATTTGGAACTAGATGCCATATTTCTCTGTAACACCTTAGGATGTGTTAGTGACTATTTATATTTAAATAAAGGGTTTCTAATGAAAAGTTTACCAAATTGTATTTCAAATATTTTTCCTAATTTAATAAATATTTTTCTAAAATTTTCCTAGGCTTGCACACACATGTGCATGTAAACTAGGGTTTTTAAATGGGTTATTACCATGATTAGTGACCATGGTGGGTTAGTCTTTAGGATTAAGTCTTTTGGGTTTTTAATTAAGTGAATTTGTTAAGGGTGTTGACTTGGTGAGAGAGAGAGAGTGCATCATGGCTCAAGCCATGCTTGCAATTAATGAAGAGAGAGGGTGAGGGGTTGACATTGGGGTGATGATTTCCTCTCAATTGTTTTGTTTTCTTTCTCTCAAACCTCACTCACACACACACACACACACACACACACTTACCTCACAGCAGCAGCAGCAGCAAGCACCCACAGCAGCAGCAGCACAAGCAAGCAGCACAGCAGCAACAAGCCATAGCAGCAAGCAGCAGCAGCCACAGTGAGAGCAGCAGCAGCCCCAGCTTCGACTGCAGCCCCTTCCCTTCACTTCATCTTCTTCCTCCAGCTCCTTAGGGTCGATTGTGAGGTATATTTCCTAAACTTACTCCCTAGTTTACTTGTTTAGGTTAGTTTTGCTTCGGTTAGTGGTTTTTGGTGCGTTTTAGTGCGATATGGGGTGTTTAGTGAGAACCTTGACCAAGTGAGGTGTGTTTTGGTTTCAGTAGGTTGATAGAGTGTTGTTAAGGCCATATTAACCTACCTTTAACCCCGATTGCACTGATAAACCACCAGATCCCTATTTGATGCATTTCGTCGTTTTAAAGCAAAACTTGAGTTTCTGGGAACTGCTATCGACCCGATGGGTTCAGGTTAATTTTGAGAAGACTGCAGTGTAGTGGCTAGGTACTGATACCCCAGGTAGAACCCGACCCCCAAACTCCGTACCGTGGCCGCCAATTTCTTCGTTCTGGCCACAATTTGCGGCCAGATGGGTAGGGTTTGGGTTGGGGTTTGGTCCTATAGGTGTCTGCTAATGTGTGGAGTGTTGTGATATATGTATTTTTGTAAGTTAGGTTCTGTATAAAAATCTGGGACTAAATACCTGTTTTTCCGTATTTCTAAACCTTCGCGACACGCGTGATATGTGTGTGATTTGGGGTTTCTGCGTATCGCGACGCGTCAGGGTAGTTTCAGGCGCGTGATCTCACGTTTTAGCGTATCGCGCACACACGCGATTGGTTTGCGACACGGGTTTCTAGTTGGACCATAATATCACGTTTTTGTGAAATTGAGCTTATGTGTGATATATGTTATGTGATTCTAGGTTTGCGGGCGAGTGAGACGGACGCTGCGAAGAAGGGCAAGCAAGTCGTCGGCTACACTTAGCGCGAGACTTCGGTGAGTAGATTTAACATCTACGGGGATATCGCCCGCATGGCGTTATGCGTCAGGGCTGATAGGACCTTATTATTATATGTTGCATTTACCTCATGTACTGTCATTGCATATTGCATTCCCTGCTGTATGTATGCTTAGAATTGATAGAACACCGCACTATTACTAACGGTTCATGATGCACGAGCACTGACCTGCATGCTACACACACACCGTTAGTAATTGCCATGACACACTCATTGTAGAATTGCCATGATTATATTGCTGTAGTTCATTTTATATATGATTCGATATGACTTTCATGGAAATTGGGAGCCGCATGATATCTTTAAAAACGGAAACTAATTTTAAAAGCGGTTTTCCTCTATACCTATATCATGGATTGATGTACATGGCACATCGCATTGGATTTATTTCTTGGTGTTGGATTTTCATGTGATTTCTGGTTTTGAGGACCGTGGGATTTTTAAAGAAAAGATGTACTATTTGAAAACCCGGTTCCTCGTGATATGATATTTTGGTGCGTCCACCACGCGTTTTCTCGGTGCTGAGACGTGTGCTTGAAACCCGATTCCAGGAGATGGATGATCCGTTTGCGGGTTCGTGGTGGACCCGGTATGGTTCCCCGGGGCGAGAAATGTATTTCGTGGAGTAGAAGATGAGCCTGGCAGGGTGGCGAGTACCTACCGGTGATTGGTTGGACCTGGCGGTTGTCCGGAGGATACCGACGAGAGTCGAGAGATGGATGCGGGATGATCCGTACTGCCGGGGCCGAGGGCCGATACCGCAGACGGAGCCCGTGGGCTGATCCGGACTGACGGAGCCCGATATATGAGGATTTGTGTGTCGATGCTGGACACGAGTATTTGATGATGTTTTGCGTGCCGATGTTGGGCACTCGTGATTTCTCAGAGGTTTACAGGATTTGAGGGCCGATGGGTGTGTCGGCGCCTGAGTTATTTGGGATTTAGGTGCAGTTGTGGGCACCGATTGTTTTCCACGTTGATATTCCGTGTAGATGTTGTTTATCCCATGCTCAGCATTGATTACCATATATCTCATCCTGTAGTAATTTTACCTGATAGTGCATCTAATGATTATTGCACATACTGCTTATCACGCATTGATATTATCTGCTGGCATTTGTTAGAGTAGCGCAGTACGTGCATACTCGCGATTACCTTTATATGTTATCTCTATTCACAAGTTGGCAACTCACCCCCGTTTTGCCACAGTATTTGCAGGTTGCCCTCAGCATAGTCGCGGCAGGCTGTCTTTTGCATCTTTTGGCTACAGATACCACTACAGTTGCGGTGAGAGCTGTTTTGCATTTAGGTGGGTTGTGGTATTCTGAGTACTTTTATTGTATCCCTTTTGTATCTAGTACTCTCCATCTACCATTTATGTACTGGACTTAGATACTGTGTGAGGACGATGATGTATATTTTGTATTCTGGTGTCGAGCTCGTAGGAGCCGACTGTTTTTATATGCAGTTTCTATTCTGTGATGTTTACTTATTGCTTATTTTTCGGTACGGCGTCGTATATTACTCTTGTGATGTTGGTTTCCGCCGTTGGGCGTGATTGCTCCCGTTTAGGGATGTTTCTTTTCATTACATTTTATTTCACTTATATCCTGTTTTGTACCCGGTCTCGGGGCTACTTTTACAAAGGAAATGCTGACAAAATTATTCAAATGATTAAGGTAACTTTAAAAAGGAATTCATTGAATTATTTAAGGTTTTCTAAAAGCTTTAGCTAAATGTTTTCAACACTCACTATTTTAGATGGTTTTGATTTCTGGGTTCGGCTTACTTAGTCGCGTTACGCCTGTAGACGTAGCGTGGTTAAGTGCCGGTCACGAGTCGAAATACTTGGGTCATGACAAAGTTGGTATCAGAGCGTAGGTTTTACCTTCGGAGTGTAGGATGACCCTGGTATGATGGAGTAGGTAGCTGCAGCAGGGTAGCATAGCGTGTGTATGTTCCGCGGCATACTCACGACACGGTACTCCGCCTAAGCGAACTTAGGACTTATTGATTTAATCCTTTCTTATATTCTTGTGATTCGATTCTTGTATTCTTATCGAATCCTAATTTCCTTTCAGCCATTATGCCGCTAAAGACTACGAGGGCACAGAGAGCGGCCGCGAGGGCCGAGATTCGAGTTGACTCGTCCGAGACGAGGACTGATCCAGGCAGTACACCGGTTGTACCCGAGTAGGCTGTTCGTGCCGTGACAGATCAGATCTCCACGCTAGGGGCTGGTATGCAGGAGATGCGCCAGACGGTGGGATCTAGCTTGCAGGAGATGCGCCAGATTATAGGATCGCTAGTTGAGACGCTTCAAGCACAGCGACCAGAGGTAGCTCCACCCGTTCCAGAGACCGCGATGGTACCTACCGCACAGCCAGTTGCCCCTGCAGCCACGGAGGTGATTACAGTATCGCTATCAGAGTTCATGAGGCTGAAGCCTCCGGTCTTCACAGGCACCGATACAGCCGAGGACCCACAGTCTTTCATCGACAGGATGGCCCGGATTTGCCGTTCCCTCAGATGCGCGGATACGAGATGGGTTGAGTTCGCGAGCTTTCGTCTGGAAGGTCTTGCGCAGAAGTGGTGTGATTCAGTTGAGAAGGGCAGAGCAGCAGGTCTTCCTCCTATGACCTGGACAGAGTTTGTGACAGTATTTCTAGCCCGTTTCCTTCCCCAGAGTGTTAGGGATGCCCGAGCACGCAGATTTGAGTCCTTGCGCCAGACGCCAGGGATGACAGTGGCAGAGTATGACGTGCTGTTTACAGAGCTAGCAGTCTATGCCCCATATTTAGTGGCTACCGAGGAGTTGCGAGTCAAGAGATTTGTTCGAGGCTTTCTTACACCACTGTTCCTCGCGATCAGCGCGTAGCACTACGAGACCTATGCAGCAGCTGTAGACGCAGCCCTAGTGGTCGAGGAGCACCTTGCTGAGACTTCGGTAGTTCCAGAGCCGAAGAGAGTTCGTACCAGTATATCCGTATGGAGGCAGTCATTCAGACGCCGCGACAGGTATCGTTCTGGTACGAGGGGTAGCAGAGATTCAGGATGAGGCCAGATGTTTAGTTCGTATCCCCAGGAGAGTCAGCAGTCGCCGCGGGGTTGCTTTAGGTGCGGCAGTCTACTTCACCTCGTTAGAGATTGTCCTGAGATACACCGGAGGGAGGCGACAGCACCGCATGTTACCTTACCACCTTCACCACCCCAGAGGGCGTTGCCTGTTGTACCTACCGTTGCTCCGCGCCAGACTCATACCCAGCGAGGTCGTGGGCGTGGAGGAGTTGCTCAGAGAGGACGAGATGACCGAGGCAGAGGGCAGTCAGTCGCGGGTGGTGGACAGGCGCGGGTTTTTGCTTTGACGCATCAGGACGCGCAGGCGTCTAATGCGGTGGTTTCAGGCATCCTTCCTGTTTGTACAGTTGATGCACACGTATTGTTCGATCCCGGATCCACGCACTCATACGTATCCACACACTTTGTGCCGCGTTTGGGTAGAGAGTCCGGTGTGCTTGATCAGCCGCTTGTTGTGACCACTCCTGTGGGAGAGTCGTTTGTAGCTAGGCACGTGTTCCGATCCTGTACCGTCTGTATTGGCGAGAGAGAGTTGCCTATCGACTTGATCCTTCTTGAGATGTTGGACTTCGACGTTCTTTTGGGCATGGATTGGTTAGCCACGTGCTATGCTTCTGTGGACTGCCATGAGAAGACAGTTAGATTCTGCTTTTTCGGCAAGTCGGTTTTTGTTGTGTTGGGGGACCGTGGTGCCGCCCCTCACAGTGTGATTCCGTCTTTTCGTGCTGGACAGCTTTTGAGGAAGGGATGTCAGGGATTTCTCGCTTATGTTTGCGATGCTAGTGCTACACAGGTTCCATTGGATCAGGTTCCGGTTGTTAGCGAGTTCCCTGATGTGTTCCCTGACGAGCTTCCTGGGCTACCGCCCGAGCGCGACATTTCTTTCTGTATTGATTTGGTTCCTGGCACGGGGCCTGTTTCCATACCGCCTTATCGGATGGCCCCGGCGGAACTTCGAGAGTTGAAGGGTCAGTTGCAAGATTTGTTGGATAAGGGACTTATTCGACCCAGTGTTTCTCCTAGGGGTGCTCCAGTCCTGTTCGTCAAGAAGAAGGACGGCAGTTTACGTCTGTGTATCGACTACCGGCAGCTGAACAGGGTGACAGTACGGAACAGGTATCCTTTGCCGCGCATCGACGATTTGTTCGACCAGCTTCAGGGGGAAGGGTACTTTTCGAGGATCGATTTACGATCGGGCTATCATCAGTTGCGGGTTCGACAGGAGGACATTCCCAGGACAGCTTTCCGTACGCGCTACGGCCATTATGAGTTTTTGGTGATGTCGTTCGAACTCACCAATGCGCCAGCAGCATTCATGGACTTGATGAACCGTATTTTCCGGCCATATTTGGATCTGTTCATTATAGTGTTCATTGACGGTATCTTGGTGTATTCCCGGAGGAGTGAGGAGCACGAGCAGCACCTGCGGATTACACTGCAGACTTTGAGGGAGCACCAGCTTTATGCGAAATTCTCCAAGTGTGCTTTTTGGCTGGACCGCATAGACTTCTTGGGGCATGTGATCTCACGAGACGGTATATGTGTAGACCCGAGGATGATCGAGGCCGTTCAGCGTTGGCCCAGACCCACATCGGTTACGGAGATTCGCAGCTTTTTGGGGTTGGCCGGTTACTACAGGCGATTTGTGCAGGAATTCTCCGGCATTGCTACCCCTTTGACCGGGTTGACCCGGAAGGGAGTCCCTTTCGATTGGACGGAGGAGTGCGAGCACAGTTTTCAGCAGTTGCGGACTCGGCTGACGACGGCACTGGTATTATCATTACCTTCAGGCTCAGGCGGGTTTGTGGTCTATTGTGATGCCTCTCGAGTGGGGATAGGGTGCGTTTTGATGCAGCACGACAGGGTGATCGCGTATGCTTCGCGACAATTGAAGAAACATGAACAAAACTACCCCACTCATGACTTGGAGATGGCTGCAGTAGTCTTTGCACTTAAGATCTGGCGACATTACCTATACGGCGAGTCGTGCTAGATATTCACGGATCACAAGAGTCTAAAATATATATTTCAGCAGCGGGACCTGAACCTTAGACAGCGCCGATGGATGGAGTTAGTGAAGGATTATGACTGCGAGATCCTGTACCAACCGGGCAAGGCGAATGTAGTGGCGGATGCGTTGAGAAGGAGGCCCGGGGGTAGTCTATCTTATTTGAGCACGGTACGGGGACAGTCGTCGGCAGATATTATGCGACAGCCGAGTACAGTTTGAGTTCATGCCGATTGGAGGATAGATCGCGCATGTTTGTGCACGCCCACAGTTACTTGACCGCATACATGAGGCACAGCGCAGTGATGACCGATGTTCGGAGATCATGGCACAGATTGGACAGGGCAGATTTTCCGAGTTCGTGATCGATGATCAGGGGGTACTACGATTTGGAGTTAGACTGTGCGTACCAGATGCTGAGGGACTGCGGCGCGAGATTCATGAGGAGGCACATCGATCGGTGTACAGCATCCATCCCGGTTCCACCAAGATGTATCATGATATGAGAGATGTTTATTGGTGGGACGGAATGAAGAGGGACATCGCAGATTTCGTGTCGAGACGCCTGACTTGTCAGCAAGTCAAGGCTGAGCACCAGAGGCCCGCGGGAGAGCTACAGCCGTTACCCATTCCGGAGTGGAAATGGGAGCAGATTTCGATGGATTTCGTTGTGGGTCTACCCAGCACTAGTCGAGGGTATGACTCCATCTGGGTGATCGTAGATCGTTTGACGAAGGAGGCTCACTTCCTACCAGTGAAGACGACTTTCGGATTTACTCAGTATGCCCAGATCTACATCGACGAGATTGTGCGACTACACGGAGTCTCGACATGTATTGTGTCCGACAGAGGCATCCAGTTTACCAGCCGATTATGGCAGCGGCTTCAGGAGGCTTTGGGCAATCGCTTGAGTTTCAGTACAGCATTTCATCCGCAAACCGACGGACAGTCAGAGCGGACGATTCAGACTCTCGAGGACATGCTTAGAGCGTGTGTATTAGATTTCGGAGGTAGCTGGGATCATCACTTACCCTTGGTAGAGTTCTCCTACAATAACAGCTACCAGGAGACCATTCAGATGGCACCGTTTGAGGCTCTCTATGGGAGGAGATGCAGATCGCCCGCCTGTTGGACAGAGCTCAGTGAGGGCAGTATCTTAGGGCCACAGATTGTTGAGGAGACGACCGCGAAGATCCAGTTGATTCGCGATACGATGAGAGCAGCGCAGAGTAGGCAGAGATCTTATGCAGACCGTCGGCGACGCAGGCTTGAGTTTTCTGTTGGTGACCATGTTTTCTTGAGGGTCTCCCTTATGAAAGTTGTGATGAGGTTTGGGAAGAAGGGGAAGCTCAGTCCCAGATATGTGGGCCCCTTCGAGATCCTCGAGCGTGTTGGTGCAGTAGCATACCGATTAGCCCTTCCGCTCAGCTTTCCAGATGTGCACCCCGTATTTCACGTTTCGATGCTCCGTAGATATCTTCATGATCCTTCGCATGCGATTCAGCACCCGACGATCCAGCTGGAGCGCGACCTTTCCTATGCAGAGCAGCCGGTGATGATCTTGGATCAACAAGTGAAGAAATTGAGATCGAAGGACATCTCATCAGTTAAGGTACTTTGGCATGGTCAGAACCGTGAGGAGGTCACTTGGGAGACCGAAAGCGAGATGATGAAGACGTATCCCCATCTTTTCAAAGGTACGTGTACTTAGATTTTTGAAATTCGGGGACGAATTTCTTTAAGGGGGAGAGATTGTAACACCTCAGGATGTGTTAGTGACTATTTATATTTAAATAAAGGGTTTCTAATGAAAAGTTTACCAAATTGTGTTTCAAATATTTTTCCTAATTTAATAAATATTTTTCTAAAATTTTCCTAGGCTTGCACACACATGTGCATGTAAACTAGGGTTTTTAAATGTGTTATTACCATGATTAGTGACCATCGTGGGTTAATCTTTAGGATTAAGTCTTTTGGGTTTTTAATTAAGTGAATTTGTTAAGGGTGTTGACTTGGTGAGAGAGAGAGAGAGAGTGCATCATGGCTCAAGCCATGCTTGCAATTAATGAAGAGAGAGTGAGGGGTTGACATTGGGGTGATGATTTCCTCTCAATTGTTTTGTTTTCTTTCTCTCAAACCTCACTCTCTCACACACACACTCTTACCTCACAGCAGTAGCAGCAGCAAGCACCCACAGCAGCAGCAGCAGCAAGCAAGCAGCACAGCAACAACAAGCCACAGCAGCAAGCAGCAGCAGCCACAGTGAGAGCAGCAGCAGCCCCAGCTTCGACTGCAGCCCCTTCCCTTCACTTCATCTTCTTCCTCCAGCTCCCTAGGGTCGATTGTGAAGTATATTTCCTAAACTTACTCCCTAGTTTACTTGTTTAGGGTAGTTTTGCTTCGGTTAGTGGTTTTTGGTGCGTTTTAGTGCGATATGGGGTGTTTAGTGAGAACCTTGACCAAGTGAGGTGTGTTTTGGTTTCAGTAGGTTGATAGAGTGTTGTTAAGGCCATATAACCTAGCTTTAACCCCGATTGCACTGATAAACCACCAGATCCCTATTTGATGCATTTCGTCGTTTTAAAGCAAAACTTGAGTTTCTGGGAACTGCTATCGACCCGATGGGTTCAGGTTAATTTTGAGAAGACTGCAGTGTAGTGGCTAGGTACTGATACCCCAGGTAGAACCCGACCCCCAAACTCCGTACCGTGGCCGCCAATTTCTTCGTTCTGGCCGCAATTTGCGGCCAGATGGGTAGGGTTTGGGTTGGGGTTTGGTCCTATAGGTGTCTGCTAATGTTTGGAGTGTTGTGATATATGTATTTTTGTAAGTTAGGTTCTGTATAAAAATCTGGGACTAAATACCTGTTTTCCGTATTTCTAAACCTTCGCGACATGCGTGATACGTGTGTGATTTGGGGTTTCTGCGTATCGCGACGCGTCAGGGTAGTTTCAGGCGCGTGATCTCACGTTTTAGCGTATCGCGCACACGCGCGATTGGTTTGCGACACGGGTTTCTAGTTGGACCATAATATCACGTTTTTGTGAAATTGAGCTTATGTGTGATATATGTTATGTGATTCTAGGTTCGCGGGCGAGTGAGACGGACGCTGCGAAGAAGGGCAAGCAAGTCGTCGGCTACACTTAGCGCGAGACTTCGGTGAGTAGATTTAACATTTACGGGGATATCTCCCGCATGGCGTTATGCGTCAGGGCTGATAGGACCTTATTATTATATGTTGCATTTACCTCATGTACTGTCATTGCATATTGCATTCCCTGCTTTATGTATGCTTAGAATTGACAGAACACCGCACTATTACTAACGGTTCATGATGCACGAGCACTGACCTGCATGCTACACACACACCGTTAGTAATTGCCATGACACACTCACTGTAGAATTGCCATGATTATATTGCTGTAGTTCATTTTATATATGATTCGATATGAATTTTATGGAAATTGGGAGCCGCATGATATCTTTAAAAACGGAAACTAATTTTAAAAGCGGTTTTCCCCTATACCTATATCATGGATTGATGTACATGGCACATCGCATTGGATTTATTTCTTGGTGTTGGATTTTCATGTGATTTCTGGTTTTGAGGACCGTGGGATATTTAAAGAAAAGATGTACTATTTGAAAACCCGGTTCCTCGTGATATGATATTTTGGTGCGTCCACCACGCGTTTTCTCGGTGCTGAGACGTGTGCTTGAAACCCGATTCGAGGAGATGGATGATCCGTTTGCGGGTTCGTGGTGGACCCGATATGGTTCCCCGGGGCGAGAAATGTATTTCGTGGAGTAGACGATGAGCCTGGCAGGGTGGCGAGTACCTACCGGTGATTGGTTGGACCTGGCGGTTGTCCGGAGGATACCGACCAGAGTCGAGAGATGGATGCGGGATGATCCGTACTGCTGGGGCCGAGGGCCGATACTGCAGACGGAGCCCGTGGGCTGATCCGGACTGACGGAGCCCGATATATGAGGATTTGTGTGTCGATGCTGGACACGAGTATTTGATGATGTTTTGGGTGCCGATGTTGGGCACTCGTGATTTCTCAGAGGTTTACAGGATTTGAGGGCCGATGGGTGTGCCGGCGCCTGAGTTATTTGGGATTTGGGTGCAGTTGTGGGCACCGATTGTTTTCCACGTTGATATTCCGTGTAGATGTTGTTTATCCCATGCTCAGCATTGATTACCATATATCTCATCCTGTAGTAATTTTACCTGATAGAGCATCTGCATGATTATTGCACATACTGCTTATCACGCATTGATATTATCTGCTGGCATTTGTTAGAGTAGCGCAGTACGTGCATGCTCGCAATTACCTTTATATGTTATCTCTATTCACGAGTTGGCAACTCACCCCCGTTGTGCCACAGTATTTGCAGGTTGCCTTCAGCATAGTCGCGGCAGGCTGTCTTTTGCATCTTTTGGCTACAGATACCACTACAGTTGCGGTGAGAGCTGTTTTGCATTTAGGTGGGTTGTGGTATTCTGAGTACTTTTATTATATCCCTTTTGTATCTAGTACTCTCCATCTACCATTTATGTACTGGACTTAGATACTGTGTGAGGACGATGATGTATATTTTGTATTCTGGTGTCGAGCTCGTAGGAGCCGACTGTTTTTATATGCAGTTTCTATTCTGTGATGTTTACTTATTGCTTATTCTTCGCTACGACGTCGTATATTACTCTTGTGATGTTGGTTTCCGCCGTTGGGCGTGATTGCTCCTGTTTAGGGATGTTTCTTTTCATTACATTTTATTTCACTTATATCCTCTTTTGTACCCGGTATCGGGGCTACTTTTACAAAGGAAATGCTGACAAAATTATTCAAATGATTAAGTAACTTTAAAAAGGAATTTATTGAATTATTTAAGGTTTTCTAAAAGCTTTAGCTAAATGTTTTCAACACTCACTATTTTAGATGGTTTTGATTTCTGGGTTCGGCTTACTTAGTCGCGTTACGCCTGTAGACGTAGCGTGGTTAAGTGCCAGTCACGAGTCGAAATACTTGGGTCGTGACATTCTCCATACAAAGGAACTTTATGGAGAGCAATCTCGTATAGCAAGATACGAGACCTCTAAGAACTTGTTTCGAGCGAGGTTGGCTGTCGGGTCATCGGTAGGAGAACATGTCCTAAAGATGATCGGCTATATAGAAGAGCTCGCAGAACTTGGGACGACTTTGGATAATGAGCTCTATACAGACCTTATTCTCCAGTCCCTTCCTTCCACCTACGCCCAGTTTATCCTGAACTTCAACATTCAAAGAAAAGAAGTTGAACTTCCGGAACTCCTGAACATGTTAAGGAGTGCAGAGGGCACCTTGCAGAAAGCAAGGGAAACACCCGCTATGATTGTTAGCGGTGCATCTTCTTCCGGGTCCAAGGATAGGGCCAAAGGAAGGAAGAAGAAGGCCGCCACCAAACCTAGAGGAGGTGTTAGTAAGGTGGGAGGGAAGGGAAAGAAAAAGTTTGCGGTACCGGTAGTGGGCCAGGATGAGTGCTTCCATTGTCACAGGAAAGGGCACTGGAAGAAAGATTGCAAGGCATGGAACCCCAAGAACCAGGGACCGAAGTAAGCTGTGGCTTCGACTTCAGGTGTGTTTGTAATTGAGAATTGTCTGTCAATCAACTCTACTTCCTGGGTATTGGATACCGGATCAGGATCTCATATTTGTAATTCATTGCAGGCACTGAGAAACCGTAGATTGCTGAAGGAAAGTGATATGACCCTAAAGGTTGCTAACAGAGCTAGCGTGGGAGCTGCGTCCGTCGGGGATTATCACCTAGGATTGACGAGTGGACACATTTTGGTTTTACATAACTGTTTTTTTGTACCAACCTTAACGTGTAATATCATATCTGTTTCTTTGTCATCAAATAAAGGTTATGATTTCACGTTTGTAAGAGATGTTTTTAACATCCACCTCAATCATGGTTTGATTGGGTCCGGTACACTAAATAACGGTATATATATTTTAAACCAACTCCAAATTTTCAATGTCCAGAACACACTAAAAAGAAAGTCTCCAGATTTAAATAAAGCTTTCTTATGGCATTGTAGACTGGGTCACATCAATGAGAGAAGGTTGACTAAGTTGCATAGAGAAGGATATTTGGACTCGTTCGAAGATCAAACTTATGACACTTGTCAATCTTGTCTCAAAGGAAAGATGACAAAGACTCCATTTACTGGATAAGGAGTAAGAGCGAGCGAGCTCTTAGGACTCATACACAGCGATGTATGTGGTCCAATGTCTACGCATGCAAGAGGTGGTTTTTCCTATTTCATTACTTTCACGGATGATTACTCAAGATACGGATTCATTTATCTGATGAAACATAAATCCGAGGCTTTTGAGAAATTCCAAGAGTATAAGAATGAAGTAGAAAACCAAACCGCCAAAAGTATCAAGACACTTAGATCTGATCGAGGTGGTGAATACTTGAGTGCCGAGTTCCTAGGTTACCTAAAAGAGAAAGGAATTCTCTCTCAGCTTACTCCTCCATACACTCCACAGCATAATGGTGTATCGGAGAGACGGAATCGAACCCTATTGGATATGGTACGATCCATGATGAGTAATGCTGGGTTACCGCGATCTTTTTGGGGTTATGCGCTTGAATCAGCGGCATATCTTTTGAACATGGTACCTACCAAGACTGTGCCTACCACTCCATATCAGATGTGGAGCGGGAAGAAACCTCATCTATAGTATATAAAGATTTGGGGATGTCCAGCTTTTGTTAAAAAGCAGCATGTAGAAAAGCTCGAGGCACGATCAGTAAAGTGTAAGTTTGTGGGATATCCAAATAACTCCAGGGGATATCTATTCTATTACGCAGAGGAACAAAAGGTATTTGTTTCTCGTAATGCCTATTTTCTAGAACATCAGTTTTTAGAAAATGAATCAAGTGGGAGCGAAATAGAACTGGAAGAAATTCCAGAACCACAAACTAATACTGAAAGTTTGGTAGAACCGGAAGTTCAAGAAGAACAGGACATTCCCGCACCCCTCCGCAGGAGTAGTAGGCCGTCTCATCCGCCTGAGAGATACTACGATTTTCTCATAGATGGGGATAGAGAGGATTGCATCATAGATGATGATGAACCTACTTACTTCCAGCAGGCCATCCAGAGCGGCAACTCGGTACGATGGCTAGATGCAATGCGGACCGAAATGGAGTCCATGTACACCAACAAAGTATGGACTTTGGACTTTGCTCCAGATGGGGTAAAACCCATAGGATGCAAATGGATCTTCAAGAAAAAGATTGGTATTGATGGATAGGTGAAAACCTATAAGGCTAGACTTGTTGCAAACGGTTTTCGTCAAAGACCTGATTTGGACTATGACGAAACTTTTTCTCCAGTGGCTATGCTCAAATCCATTCGGGTCCTTCTTGCTATTGCTGCCTTCCATGATTATGAAATCTGGCAGATGGACGTAAAGACGGCTTTTCTGAATGGAAATTTAGAAGAGTGCGTCTATATGGATCAGCCAGAGGGTTTCAATCAGAGTGGGAGCAGCGGGAAAGTATGCAAGCTGCTTAAGTCCATTTATGGAGTAAAGCAGGCATCGCGGAGTTGGAACATCAGTTTTGATGAGACAGTCAAACAATATGACTTTGTCAAAAATTCAGATGAACCGTGCATATATAGTAAAGTTGTAGCCAGAAGTGTCGTATTCCTCGTCTTATACGTGGATGACATTCTATTGATAGGAAATGACATTCCTATGCCACAATCTGTCAAAGGATTCTTGTCACACAGGTTCTCCATGAAAGACCTGGGTGATGCCTCTTACATTCTGGGGATCCGGATCTATCGTGATAGATCCAAGAGGATGTTGGGACTTTCGCAGTCCAGGTATATCGACACTGTACTGAAAAGATTCAGTATGGATGATTCTAAGCGCGGTAATCTACCGGCTTATCACGGAATCACCCTCTCCAAAGAGATGTCTCCCAAGACTGATTTGGAAAGGGAACACATGTCTATTATACCCTACGCTTTTGCGGTAAGCTCTATAATGTATGCGATGTTGTGCACCAGACTAGATGTAGCTTACGTACTGAGCATGGTAAGCCGGTATCAGTCAGACCCAGGGGAGAAGCACTGGATAGCAGTAAAGAACATTCTCAAGTACCTAAGAAGGACTAAGGAGATGTTCTTGGTTTACGGCTTAAAAGACCTCAGGTTGGAGGCCTTTGCTGATTCCGGCTTCCAAAGTGATAAGGACGATTCCAAGTCCAGTCGGGTTATGTCTTTACCCTCAATGGAGGGGCGGTGTGCTGGAAGAGCTCCAAGCAGGACACCGTTGCTGACTCGACGATGGAAGCGGAGTATATAGCTGCTTGCGATGCCGCAAAAGAAGAAGTCTGGATGAAGAAGTTCCTAACAGAACTTCAGGTGGTTCCTACCATAGTTGATCCAATACCTCTGTATTGCGACAAAAACGGAGCTATAACTTTAGCGAAGGAACCAAGGTCCCATCAGAAGTCCAGACACATCTTAAGGCGGTATCACCTGATCAGGGAGATCATTGATCGTCAGGAGATCGAGGTTCGGAGAGTTGCTTCTGAAGAGAACATTGCTGATCCATTCACGAAGGCCCTAACTCAGATTCAGTTCGAGTGGCTAGTCGAGATCATCGGTCTTCGATATGCCAGTACATGGCCCTAGTGCAAGTGGGAGATTGTTAGTGTATATGCCCTAGGGGCCATTATTGTATCATACTAGTTTGTATATTACTTAATGGAAGCTTGGGATATTCACATGTATATAACAGTCTTGCTAAACGTGGTAGTATGCTACTTGGTTTTTTCTATCTTAATATGTGAGTATACGTATTGATAGAGCTCTTAGGATATTGCTTGACTACCAGCGTTGTGACGGCAGTCACACTAGTGGGGGCTGGGTAGTCTACAAGCACATCCTTATTCAGGTCCCTAGTCGTTGGATTATCGAGACAGGGCATCGATACACCGGAGTAGACTAATGTGTACGCTTCTCATCCCAGTTGGGGAGATGGTCTGTCCCACAGCCGTCAGTACGTCGTACTGGAGAGAGTATGCAGGTGCTCGTTAGGTTACGGGTACACCGGACAGGACTCACAGGGAACTGTTGGTTGGTTTTATACCAGTCGTCAGTGAACAGTTCCCAGGTGACATGAGTACAGCATAGTCAGCAGACTTGACACTGCTACTTCGCCTCGAGTGTGTCCTACTGTTCTTAGATTGCTACCCTACCACGGCTCAAAGGAGTCGTGCAAACAGGTAGCAGTTGGGTGCAGTCCCGAGCACTTGGAGGCAGTGGCAGTTAGACAGGATTCGTCTCTCCCGGTATTGGGGGTTGATATCACGCTATGTCAGAGAGCCATTACGCAAAGTCCCTGGCTAGGGCAAGTGGGATTTGCTGGTAGGATCCAGTAGTTTCTCTGGGTGTAATGGGCTTCGCTCCGACACGACTTATACCGCTATTAGGGGACTGATGCTTGCCGCCCCCTAGGCCCGATATGCGATAGTCTTAGACGAACAGACCGGACTGTACGGAGATTGTCACATCAGACTCAGTAGGAGTTCGGATGGGTTTCCTCATCGGCCTTCTTATCGACATCTACCTGGGGACCGTTACGTACAGCTAGTGCCGCTTGCGGTCTGTGGTTAAACCCACTGTCAGCGTAGTAGTCGAGTCTCTAGAGTCTCACGCAGAGAATTTCCCTACTCCAGGCAAAACGATATAGTGGTCGTATGGTTTTACGACAAGGGTTCGGACACATACGTGTGTTTACGCACGTACGACTTTCAGACAGTTTTTACTAGTCGGCTTTGGTTTAAGCCAGTTACTAGTATCCGGTTATTGGATTTATACAGTCTAAAGTTTTTTCGTGTTTTCACGGATAGGAGGGGCGTTCTCTTAATTGCGCGAGAAGCTTCTAGAAGATGGTGACTAAGGAGGTTTAGGTGGCATATACATTAAATGAGATTAGTGAGTCATATGGATGATTCATCCATGTCATTAATGCTTCATAATTGCTTAATGACTCATGGAGATGAATCACCATTAGATATTTATCAAGCATGATTGTAAATCATTATCTTTTCTTTTCTTGATAAAATTAAAATGCTTGATATATATTATGATAACTCATTTTCTCATTTCATTATTATGTTCATCTTCTCTCACCTCAAGCTCTCTCTCTTCAAACCCTAATCCTCCCCTCTCATGTGTTGAGTACAAGGATTAGTTAGACTACTTAATCCATAACCATACTCTATTTCATCTAGGTACTTTGATTAGCACTTAAAGATACCTAGTTGCCTCAAGTTTAGAGGCAAAGCTTGGAGTTTAGCTCTCGTGGTGGATCGTCTAATACTTGGAGAAGGCCGAGGAGGAGGTGGAGTTCGTAAAGACGAAGGACAAGGTTCTTGAGGTATAATCCCTTAACATAGTAGTTGTTAACTTCTATGTTTGATGTTAGTTATCGTTTAGCTTCGATTCATGCGGTTAGTCGATGTTTAAGCAAAGAACAAGATCGTTTTTCATATTTCCGCCTCCCCGCAAGTCGTGGGGTGTTGTACATCGACTTACACCTACCACCTGTTTTCCATTTGTCGTAGCGTCCGAAGTCCCCGCCTGCGAACCTAAAATTTCACAAACATAACACATAAGTTAAATATCCTACATTGACGAAAAGACAATGAAACGCAAGGATAACGCCCTGAAAATTACACTGTGCACTTAGCGCATCTATCGTGCACGACATCGGCCAAAAACACTAACTAGGGTCGCTAAACTACGAAACACCAAGTCTAGACTCTGATCGTCCCGATCACGCAACACAACACAATTAAATGCGAGGAATATAATAGAAATAACCTCGCAACGACTAATCGAACCCACGTCGGAAAAACCCCGAAACCTAGTAAACAACTTATCGCAATAATTTGCACTAGAACAAAGCTAACACAAATCTGGCGATTACAAATATCTTATAATAGCTTAACTAAGCTATTCAAACCATTTCTATATTTTTAGCACTTACAAAATAAGTTTTAGCAAAAACCTAGTAAGCAATATTTTATAATTAAACAAAGTATTCATTAACAATAATTATCATTTTCTACTAGGTTAAGCTTTTCCTAATCATAAATTAACACTTAAATTAAACATTAAACACTTAAATCAAGTTTTAAGCTTAACTTGAATATCAAAAACCATTTCTAGAATTTTGAAACATGAAATTTAAATGCTTAAATTAACATCTAATTAAGCTAGCATAAAGATTTAAACTTAACAATTAAGGATTAGGGTTAGGGTTTTATACCATCAATGAATACCACTTGAAACAAGAAAAACCAAACTTTTGCCTCCAAAATCATCACTAGAATGAAGATCTAAGCAAGTTTGAAGAAGAAGAATGAAGGTTTTGGATTATATTTGAGTTTGTATGAATTTATTTGGATTTTTCATGATTTATTTTGGCTAGAAAAGAAGAAAATTGAGTGAGGAAGAACAAGGGCAGTAAGGGGGAGAGAGGGGCCGGCCATGGAGGTGAGGTGGGTGTTTTGTGAATTTTAGTGAAGAAAGTTCTAGTAAAAATACATTAAATGCTTCATTAAATGCATTTTGCCACCTTTCTTTCTTTTCTTTTCTTTTTTAATTCAAAACCTTTTGCACAAAAAAATATCTAGATATTTAGAAAAGAATCTTCCAAAATAATTGTAGTGATAATTTCCAAGAATTTTCATTTAGAAGAAATTTCCCGATTTACGTGCATATTTTACCGGCTAAAATAATATTTTATTTGGGAAAAATTTTATCTGAACCAAAACCTCCCATATACCCCCAAAGTTCGTGTACTAGCTTTATTTTAGCAAAACTAGGTGCCGACAAGTTTCTACGGACGTTTGATCGAAATCGGGTTAAAACGGAAAATACCTACAATTTTGCCCTAAAACGGAAAATTCGCAAAACGATTTCTAAATCGTTACAATGAAGGTGCTCGTTAGGTTACGAGTACGCTGGACAGGACTCGTCAGGAACTGTTGGTTGGTATTATACCTATCATCAGTTAGCAGTTCCCAGATGACATGAGTACAGCTTAGTCCGTTGACTTGACACTGCTGCTTCGCCTCAAGTGTTTTCCTACTGTTCTTAGATTACTATCCTACCACGGCTCTATTGAGTCGTGCAAATAGGTAATAGTTGGGTGCAGTCCCGAAGCACTTGGAGGCAGTGGCGGTTAGATAGGATTTGTCTCTCCCGGTATTGGGGGGTGATGTCGCGCTGTATTCGGAACGCCATTACACAAAGTCCCTGGCCAGGGCAAGTGAGATTTACTGGTAGGTACTCCAGTAGTTTCTCATGGTGTTTTGGATTATACTCTGACACGACTTATCTATTAGGTGTTGCGCCACGGCAGCGCCCCGGCCGTCTATCCGAGGCCAAAATGCGGAATCAAAATTTTCTTAACTTTTAAACTGGCGCTACCGCGGACAATATACCCGGATCGTAACCATTAACCGATACTAGCTAACAAGAGAAAGGGTGAGAGATATACCGAGTGATCCGAGTCCTCCGGTCTTCTCTTCGTCGTCCCGATCTCCCGCGGAAACTCCGGTCGTCGCAACCTTGCCGGAAGGGCACCACATCGTCTGCATTTTTTACGGGCTCCCACCTCAATACCGAGGCAACTCGGGCGCGAAGTTGGCTAGCCGACGCGCCCAAGATTTGCTGTAGAATATGTAGTGCTTTGTCTCTTTGGGGTTATGTTGCCTTGATGGAGGAATGAGGTTGAGAAAAGAACTTGGGGATTTTGGTAGCAATGGAAAAATGAGATGGATGATTAATTTCCCACACCAAATGAAATGAACCTCTCTCATTTTTCTCCTCTCTCCAAAATGTGGCCGGCCATTTGCTAATGTGAGAATGGTGGAGGGAATAGCATCAAGTATAAGGGAGGTGAGTGTAGGAGAAAGAGAAGGGTGACCATACCCCAAAAGTAAACCTCACATCCAAACACAAATCAACTCTAATCAATCCTTTCTCAAAAAGCAAATGAAAAGACTTAGAAAGCATCTCATGATTATGAACCATCATGAAGCCCCACAAATGCACAAAACCCCTCCTACAAATGTTATTTGCAAACTTGCAAATAACCCCCTCCATCGAAAAAGTCCGGCCGGGAAAGAACAAAGGAAAACCGGCCGGAACGGAATGCAAACTGGCAACTCCAGAAAACTGGTCCCGTAATAAATTACAGGAAAACCCCGATACCGTGCATACTGTAACACTTTGAATTCCCGTTTGATGGTTTTGGTGATAATTAGTAGTCGTGTATGTTTATATTTATATGGGTTCTTAAGATTTCTAATTATAGTTCTTATGGGTAGTGTTAGCTTTTTTAAAATTTTTCCCTTTGTAGGGTGCACTTTGCATACTTAGGCATTTTGTGACTTGTTAACCATTTTCTTGTGTGCATGGTTGCAAATTATCTTTTCCCCACCATTTTATTCATATATTAACCCTTTTTATAAATTCAAATCCAAATAAAATAAGGGGGCATGGTGTTAGGTGAAACATTTGACTTTCCTTGACCTTTTCTTCTCTCTTCTCTCTCTCTTCCAATCATTTCTGCACCTCCTGCAGAAAATCACCAGAAACCACACTTCTTTCTTCCTCTTTTCTTCTCTTTTCATTTCCTCTTCCCTACACCAAAAACCCTACACCATCAATGCTTTTTCCTTCACTAAACCATGAAAACTTGAGGTTTTTGAGGTGTTCATGGGCAAACCTGCACAACTGAGAGAAGAGCTGGAACCCTTGGTGTTTTAAGGTCAATTAAAGGTATAAAATCTTAATCCTAGCACCCAATTTCCATAACTTGCATGTTTAGTTTAGAAATATCACATTTTTGTACCATTTTAGTGCTTTTGGAGGGGGTTTAGTGTATCATGTTAAAACTTATGTTGTTGTGGCTTGATTAGCTTGTTAACAAGTTATTGGTGAGTGATTAGACCTAGGTTTGTTTCAGATTTCATCAAAATACCATAAAGTTCCATTTTTGTGCAAAATGTGTGTTTTGAACTGATTTTAGGCACTGTAGGAATCTGCTGCTATCCGAGACTTTTCAGAACAAAACTAGTGATTTCTGTAGCATGTATGTATGGTATGGAGTGCACCAACCAAACCTGGGGACCCAATTCCCAAGTCTGGCCGCCAAAAATGGCATTCTGGCCGCAAATTGCGGCCAGATTGGGGAGATTTGGGTTGGGGTTTGGGGTGTGGGTCTCTGCTTATATGTAGGCTATTTTGGTATATATATTTTTGCATTTTCTTTTCTGTATAAAAATCTGGGGTAGAATACCTGTTTTCCCGTATTTTCAACCTTTCGCGAAACGCGTGTTACGTGTGTGTGGGTTTTGGGTTCTGCGTATCGCGACGCGTCGGAGTGATTTCAGACGTGTAACCACACGTTTTAGCGTAACGCGCACGCGCGCGCTTGGTTCGCGACACGAGTTACTTGTTCGGATTTAATGTCGCGTTTGTGTAATTTCGAGCTTACATATGATATATTGTGTAATTCTAGGTTCGCAGGCGAGTACGGCGGACGCAGTGAAGAAAGGGAAGCAGGTTGTTGGCTACACCTAGCGAGAGACTACGGTGAGTAGATTTCACATCTACGGGGATATCTCCCGCATGGTGTTCTACGTCAGGGCAGATAGGACCTTATAGTGTTCCTTATATATATATTGCATGTTCATGGTTACTAGCTAGTGCATTGCATACCTTCTACACACCTCACATCGGATCATTGCATTCTAGTTCATCTATTTGTGACATGACCATATATTCATACTTGATGTCTATATCACATCGGATCATTGCATTCTAGTTCATCTATTTGTGACATGACCATATATTCATACTTGATGCCTATATCACATCGGATCATTGCATTCTAGTTCATCTATTTGTGACATGACCATATATTCATACTTGATGCCTATATCACATCGGATCATTGCATTCTAGTTCATCTATTTGTGACATGACCATATATTCATACTTGATGCCTATATCACATCGGATCATTGCATTCTAGTTCATCTATTTGTGACATGACCATATATTCATACTTGATGCCTATATCACATCGGATCATTGCATTCTAGTTCATCTATTTGTGACATGACCATATATTCATACTTGATGCCTATATCACATCGGATCATTGCATTCTAGTTCATCTATTTGTGACATGACCATATATTCATACTTGATGCCTATATCACATCGGATCATTGCATTCTAGTTCATATATTTGTGACATGACCATATATTCATACTTGATGCCTATATCACATCGGATCATTGCATTCTAGTTCATCTATTTGTGACATGACCATATATTCATACTTGATGCCTATATCACATCGGATCATTGCATTCTAGTTCATCTATTTGTGACATGACTTGATATTCATACCTGCTACACATATCACATCGGATCATTGCATTGTAGCACATTATATGTGACATGATTTGATATTCATACCTGATGCATATGTCACATCGGATTATTATCTTGTAACTTATCTATATGTAACTTGACCGGATATTTACATTTGACGCATATATCATATTGGATCATTGACTTGTATTTGTTTGGATTATATGTGATTTCTGGATTTGGGAACCGTGGCTATTTCAAATATGTAATCATTTAAAAACCCGGTTCCCTTGATATGATATTTCGGTGCGTCCACCATGTGTTTTCTCGGTGCTAGAGTGATATATGGAAACCCGAATCGAGGAGGCGGTTGAGGCCGATTACGGGTACATGGTGGACCCGGTATGGTACCCCGGGGCGAGAACGGTTTCGCTGTGCAGTAGACGGTGAGCCTGGCAGAGGGACCACTACCTACCGTTGATTGGTTGGACCTGACAGTTATCCGGAGTATACTGATTAGAGTCTATAGATGGATGTGGGTGACCCGGACTGACGGGGCCCGATGGATGAGGATTTGCGTGTCGATGCTGGACACGAGTATTTATGATATTTGGGTGCCGATGTTGGGCACTCGGGACTCTCAGAGGTGTACAGGATTCGAGGGCCGATGAGGGTGCCGGCGCCTGAGCTATTTGGGGGATCTGGGTGCATTGATGGACACCGATATACGTATATCCCACGTTGACATTCCGTGTAGATACTATATTTCCCCTGCTCAGCATTTATTATTTGTACCTCATCCTGTAGTTACATTACCTGATAAAGCATTTGTACCTCATCCGGTAGATGCATTACCTGATAGAGCATTTGTACCTCACCCAGTAGTACAGTACCTGATAGAGAACTTGCATGATTATTGCACATGCTGCTTATCACATATTGATATCACCTGTTAGCATATGTTAGAGTAGCGTAGTACGTGCATGCTCGCGATTACCTTTATATGTTATCTCTATTCACGAGTTGGCAACTCACCCCCGTTGTGCCACAGTGTTTGCAGGTTGCCCTTCGGAGTAGTCGCGGCAGGCTGCGGTTGCATCTTTTGACACAGATACCCCCATAGTTGGTGTACTAGCTCTTTTGCTGATAGGTGGGTTTTGTGCGGTATCTGTTTATCTTTCTGTATGTACATTGTTGTATCTAGTATTCTCCATCTACCATGTATGTATTTGACTTAGAGACAGTGTGAGGACGATGTTGTACTTTATTTGTGTACTGGTGTCGTGCTCGTTGTGAGCCGACTTTTCTTTTGCAGTTTTATGCTATCTGTGATGTTCCCACTTGTGGATCTTGAGCTTCGCTACGGCGTCGTATATTGTTATCTTGGGATTGTTTACTTAGATTTCTTATCATGTTAGTTGGTGTTTTCATTTAATTCTTATCACACTCTATACTTTCACTGGTTTGTTTTCTGGGTTTCCGGTTCCCTTAGTCACGTTACGCCTGTAGACGTTACATGGTTAAGTGCCGGTCACGGGCCAAACTTTGGGTCGTGACAAAGTTGGTATCAGAGCGTAGGTTTTACCTTTCGGAGTGTAGGATGACCCTGGTATGATGGAGTAGGTAGCTGCGGCAGGGTAGCGTAGCGTGTGTATGTTCCGCGGCATACTCACGACACGGTACTCCGCCTACGCGACCTTAGGACTTGTTGATATAAATTTCCTTCTTGAGTATATACATTCTCGTGATTCGATTTCCGTATCCTTATCGAATCTTATTGTTCCTTTCAGCCAATATGCCGCTAAAGATTACGAGGGCGCAGAGAGCGGCCGCGAGGGCCGAGATTCGAGTTGACTCGTCCGAGACGAGGACTGATCCGGGCAGTGCACCCGTTGTACCTGAGCAGACTGTTCCTCCTTTGATAGATCAGATCGCCACGCTAGGGGCTGGAGTGCAGGAGATGCGCCAGACGGTGGGATCTAGCATGCAGGAGATGCGTGAGATGATAGGATCGCTAGTTGAGACGCTTCAAGCACAGCGACCCGAGGTAGCTCCACCTGTTCCAGCGACCGCGATGGTACCTACCACACAGCCAGTTGCCCCTGCAGCCACAGAGGTGATTACGGTATCGCTGTCAGAATTCATGAGGCTAAAACCTCCGGCTTTCACAGGCACCGACACAGCCGAGGACCCCCAGTCCTTCCTTGATAAGATGGCCCGTATATGTCGTTCACTTAGATGCGCGGATGCGAGATGGGTCGAGTTAGCTAGCTTTCGCCTAGAAGGTCTTGCACAGAAGTGGTGTGATTCAGTTGAGAAGGGCAGAGTAGCAGGTCTTCCTCCTATGACCTGGACCGATTTTGTAGCGCTATTCCTTGCCCGTTTTCTTCCTCAGAGTGTTAGGGATGCCCGAGCACGCAGATTTGAGTCCTTGCGCCAGACACCAGGGATGTCAGTGGCAGAGTACGACGTGCTGTTCATAGAGCTAGCTATCTATGCCCCGTACCTAGTGGCTACTGAGGAGTTGCGAGTTAAGAGATTTGTCCGAGGTTTGCTCACACCATTGTTCCTTGCTATCAGCGCGCAGCATTACGAGACATACGCAGCAGCAGTTGATGCGGCATTATTAGTAGAGGATTGCCTTGCTGAGACTTCGGCAGTTCCAGGGACGAAAAGAGTTCGTGCAGATACGTCAGTGCAGAGACGGCCATTCCAGCGTCGTGACAGGCACCTTGCAGGTGGCAGAGATTTGAGACGAGGCCGATTGTTTAGCTCCTATTCCCAGGAGGGCCAGAGACCGTCATCAGGATGTTACCGTTGCGGGAGTTCTTATCATCGTGTGCGAGATTGTCCCGAGGTACCCCGGAGTGGGGCGGCAGCACCGCATGTTACATTACCACCTTCACCACCCCAGACGGCGTTGCCGATAGTACCTACTGTTACTCCGCATCAGACGCCTGCACAGAGAGGTCGTGGTCGCGGAGGATTCGTTCATAGAGGACGAGGTGGCCGGGGTAGAGGACGGCCAGCAGCCGGCAGGGGACAGTTAGTTGCAGGTGGAGGACAGGCACGAGTTTTTGCTTTGACGCATCAGGACGCGCAGGCGTCCAATGCGGTGGTCTCAGGTATCCTTCCTGTATGTTCGGTTGATGCACACGTGTTATTCGATCCCGGATCCACGCACTCGTACGTATCCACACACTTTGTGCCGAGTTTGGGTAGAGAGTCCGGTTTGCTTGGCCAGCCGCTTGTTGTGACTACTCCTGTGGGAGAGTCGTTTGTTGCTAGGCACGTGTTCCGATCCTGTACCGTCCGTATTGGCGAGAGAGAGTTGCCGGTCGACTTGATCCTTCTTGAGATGTTGGACTTCGACGTTCTTTTGGGCATGGATTGGTTAGCCACGTGCTATGCTTCTGTTGACTGCCGCGAGAAGACAGTTCGACTTTGTTTTCCCGGCGAGTCGGTTGTTGTTGTGTTGGGGGACCATAGTGCCACCCCTCACTGTGTGATTTCTTCTGTTCGCGCTGGACAGCTTTTACGGAAGGGATGTCAGGGATTTCTTGCTTATGTTTGCGATACTAGAGCTACAGAGGTTCCTCTGGATCAGGTTCTGGTGGTCAGCGAGTTCCCTGATGTGTTCCCTGACGAGCTTCCTGGGCTACCGCCTGAGCGTGATATTTCTTTCTGCATTGATTTGGTTCCTGGCACGGGGCCTATTTCAGTACCGCCTTATCGGATGGCCCCGGCGGAACTTAGAGAGTTGAAGGGTCAGTTGCAGGACTTGCTGGATAAGGGACTTATTCGACCCAGTGTTTCTCCTTGGGGTGCTCCAGTCCTGTTCGTCAAGAAGAAGGACGACAGCATGCGTTTGTGTATTGACTACCGCCAGCTGAACAGGGTGACAGTGCGGAACAGATATCCTTTGCCACGCATCGACGATTTGTTCGACCAGCTTCAGGGGGCAGGATACTTTTCGAGGATCGATTTGCGATCAGGCTACCATCAGCTGCGGGTTCGACAGGAGGACATTCCCCGGACAGCTTTCCGTACACGTTACGGCCATTATGAGTTTTTGGTGATGTCGTTCGTACTCACCAACGCGCCAGCAGCATTTATGGACATGATGAACCATATTTTCCGGCCGTATCTTGATCTGTTCATTATAGTGTTTATTGACGATATCTTGGTGTATTCTCGGAGTAGAGAGGAGCACGAGCAGCACCTGCGGATTTCACTGCAGACCTTGAGGGAGCATCAGCTTTTCGCCAAATTCTCCAAGTGTGCCTTCTGGCTAGACAGCGTAGACTTCATGGGCCACGTGATTACCCGAGATGGTATATGTGTCGACCCGAGAAAAATAGAGGCAGTTCAGAGTTGTCCTAGACCCACGTCAGTGACGGAGGTTCACAGCTTTCTAGGGCTAGCAGGTTATTACAGGCGATTTGTGCAGGACTTCTCTCGCATTGCTACACCGTTGACCGGGTTGACCCGGAAGGGAGTTCACTTTGATTGGACAGAGGAGTGTGAGCACAGTTTCCAGCGGTTACGGGCTCTACTGACCACGACACCAGTGCTATCTTTGCCTTCAGGATCAGGCGGATTTGTGGTCTACTGCGATGCTTCACGAGTGGGGCTGGGATGCGTTTTGATGCAGCATGACAGGGTGATTGCGTATGCTTCACGGCAATTAAGGAAACATGAACAGAATTACCCTACTCATGATCTAGAGATGGCTGCGGTGGTCTTTGCACTCAAGATCTGGCGACATTATCTGTATGGAGAGTCGTGCCAGATATTCACTGACCACAAAAGCTTAAAGTACATATTTCAGCAGCGAGACCTGAACCTTAGGCAGCGCCGATGGATGGAGTTAGTGAAGGACTACGATTGTGAGATCTTATATCACCCGGGCAAGGCGAATGTAGTGGCAGATGCGTTGAGCAGGAGGCCCGGGGGTAGTCTATCTTGTGTGAGCGCAGTGCAGAGGCAGTCATCGGCAGATTGGCAGATCTTATGCGACGGTCGAGTACAGTTTGAGTTTACGCCGATCGGGGGACAGATTGCGCATGTTCGTGCACGCCCACAGTTGCTTGACCGTATATACGAGGCACAGCACAGTGATGACCGCTGTTCAGAGATCAGGACACAGATGGGACAGGGCAAATTTTCCGAGTTCGTGATCGACGATCAGGGGATACTACGATTTGGGGCTAGACTGTGCGTACCGGATGCTGAGGGATTGCGGCGCGAGATTCTTGAGGATGCACATCGATCGGTATATAGTGTTCATCCCGGTTCCACCAAGATGTACCATGACTTGAGAGATGTTTACTGGTGGGACGGTATGAAGAGGGACATCGCAGATTTTGTGTCGAGATGCCTGACTTGTCAGCAAGTCAAGGCTGAGCACCAGAGGCCCGCGGGAGAGCTACAGCCATTACCCATTCCGGAGTGGAAATGGGAACAGATATCTATGGACTTCATTGTGGGTCTACCCAGGACTAGTCGAGGGTATGACTCCATCTGGGTGATCGTGGATCGTTTGACGAAAGCGGCTCACTTCCTACCGGTAAAGACGACTTTCGGATTTACTCAGTATGCCCAGGTTTACATTGATCAGATTGTGCGACTGCATGGAGTTCCGGCATGCATCGTGTCCGATAGAGGCACCCAGTTTACCAGCCGGCTATGGCAGAGGCTTCAGGAGGCTTTGGGCACTCGCTTGAGTTTCAGCACAGCATTCCATCCGCAGACCGACGGACAGTCAGAGCGGACTATTCAGACTCTCGAGGACATGCTCAGAGCATGCGTATTAGACTTCGGAGGTAGCTGGGATCATCATTTGCCCTTAGTGGAGTTCTCCTACAACAACAGCTACCAGGAGACCGTTCGGATGGCACCGTTTGAGGCTCTTTATGGGAGGAAATGCAGGTCGCCTACTTGTTGGACAGAGCTCAGTGAGAGCAGTATTTTAGGGCCACAGATCGTTGAGGAGACGACAGCGAAGATCCAGTTGATTCATGATAGGATGAAAGCAGCCCAGAGTAGGCAGAAATCTTATGCGGACCGTCGTCGACGCAGACTTGCGTTTTCTGTTGGTGATCATGTTTTCTTGAGGGTCTCCCCAATGAAGGGCGTGATGAGGTTTGGAAGGAAGGGGAAGCTTAGTCCCAGATACGTAGGCCCCTTCGAGATCCTTGAGCGTATTGGTGCAGTTGCGTATCGATTAGCCCTTCCGCCCAGTTTTCCAGACGTGCACCCCGTATTTCACGTTTCGATGCTCCGCCGATATCTTCATGATCCTTCGCATGCGATTCAGCACCCGACGATCCAGCTTGAGCGCGATCTTTCCTCTGCAGAGCAGCCAGTGATGATCTTGGATCGACAAGTGAAGAAATTGAGGTCGAAAGAGATACCGTCCGTCAAGGTACTTTGGCGCGGCCAGAGCAGGGAGGAGGTCACTTGGGAGACCGAGAGCGAGATGAGGAAGAGGTATCCCCATCTTTTTGAAGGTGCGTATGGGTAGATTTTTAAATTCGGGGACCGAATTTCCTTAAGGGGGGTAGATTGTAACACTTTGAATTCCCGTTTGATGGTTTTGGTGATAATTAGTAGTCGTGTATGTTTATATTTATATGGGTTCTTAAGATTTCTAATTATAGTTCTTATGGGTAGTGTTAGCTTTTTTAAAATTTTTCCCTTTGTAGGGTGCACTTTGCATACTTAGGCATTTTGTGACTTGTTAACCATTTTCTTGTGTGCATGGTTGCAAATTATCTTTTCCCCACCATTTTATTCATATCTTAACCCTTTTTATAAATTCAAATCCAAATAAAATAAGGGGGCATGGTGTTAGGTGAAACATTTGACTTTCCTTGACCTTTTCTTCTCTCTTCTCTCTCTCTTCCAATCATTTCTGCACCTCCTGCAGAAAATCACCAGAAACCACACTTCTTTCTTCCTCTTTTCTTCTCTTTTCATTTCCTCTTGAACCCTACACCAAAAACCCTACACCATCAATGCTTTTTCCTTCACTAAACCATGAAAACTTGAGGTTTTTGAGGTGTTCATGGGCAAACCTGCACAACTGAGAGAAGAGCTGGTACCCTTGGTGTTTTAAGGTCAATTAAAGGTATAAAATCTTAATCCTAGCACCCAATTTCCATAACTTGCATGTTTAGTTTAGAAATATCATATTTTTGTACCATTTTAGTGCTTTTGGAGGGGGTTTAGTGTATCATGTTAAAACTTATGTTGTTGTGGCTTGATTAGCTTGTTAACAAGTTATTGGTGAGTGATTAGACCTAGGTTTGTTTCAGATTTCATCAAAATACCATAAAGTTCCATTTTTGTCCAAAATGTGTGTTTTGAACTGATTTTAGGCACTGTAGGAATCTGCTGCTATCCGAGACGTTTCAGAACAAAACTAGTGATTTCTGTAGCATGTATGTATGGTATGGAGTGCACCAACCAAACCTGGGGACCCAATTCCCAAGTCTGGCCGCCAAAAATGGCATTCTGGCCGCAAATTGCGGCCAGATTGGGAGATTTGGGTTGGGGTTTGGGGTGTGGGTCTCTGCTTATATGTAGGCTATTTTGGTATATATATTTTTGCATTTTCTTTCCTGTATAAAAATCTGGGGTAGAATACTTATTTTCCCGTATTTTCAACCTTTCGCGACACGCGTGTTACGTGTGTGTGGGTTTTGGGTTCTGCGTATCGCGACGCGTCGGAGTGATTTCAGACGCGTAACCACACGTTTTAGCGTATCGTGCACGCGCGCGCTTGGTTCGCGACACGAGTTACTTGTTCGGCTTTAATGTCGCGTTTGTGTGATTTCGAGCTTACATATGATATATTGTGTAATTCTAGGTTCGCAGGCGAGTACGGCGGACGCAGTGAAGAAAGGGAAGCAGGTTGTTGGCTACACCTAGCGAGAGACTACGGTGAGTAGATTTCACATCTACGGGGATATCGCCCGCATGGCGTTCTACGTCAGGGCAGATAGGACCTTATAGTGTTCCTTATATATATATTGCATGTTCATGGTTACTAGCTAGTGCATTGCATACCTTCTACACACCTCACATCGGATCATTGCATTCTAGTTCATCTATTTGTGACATGACCATATATTCATACTTGATGCCTATATCACATCGGATCATTGCATTCTAGTTCATCTATTTGTGACATGACCATATATTCATACTTGATGCCTATATCACATCGGATCATTGCATTCTAGTTCATCTATTTGTGACATGACCATATATTCATACTTGATGCCTATATCACATCGGATCATTGCATTCTAGTTCATCTATTTGTGACATGACCATATATTCATACTTGATGCCTATATCACATCGGATCATTGCATTCTAGTTCATCTATTTGTGACATGACCATATATTCATACTTGATGCCTATATCACATCGGATCATTGCATTCTAGTTCATCTATTTGTGACATGACCATATATTCATACTTGATGCCTATATCACATCGGATCATTGCATTCTAGTTCATCTATTTGTGACATGACCATATATTCATACTTGATGCCTATATCACATCGGATCATTGCATTCTAGTTCATCTATTTGTGACATGACTTGATATTCATACCTGCTACACATATCACATCGGATCATTGCATTGTAGCACATTATATGTGACATGATTTGATATTCATACCTGATGCATATGTCACATCGGATTATTATCTTGTAACTTATCTATATGTAACTTGACCGGATATTTACATTTGACGCACATATCATATCGGATCATTGACTTGTATTTGTTTGGATTATATGTGATTTCTGGATTTGGGAACCGTGGCTATTTCAAATATGTAATCATTTAAAAACCCCGTTCCCTTGATATGATATTTCGGTGCGTCCACCATGTGTTTTCTCGGTGCTAGAGTGATATATGGAAACCCGAATCGAGGAGGCGGTTGAGGCCGATTACGGGTACATGGTGGACCCGGTATGGTACCCCGGGGCAAGAACGGTTTCGCTGTGCAGTAGACGGTGAGCCTGGCAGAGGGACCACTACCTACCGGTGATTGGTTGGACCTGACAGTTATCCGGAGTATACTGATCAGAGTCTATAGATGGATGTGGGTGACCCGGACTGACGGGGCCCGATGGATGAGGATTTGCGTGTCGATGCTGGACACGAGTATTTATGATATTTGGGTGCCGATGTTGGGCACTCGGGACTCTCAGAGGTGTACAGGATTCGAGGGCCGATGAGGGTGCCGGCGCCTGAGCTATTTGGGGGATCTGGGTGCATTGATGGACACCGATATACATATATCCCACGTTGACATTCCGTGTAGATACTATATTTCCCCTGCTCAGCATTTATTATTTGTACCTCATCCTGTAGTTACATTACCTGATAAAGCATTTGTACCTCATCCGGTAGATGCATTACCTGATAGAGCATTTGTACCTCACCCAGTAGTACAGTACCTGATAGAGAACTTGCATGATTATTGCACATGCTGCTTATCACATATTGATATCACCTGTTAGCATATGCTAGAGTAGCGTAGTACGTGCATGCTCGCGATTACCTTTATATGTTATCTCTATTCACGAGTTGGCAACTCACCCCCGTTGTGCCACAGTGTTTGCAGGTTGCCCTTCGGAGTAGTCGCGGCAGGCTGCGGTTGCATCTTTTGACACAGATACCCCCATAGTTGGTGTACTAGCTCTTTTGCTGATAGGTGGGTTTTGTGCGGTATCTGTTTATCTTTCTGTATGTACATTGTTGTATCTAGTATTCTCCATCTACCATGTATGTATTTGACTTAGAGACAGTGTGAGGACGATCTTGTACTTTATTTGTGTACTGGTGTCGTGCTCGTTGTGAGCCGACTTTTCTTTTGCAGTTTTATGCTATCTGTGATGTTCCCACTTGTGGATCTTGAGCTTCGCTACGGCGTCGTATATTGTTATCTTGGGATTGTTTACTTAGATTTCTTATCATGTTAGTTGGTGTTTTCATTTAATTCTTATCACACTCTATACTTTCACTGGTTTGTTTTATGGGTTTCCGGTTCCCTTAGTCACGTTACGCCTGTAGACGTTACGTGGTTAAGTGCCGGACACGGGCCAAACTTTGGGTCGTGACACATACACACCCGCATCTTTATTCTGACCGAATACAAATGCAATGAGACAAAATCTATCCTGTACTAAACTAGGACCGGCTTAAGCCAAAACCGGCTAGTAATATCCGTTCGATCCTGATCCGTGCAATACCGCACGTATCAGATCGAACCCTGCCATATAACTATACGGCCACTAGTACAAAACTGTCCGATCCTGATCCGTGCAATACCGCACGTAACTGATCGGACCCTGCCATATCTCCATACGGCCTCTACAGCGTTTCGCCCGAAAGCTTGAGTAACTGAAAGTGTGGTGGACTCTAAAGACTCATCAATACTATGGCTGTGGATTTAACCACCAGCACGTCAGAGGTATAAGCCAATACGTGATGGGCCACCAGCTATTGACCAAAAGGGACGTCGATGAGCGAACTCATCCTGACACACTACTGAGCCTGTCAGTGACAATATCCGTACAGTCCGGTCCGTTCGTCTTTGAGCATCGCATGTCGGGCCTAGGGGGTTGGTAAAAGTCAGACCCCCAAAAGCGGTACAAGTCGTGTCGGAGTGTAGCCCAGAACACCCTGAGATACTACTGGAATACCTACCAGTAAATCTCCTGCCTCGGCCGAGGGCTTTGTGTAATGGCTCTCCTAGACACAGCGCGACCTCACCCCCAATACCGGGAGAGACGAACCCCTGAAGATCCGCTCACTGCCTCCATGTGGCTCGGGACTGTACCCAACTAAAACCAGTTTGCACGACTCCTTTGAGCCGTGGTAGGGTAGTAATCAAAGTACAGTGGGAACTCACACGAGAAAAATGACGATCCCCAGGTCGATGAACTAACCTGTACACATGTCACCAGGGAACTGCTATCTGACATCAGGTATAAGACCAACTAGCATGTTCCCGGCGAGTCCTGTCCGGTGTACTCATAACCCAATGAGCACCTGTATACATCTTAGGTGAACCAACTGACACCAGTGGCTTGTGAGACCGGCCACCGCCTTTCTTCGGGGTCTCGACTGTATACACTAGTCTACTCTGAAGAATCGATGCCCTGTCTCGAAACTCCCACGACTAGGGACCTTTTAAGGATGTGCTTATAGACCACCAGCTCTCACGTATATGATCGCCATCATACTGCTGGTAGTCAAGCAAGAATCCTAGGGGCTCTATCAGCGTGTAATAGCGACCTGTAAGGTTACCTGAAGCAGTACACGATGATAAAGGTAAACCAGATATCATACTATCATCTCGAGTAAGACTGTCCTACCGGGATAGGTCCTCCCTCAATCATTGCAATCACGTGCCTGTGATCCAATAATTGACTCTGAGGGCACTATCTCCAACAATCTCCCACTTGCACTCAAGGCTAATTATTGCGATGTCGCATACTCAAAGCCCGTGTGATAACGAACACCCAACTCCTCTACTAGTCAGTCTCACAAAGCTCGTTTGCGAAACTATTGCGTTCGAGGAATAGCCTCAGTGAGTGGATCCGCTGTGATGTTTCTTTCTATGTCTCTCTATATCTCAAGTTCGCAGAGAAAGCCATCTCCCGAAATGAGCAATACCTGTCTTAGAGTATGTCTGGATATCTGATGGGACCTAGCTCATAAATGAACTCCAAATCCAAACTTCTTAGACTGTATCGATAACTGAACTTAATCAGTATCCAGCGCCATGCCTCCCTCAGTATTGCCTTGGACCACCTGTCCAAAATACTACCCCTCGTTAGGAGGAGAAACTATAACTCTGACAGCCACTCTGCCATCCATGTCACCTTGGAAGCCTGGAATGATAACTGTCTCCCGAAGGAGAGAGCCGCTATCATATCCTTAGAACACACACTTATGTCCTAAAACTGCTTCCGATTGTTTCTCCAGGATTGGATTAATATCAACTTATTGCATCTACTGCAAGAACAACATCTGGTGTGGTACTTGACATCTCATGATTGACTCAATTGCCTAAGCAAGTGATCTGCCAATCATGGACATCCCTCTCCACATAAGTCTGTAAGACACCTTTAGAGAGGGTGACTCCATTACCTGCAGGTATACTACCGTGCCAGGAGTCGTCCATTCTAAATACTCGTAGAATGCTGTCAAGGTACCCAGATTAGGAAACCACCCAAATCTAGATCTAAAACCATAGATCTAGTAACCAGTATGTCTGATATAATGTCCAAGTCCCTTGTAGAGAAACTACTGTGTGACGACCAAAGTATAACCGATCGTAGTATAGGAATGCCACTTCCTACTTTGTGTATGTCATCCAAAACCCGGATATCACACCCTACTACCTTCTCAACAGATCCATCCCCTATTTTGATGACGTCAAACCTATGACTGTCACATCAGAAATAGATGATCTATCTCCGCTATATCTGTTTTAGTCTATAAATAGACATAAGCCTGATGTCCACCAATGCTTCCGCTGCTCCCACTGACTACGACAACCCTCTGGCAGAGTCATATAGACATGCACTTCTAAAGCTAGTTTAGAACGATGCTATACTCATCCTCCTGCCGGGTCTCGCAGCCTGGAACAACAACAATGGCAAGTGTGGGTAAGCAAGAACTTCCCTATCACCGTCCTTGAAGCTACCGGAGTACCTCTCGGGTGCTTGAAGTTACCCACCTTATCTGCGGAGTGGCCAATGGAATGTCAAATCAGATTGAATCTTTAGGTTCCTTATCAAATCTTCAGTAATCGTTTGCGGTTTTGGAATCAATTCCAGTTCTACCATACTCCCACTACTGTTTTTGAAAAAGTCCATTTTTAATAAAACTGTGGCGAGTCTAGAACAATATTACTATTGATCTCCCAGATGGTAGATAGTCAACCCTCGTCATAGCCTGGGTCAACCCACAAACAGCCATTACAGAAACGTGCCTCGAGTTGTCCAGTGTCTGGTTTTAAGCATAAGCCGGACCACTCCCCGTATCTTAACAATGTCAAGATATGAACTGTTCTATATCCAATATAGAAACAGAGGCACTGATTTAATTGAACCAGATTCAAATCATGCAGCTGTCTCCAGTGCATGTCAACTAAATGGAAGGAGGCCGATCAGCGTTATTCAACTTAGGAATGCTTCCAATTATGAGTAACCTGAAAGAGAAGAAATTTCTCTTTATCATTACTATCAACTGAATACCATACACAAGTATCTACATCTTCGATCACTTTGAAGAATCCCGATACTTGCTACACCTGGTTCTCTACTCTATTCAAATACCTATAACTCCTCAAAACTTAGACCCTGTGTTTCTACGAAACACATGTCTAAGAACTAGAGAAGTTAAAAGTAAACAGAATATAGTATGAGGACCAACCCCTCTGTCCTAATGGACACTGGACAACATACAATACTCTGTATAAGTCCGCTGAGTCTAACAACTCTTTCACTGTGCGTCGTAGGTTGAAAACTGTACTTATGGTTAAGAAGAATTACACCGCTGTTTGATGCTCCTTACCTAACCATCCACTGATATAGGTAAATGTCATCGACATAATATCAAAAGGTATATCTCACTCCATGAAAATAGACGTACAGATATATCAATTTGAAATTGGTGCACAACAGCGGATATTCAAAACCAAATATTTGCCGACCGGCAAACAGCCCAGATGATCTCCTCAAATATCACTGATTACAGCGAATCCCGATATAATGAGGATGATCACCCTATTCCCAATGACTTACTCCCACTCATCATCTGTAAAACCATACAGATATGAGAATCATACCTGGTAAATACATACCCTGGAGTAAGTATCTAATCGGGAAATCAGTTTTCTTTTAACATTACACAGTGAAACTGAAACATTGAATTGTTTCGGTGGGGTATTCCGGTATTCTTAGTAATGCCTCTTCCATTATCCAGATTCACAACTATAACCGTATAATTCTTTGCCACCTCTCCAAATCCCTTTATATGTCTTTAGTCATTACCTTCTGCACACCCCTTTAGGCCAATTGGTTTTCTTCCTTCCCTACCGTTCGGCACCAGCCTATGGTTTGGAAGAAGACTATCCAATAAGCATAATGGGTGTACTGTCCTAATCCTAGGAGCACTCACAATGCGAGAGAAGGTGAAGAGAAAAGACAACCGAATAAAACGTATTCCTATTTCTCCTGGACTAGAATCCATCCCCGAACTGGAACAAGTTCCTTTCGAGTTCGTATATAACCATACGATGGAGTATCCAATAAACTGTGGATCTTCGTAGTGATACGGAGTGTCGTGGAGAAATACAAAGGTGATTTAGGATTGGCGAAGAAATACTTGGTTTGATCGTGAATAGCAGTCGCAATTTACTTTGCCCTCTTACTAATCCCTTGCTTTGTCTTAACTTAATACCTTCTGTACACCATCTTTATGCTAATTGGTTTTCTTCATTCCCCACCGTTCGGCACCTGCCTAAGGTTTGGAAGAAGATTATCCAATTTGTGTAATAGGTGTTGATTGATACGAATTTCCGATTGTGTCGTAAGAAACTAGATTTTAGAAATCACAACCAAAAATATTTTTTGACCGCAATCAATAACGGTGTCGGATGTAGCGCGTTAGTAAGTGCGGATCGTCCACAGGTAAAGTGTAATCCGTTCAATTTCCGAATTAGATGAGTTGAAAATTTAGGGCAAAGAAAAGAAAACAATTCATGATTTGCATTTAAAGATCAAGAGATAAGAAAAATCTAGATCTAGAAAAGATATTAAAAGCAAGAATTGAGATGTGTGATAATTTCCACCCAACAATCAAGATTAGAAGTATAGCTCGTAGGAGTAGATCGGATCTTTAGATGTGATGAGATCTAAAGATTACTAATTCTTATCCATTAACGAATTGATACTAGATCGATACAAATTCATCGAGGTTTAAGGATCTTTGCGAGAAAATTAGGGATTCCGTAACTCATCCTTTGTCCTTTCGTTGGATCGCATTCAAATTCTAGCTTCTAGTTAATCAAATGTTTAATAGTTGTTCCCTAGTTTCGAGTGAACACGATCAAGAAAGCATCATCTCGAAACTAGGTTATTAATCATTTGATTCACTAGAATTTCCAAACATTATAGGATTTAAGAATTGTAGAAATATCTAAATCATCATCATCTAAAGATCGTCACAACTCCTACACGAGCGGAGATTACTCAAACATCATGATCACAAACACAATCACAAATTGAATTCTAATCATTATGCTTGAATTAAAAGATAAGCAAGAATATAGAAAATTCACCTTTATTTATCGACAAATTTCGTTACAACTCTCTTGAATTTACAAAAGGAAGGAACTAGATCGTCGATTTCGGCTTCGCTCGGCTCCTTGAGTCGCGGATCGGCGTGGATCTCTTGCTCCGTTGGAATCCGGCGTCGCTTGCTAAAGGTTGAAGGCTCTCTTGCTCAAATTGCTCTCGGGATCTTGATCTTGATTTTGAATTGGGGATGGAGATTGAATTTAGCACAAGCTTTTGTCACTAAACTTGTGGGTTGAAGATGGTGGTGATTCTTGAACATTTTCAAACCTTAATCTAAGCTCCTTTTTATAGACCTCTTGATTTAGAATTGAAATTTGAATTCCCCCCACAAGTTAGTTATCAAATAATTTAAATTTCCCTCCAAAAAGTTAGTTAAGCTTTAAATTTTGAATTTCCCTCCAAGAGTTTGTTGAGACGAGCCTTCTAGAAATGCCACGTGGAGCTTCTGGGGTCTTCTGGAAGCTTTGGCCGTTACAATTGAGCATGTGATGAAATTTGAAGAAATGATCTCCTCAAATGGCCGCGGATCCGCCGCGCCAAGGGGGCTTGGGCCGCGGATCCGCGGCCCTTTGGTGGCCTTGGTGCTTCAAATTTTGTGGTAATTCTTGGATTGTCTTGTGGGCTTTTTTCTGATATATGGATTTTTATTTGGCCTTCTGTATCACTACCAGATCTTCAGGCTTTGAGTTGGCATTTCTTTTATCAGATCTTTTCCCAATTTTGGGCTCTGCTTCCGGAATTTCCTGCATAGACTCCAAGACAAGAGTTGCGCAATACAAGGATGATGCGATGCCATAAAAAACACACAATTTCCCTAAAAGTACTGGTTTTAGTATACAGTACAAGTAATCCAGTATTTTACATGTGTTTTGCAAATATGTGTGATATGAATACCGGATACCTTTACTTGACTGCAAAAGGTAGGGAAATTGCCGTGTTAGAAATGCAGTATTTTCGACTGATCAGGTGTACTATCTCCTAAACCAAGGAGTACTCGCAATGAGAGAAGGTGAAAAGAAAAGACAACTGAATAATCCTATTAATTTTCTCTAGAACCAGAAACCATCCTCGAAGTCCTTCGAGTTCGTATATAACCATACGATGGTTTTGTCCAATGGAAGTGGACGTTCGTAGTAATACGGGGTGTCCTGGAGAAAAGGGTAAAGGTAGGAGTGGCAATGAGGTTTGCAACTCTGACAATCCAAAAGCCAGTGTTAAGAAGGTTCGGTCAACTTGGTCACTGAGTCATAGTCCAGGGTCGGGTCAATGGTCGCTGCCAAAGAGAGAGAGAAAAGAAACACTCAGCGTGCACTCTAACCTAGATCAGAATGGTTATCACTTTATCTAATCTGAAAACCTCCCACTGTACCGTCAAATTCTCCTCCAAACCTGAAAGAAGAATTAGTCGGGATCATCCGAGGAGTAAACCAACTCATCAGTGGGAATCGGGATCCAACTATCATCGAATGATAACTTGACGGAATCCACTCAAGTCACCACACTCCAGAAGGTATGCGCATATCCGGCAAGTTTCAGTTCTTTTGAAACTCCCGATGTAGGTTTTTACCCCTAGGACCCAAGTGACCTTGACAATGCCAACAAATCAAAGAGTCCTAGTCAAGTTCTACCCGTCATTATCTTGATTGCGTTAAACCCACCCGTACGAGTCCTTGACAATGCCAACAAGACCGTACGACTGTCCTAACCAATCCACTTATCCATGTGACAGAAAAGCACTACATAGCTACCGAACACTACGCCTCGGCAATGCACGACAAACGCAGCACGAATACTAAGTAAAACTAATCTGAAATGACGGAGGGCTACGACTGGTTTTTGGCGAAAAACCTTTAACGTAATGAACTTGATATCGTTGAAGGAACTGGATAACTTTTTAGAAAATATAGTGACGAAAACCTTTACTAAAGAGGTCACTCCCGGTGAAGGGATCTCGGCTCTTTCCCCCTAGAATGAGGTGCAGGATATTCCAACTGAATACCACGATGCAAAGCAAAAGTAATCGGCTATAGTGAAGTTAATGCCCTGACGCAAACTTCTGTCCAAGGGGTCACTCCCGGTGAAGGGATCTCGGCCCTTGCCTCGTCGACTGAGGAACAGGATATTCCAAATGAATACCACGATGCAAAACAAAAGTGAACGTCCTTGCAGTAACAGCTTTTTGAAAAGTGTTCCAACAACATCAGAATAGGTTTGTTTATCTTGCATTGATCCGAATCAACGTAGTCCCATCAATTGATCACACCACAAAGAACGAAAATATACTGATGTACGTATATGCCATCCGCATTCGCCACTGGGTCCCGTCATTACCCGTTAGGTTAGCTAACTAACGACAGAGCGGGGACTGGACTAGCGCGGATGTAAAACATATACAACATCTACTAATATATATACCAATATATTATATTCGTTCAAGGCGTGATAAAATGCAACATCACAGAAATGTACAGCATCACAGAACAATACAGATATCTGGAAGCCCCGGGTTTCACAGAGCCGCTGCTGAAACCCGACGTTCCCCTGGTCGTGTGGATAGCCTGTGCAATGAAAACCTAGACCCCTACGGGCGCGGCAAGTCACCCGCCAAAACCTGAAGCGAGGCAGCCCCCTTCAGCACCGTGAATGGACCACCCAGCACTTCACGGAATCCGGTAACTTGGGCACCCCTCCTGGGTCAACCTGTACCCCCTACAAGTGCGGCGAATAGCCCTCCAATCCTAGAGTGAAGCCCCCTCCTTCTCAATGCCATGAGATGCGGGCCCGTTGCCCTCTAGAACATGGCTATCCGTACACCCCTCCACGGGGTAATCCTAGTACAGAAAGTAAAATATACATACAACGGGTACATCGACCGCAACCAGGTCGTGCCCCAAAAGAATAATACAAACAGGCAGTGACGGCAGTCCACATGTCGGACGCTCGCCCCGCAATATCAAATGTACATATAAAACAAAACTGTACTAACATTGCATCCAGGCTATCCCCCACGACCGATCCGCAACAACACAGCATAAACACAGAACATCAACGTGAAAATCACGTTCGCAAATCCGTCTAACCGGGCTATAGCAGTTAGATAGGATTTACCGATCAAGTGATATTCACGGTCGCAGATATAATGTAAATACTGTGAAATAATGTGTTTAAAATATCCAATCGATCAAAAATTAACAAGTGGGCCCCCAAGTAATACTGTAGCACTCACAGAAATTCTGGGCCTAATTTTAATATTCCAAAACCTCTATCTTAAGCCCAAAAGCCCACTACAAAAAATTGGCAAAATGAAGCGAATACCCTGCGGCGGAACCGCGGCAAAAGAGGGGTCATTGCCGCGGTTCCGCGGTCATCTAGAGTGATCAGCTTACCAAATTTTTGCAGTTTTCTTAGAATTCCATGAACATCAGTTTTCTACAACCTGAAAAATTTTTCGAGCCCGGAAAAAATCGACAGAAAACTGATGCATGCAAAACGCGGATTTTGGAATTTTGGTCGATCGGATAAGCAAAACGCATTAGAACAAGCTAGGCAAGGTTAATGGCGTGGCTCTGATACCATGTTGCGCCACGGCAGCGCCCCGGCCATCTATCGGAGGCCAAAATGCGGAATCAAAATTTTCTTAACTTTTAAACTAGCGCTACCGCGGACAATATACCCGGATCGTAACCATTAACCGATACTAGCTAACAAGAGAAAGGGTGAGAGATATACCGAGTGATCCGAGTCCTCCGGTCTTCTCTTCGTCGTCCCGATCTCCCGCGGAAACTCCGGTCGTCGCAACCTTGCCGGAAGGGCACCACATCGTCTGCATTTTTTACGGGCTCCCACCTCAATACCGAGGCAACTCGGGCGCGAAGTTGGCTAGCCGACGCGCCCAAGATTTGCTGTAGAATGTGTAGTGCTTTGTCTCTTTGGGGTTATGTTGCCTTGATGGAGGAATGAGGTTGAGAAAAGAACTTGGGGATTTTGGTAGCAATGGAAAAATGAGATGGATGATTAATTTCCCACACCAAATGAAATGAACCTCTCTCATTTTTCTCCTCTCTCCAAAATGTGGCCGGCCATTTGCTAATGTGAGAATGGTGGAGGGAATAGCATCAAGTATAAGGGAGGTGAGTGTAGGAGAAAGAGAAGGGTGACCATACCCCAAAAGTAAACCTCACATCCAAACACAAATCAACTCTAATTAATCCTTTCTCAAAAAGCAAATGAAAAGACTTAGAAAGCATCTCATGATTATGAACCATCATGAAGCCCCACAAATGCACAAAACCCCTCCTACAAATGTTATTTGCAAACTTGCAAATAACCCCCTCCATCGGAAAAGTCCGGCCGGGAAAGAACAAAGGAAAACCGGCCGGAACGGAATGCAAACTGGCAACTCCAGAAAACTGGTCCCGTAATAAATTACAGGAAAACCCCGATACCGTGCATACACACCCGCATCTTTATTCTGACCGAATACAAATGCAATGAGACAAAATCTACACTGTACTAAACTAGGACCGACTTAAGCCAAAGCCGGCTAGTAATATCCGTTCGATCCTGATCCGTGCAATACCGCACGTATCAGATCGAACCCTGCCATATAACTATACGGCCACTAGTACAAAACTGTCCGATCCTGATCCGTGCAATACCGCACGTAACTGATCGGACCCAGCCATATCTCCAAACGGCCTCTACAGCGTTTCGCCCGAAAGCTTGAGTAACTGAAAGTGTGGTGGACTCTAAAGACTCGTCAATACTATGGCTGTGGATTTAACCACCAGCACGTCAGAGGTATAAGCCAATACGTGACGGGCCACCAGCTATTGACCAAAAGGGACGTCGATGAGCGAACTCATCCTGACACCCTACTGAGCCTGTCAGTGACAATATCCGTACAGTCCGGTCCGTTCGTCTATGAGCATCGCATGTCGGGCCTAGGGTGTTGGTAAAAGTCAGACCCCCAAAAGCGGTACAAGTCGTGTCGGAGTGTAGCCCAGAACACCCTGAGATACTACTGGAATACCTACCAGTAAATCTCCTGCCTAAGCCGAGGGCTTTGTGTAATGGCTCTCCTAGACACAGCGCGACCTCACCCCCAATACCGGGAGAGACGAACCCCTGAAGATCCGCTCACTGCCTCCATGTGGCTCGGGACTGTACCCAACTAAAACCTGTTTGCACGACTCCTTTGAGCCGTGGTAGGGTAGTAATCAAAGTACAGTGGGAACTCACACGAGACAAATGACGATCCCCAGGTCGATGAACTAACCTGTACACATGTCACCAGGGAACTGCTATCTGACGTCAGGTATAAGACCAACTAGCATGTTCCCGGCGAGTCCTGTCCGGTGTACTCATAACCCAATGAGCACTTGTATACATCTTAGGTGAACCAACTGACACCAGTGGCTTGTGAGACCGGCCACCGCCCTTCGTCGGGGTCTCGACTGTATGCACTAGTCTACTCTGGAGAATCGATGCCCTGTCTCGAAACTCCCACGACTAGGGACCTTTTAAGGATGTGCTTATAGACCACCAGCTCTCACGTATATGATCGCCATCATACTGCTGGCAGTCAAGCAAGAATCCTAGGGGCTCTACAGCGTGTAATAGCGACCTGTAAGGTTACCTGAAGCAGTACACTATGATAAAGGTAAACCAGATATCATACTATCATCTCGAGTAAGACTGTCCTACCGGGATAGGTCCTCCCTCAATCATTGCAATCACGTGCCTGTGATCCAATAATTGACTCTGAGGGCACTATCTCCAACATTAGGGGTCTGACGTTTTACCGCCCCCTAGGCCCGATATGCGATACTCTTAGACGAACAGACCAGACTGTACGGAGATTGTCACATTCAGGCTCAGTCGGAGTTCGGATAGGTTTTCCTCATCGGCTTTCTTATCGACCTCTACCTTGGGACCGTTATGTACAGCTAGTACCGCTTGTGGCCTGTGGTTAAACCCACTGCCAGCGTAGTGTCGAGTCTTTAGAGTCCCACACAGAGGGTTTTCCACTTTTGGGCGAAACGATGTAGAAGTCGTATGGTTTTACGACAGGGTTCGTTCACATACGCGTACTTGTACGTGTTTGGTGTTCGGGAGGTTGATACTAGTAGGTATTGGTTTAAGCCGGATCCTAGTATTAGATTTTGGGTTGGTTTAGTCTCATTGTATTCGTGTTTCTGGGAACACGGATGCGAGTATGTATATACACTTGATAGGGGCATAGAAGGAGACACCTCATTAGGGTTTTGACCATTGACTTGATTAAAACCATTATGAGGTGGAGGAAATTGTTTACTAATTTTTATTAAGATAATTGTGTCATGGCTAATTGGTTTGACCATTTGACTTTGTTGACTATGTTGACTTAGATATTTTTGCTGAGCACTAGACATTTTGCTTAGCATTAATTGTGACATGCTTAAGGTCAAATCAAAAGTAGTCATCACAATTATCGTAATAAAACTAAGTTTTCTCTTTCCTCAAATGAGAGCTCTCTTCATTATTCTCATTCTCACACTCTCTCATGGTTCTCTCCTTCTTCCTCTCTCAAACCCTAGTGTCTCATGAGTTGAGAATCAAGGGTTATTGAGACTTAGCCATCAAAATCCTTCTCTACTCACTCTAGGCTACTTAGTTTAGCACACCAAGTTCCCTAGTTACCTCATTTTAGAGGATAGAGCTCAAGGTAGAGACCTTCGGGTGGATCATCTTTGACGTGGAGAAGCCGGTGAGGAAGCACCATCCACAACCACTCCAAGTAGCTCACAAGAAGGAGAAGCACAACAAGAAGAAGAAGGACTTGAAGCTTGTGGTATAATCTTCTAACATAGTAGTTACAACTCCTAGTTAGTTAGTTAATGTTTAGCAAAGATCCTTATGGGTAATCTATGTTACCTTTTAAAGAAAAATTCGATTTTTACCTATTCCGCCTCCCCGTTAACAAACGGGGTGAGTAACATAGACTTACACATGCTTCATGGGTGTGTGAGACTTACACCATGCTTATGATAATCTAAGGTTTTTATTTATCAAAGTAAATCACAAATTGGTGGAATTATGTCATGGCTAGAAGCTTGGAGAAGCTTGTTGGTAACCATTGACTTAGTCTACTAACTTTGTTTTAAATTAGATATTTATTAACCTAACCATTATTGTTAGCCATGGTTTATTCTCTACATGAGTTAGTGTATGACACCAACTCATCCATGGTTGCTATTCTCACCTCATGAGTTTCATTTTCATCTCCACTTCATCTTCTTCTCCTCATGAGAAAGCTTTCTAGCTTTTCAAATGGTGAAGAAATATTGTGAGAAAAATAAATCTAAAGTGAGCCCAATTCCTACTTCATCATCCTCTACTATATTAGCCATTTAGTTTAGGGTGTTTGCTTCACTAATCTACCATTAGTGAAGAGGTAGCATGAGCTTGAGTCTTGTCACGACCCGAAATGGCACGTGACTGGCACTTGAATCACATGAAGTCTATAGGACCCCATCTAATTCAAGTAAGCTAAAAAAAATCCCAGAAATCTAAACAATTTTATAGAAAGTATTTTATTAAAATAAGTTAAAGAAAACTTGTTTTAAGGAAAATGGTTTTAATAACATAAGCCGAAGTATGCGTTTTAAAACATCAAGTCTTTTCTGAAAAATTCGGCAGAGTTTCCTTTGTAAATACTGGCCCTAAAAAGGGGGTACACCATGAATAGTATACGAAATGATAAAAGGCATCCCCAAGCGGGAGCTTGCTCTTCGTCAATCGACGGTCACAACCACGCAAGCAATATAATTTACAAAGCCAAAGGGTGAGGATCAAAAATCAAAAAGTAAACTCAAAAGATCAAAAAAACCATAATAATACAACGCGCGACTCTAAGGTCGAAAGAATATACACTGGTCTTCTAAGGCTAATAAATATACAAGTCTGGTTGATGGAGTTTCTAGATACAACTGAAATAAATAAAGTACAATGGTGGTCACGATGCGAGTGAACCCAGCTACCAAAACAATCACCCAGAAAGGAAGCAGTGTGCCAGAAAGCCGCAACGAACCTGTACGGCAAAACTTGCAAGAAACTGTGGCACAATGGGGGTGGGTTGCCAACTCGTGAGTAGAAAACATCACAGAGCAGAAATCATATGTATGACTCAATCCTAGGTCAATACGATCAGTAATATATATCCTCAATATGATAAAGTCTGAAGCATGCTAAGGTGGCAAGGGTAAACATCTATACATAAGTGTAATACCAAAAGCTCGTGTCAGTGCCTCAGGTAGCAACATATCATAAATATGAGATATGATCAATGTAAACAACATGAAATCAGTGTCAACAATATACTCAAGTTTAAGTATGTGGATACCATCCAACTATGTAATCAATGCCTGAATGCATGTGGATCTCGTCCACGGGTCAACCAATGACACAACAACATCATGAACGTAAATATCATAAAAACATAAGCATGAAAGTATGAGGATATAAATCAACGTGTGTCCCTCGCGACACATCAAAATCATGGAACCTGAGTGTCCAGCATCGACACTCGAAACATCATGAAACCCGTGCCCAGCATCCGCATGTAAATCCTCATATCTCTCGGGCTCTGTCAGTCCGGATCGGCCCATAACATCTCTCGTCTCTGGTCGGTATCCTGTGGATAGCCGCCTGGTCTAACCAATATCCGGTAGGTACTATCCACCCTGCCAGGCTCATCGTCTACTCCACGAAAAACATTTCTCGCCCCGGGGAACCATACCGGGTCCACCATGTACCCGCAGACGGTTCCTCCAGTCCTCGAATCGTGTCTCGAAAACAAATCTCAGAACCGAGAAAACTCATGGTGGACATCTCGAAATATCATATCAGGAGAAACCGGGTTTTTAAAACAGTGCATACTTTCTTTTTAAAATGACCACGGTTCTTAAATCCAGAAATCTCATGAAAACAGCATGTCTCAATGCGTATAATCATCAAGCATAATGTATGCGACATATGATAGAAATGTAAGCATATCCCTATAACATGCAACATGGATCAGTGATATGCACTTATTAAGGGAGGACCGCTATTTAAAATGAATCTAGTTTTAAAATATATCCTGTAGTTCCCAAATTCTTCAAAGTCAATGCAGCATCGTATAAAGGTGCATATGCAACTATAGCAGGTAATCTATACAGGGAGTCATATCATGATGCAGCAATTCTACTGTGTAGTGACATGGCAATTATCGATGATGAAGTGTGTGAGCCGGCAAGTAAGTGTACGTGAAACATACGCATCATCGATAATGGTGTTGGTGTCCTGATAGCATGGGTTTCGTAATAACTGCAGAGAACACAAATAGCATGCAATGCGATGCGAATAGTAGAATATACGGAAAAATGAATAGTAGGCGCAGCAATAAGAAATATGCATTAAATATATGAGCCACACAGTTTTTTGGTATTTGAAATAACACGAATCGTGGTGTTTAGAAAAATAGGGCTACGGTGTTTTTAAGAAATGTACGTCTTTTGAAATATCCGTAGTATCCATTGGTATGTCTTTAAAATTCTCATGATTCGTTAGTTTTGAAATAGGTATGACTCGGGTCTAATCTAACATCTACTAAGTAAACTACAGGTCTGACTAACAAACTAATCGAAAGGGTAAGGAAAACAACCTAAGTCTGAGTCGATATATATATAAAAATAGTCGGTGATCCCGCCTCAATAGCATCACATCGATACAATACATATAATATGACATTCTCGAGTCAAGAGTGCGGCTCTATCATCAATATATAGCTCGCACGGTATATCCGTCGTACAGCATCCCAAATCTGGGTACGGGTCAGCTATCACACCTATCCCATCATTTCTCTGGTATCCTCATCATCACATCATGAATTAGGGGTACTGATCTACAGTCTAGTACAATCTGATACCATCAACATATATATAAATGCGTGTGTATGAAAATACATCGCCTAAAGATCCGCTATCATCACATGTCGTATCTCATAATACGATCCAAATCCCATCACCGATCTTGTGGCATCATGCCCTATCTCATCAACTCATCTCCAAACATCATCCAATATCCTCATCATCCATGTATAGGTATACGTATATATATACATAGTCCCATACCACCGTGTGTGTGTGTGTGTGTGTATATGTATCCCCAAATACGCACAAGTAATAAAAAGGTAAGCAAGTGTGTGCGTATGGGTGTAACATCTACTCTAGGGTTCGCGACTAAGAAGCTAAACTAAGTTACTTCTAATTTCGCTAAAACTATAACATGAACACCTAGAATCTATCTTAACCATCAATAATCTCATAAAGAAATCTAATATATATATATATATATATATACATACGTATTCGTATAGATCACTACGAAATTGCGGGGGTGCTATACGCCATCCACCCGACTTCCCCCGTAGATATATATCTACTCACCTCGATCCTCGCTTGCTGGAGTCGATGACGCTATGCTCATCCTCATCGTCTCGAAGTCCACATGGGGGTACCTACAATTCCCAATGCGTCATATAGTATCAAGAATCGAACATGAAAACCAAAACGGCATGCGAATCGCTTATAGGTTAGAACCTATAGCCTACGCCTGCAAAACAATCAAACAACCCCCATCGCTGACGTACAAACACCAGACGACGAAACACAAAAACAAATACCAAATCCGAAATTAAAACGAAGTCGCGAAACAATGCAGCAACTCAAGAAAATGGTCCCAGATTTTTCCCTAGGTGAAATTAGCCAATTTTGCGTATATGGGGGAGGGTCTAATTTACTGAAGATAAAGCCCTGAACCAAGCACGAACCAATTTGGAAGTACCAATGCCGCAATTTGTGGCCCAAATAATTAAATCTGCGGCCTGGGTAGGGGGTTTAGGGCTCTGGTCTTCAGGGTAGCTTCTAGGTTTCCTGGATGACTCACAGTAAATGCTAAAAAATATTTAGGGTCCCCGGGTGTTAGCAAATATCAAATTCCCTTCACAAATTCCAGAAAAATACGGTATCAAGGTTTCTGGTTTCATGTTGCAAGGTTCTAGTCTATGGTTTAGCCCACTATGCAATCCCTACAGGGGTCTAAGGTTGTTACTAAGCCACAATTTCACCTTTGGATTCAAATCAAAACCCTAATCTTAGCTTGGAATTTTCAAAGTTCCCTAAACTACACAATATCGATTCTAAACTTGTATGGATGTTTAAGGAATTGAAATACTATTATAATGGTGTAGAAATTACCTCATTTGGCAACTAAAGAAATTTCTTGAGTTGCCCCAAGTGTCCAAAATCCGATTTTTCTTGGTCCAAAGTGCTTGTGAGAAGCTTGTGCATGTTTTTAATGAAGTGGGGATGATGTTTTGGGTTGTTTTAGATGATGAAAAGAGGAAGTAGAGGGGGGAGGGAGAGAGGGCAGCAACCATATGAGAGGGGAGAGGAGAAATCAAGAGGAAATAATGAAGGAACAAAGGCCATGGTCCAACGTTGACCCCCCACCTCTCTCTCTCTCTCTCTCTCTCATGCCCATACCCAATAGTTTATCATTTTCCTTTTTCTTCACTTTTCTTTTCCCTTCTCGTTTAAAATTTAAAACCATGCATTCTAAGAAGAAAGGAACCATGAAAGAAAATGTAACAAGTGTTATTTGATATGGTGCATGTCATGTGCACAAATCCGTCTTAAAGCACGATTAATGATATTTAATCGCGATTAACATTAAAATAGTGCATCATAAATCATAAAATTTCATAATTTGCTTAAATCAAATAAAGCACCCTCATTTTAGTAATTTGTTAGTTATATGTATGCCCTAGAGGCCATTACTATATATACGATGTATATTGTAATGGATGCTTGGACATATATAGGGAGGACTTTCTTGCTCGACATGATAGTATGCTATCTGGTTGTATTTTATCTTAAAATGTACTCTGATTGTCTCTATATTACATGTTGATAAAGCCCTTAGGATATTTACTCGACTACTGGGACTATGATGAGATCATACTAGTGGGGCCACGGTAGTCGACGAGTACATCCTATAACTGTTCCTAGTCGAGGGTGTATCGAGACAGGGGATCGATACACCAGAGTAGACTAGCGTATACGCATCTTGGCCCATATGTTGGGCGATGGATGATCCCATATCCATCAGTGTTTGACATCAATGATGGTGTACGGGTGCTCAGTAGAGACTGGGTACACTGGACGGACTCGCCGAGAATTCCCAGATAGTATTATACCTCACGTCAGATGGCAGTTCTCCGGTGACACTGGTACAAAGTAGTCTGTTGACCCGAGATCGTCATAGAGTCTTGTGTGATTCCCACTGTGCTTTGATTTCCATCATACCACGTCCAAGAGGGCATGCAAAAAGGTGGCTTTTGGGTACAGTCCCGAATCACATGGAGGCAATGAGCGATAGGAGGGGATTCGTCTCTCCCGGTATAGGGAGTTGATGTTGTGCTGTGTTCGATTGGCTATAACCGGAAATCCCTGGCCAGGGTTGCTGATATTTACTGGTAAGTGTTATCAGTAGTTTCTCGAACTGTTATAGACCTCATATCGACACGACTTATCGAGCTACTGGGGTCTGACGTTTACCACCCCTAGGCGAGATATGCGACATATCAGACGACGAGACCGGACTGTACATGAGTGTTACTGTTTGGATTCACAGGAGAATGTACAGGCTTGCTTGTTGATCTTCTGAGCGCTCAATACCTGGGTGGCTGTTACGTTTAGCTGACCGCTTGTAGCTTGTGGGTGTTTGATATAATCATCACCTACTGCCGGCGTATTGATAATTCTTTAGAGTCCTACACAGAGGTTTCTTGGCTCAGGCAAAATGGAGTAGGGGCACATATGTGATATTTACGGGACCGAGGATAATGCGATATGAGATACCGTATTCTATTCTCGCGATATATAATATCAGCCGGGTCATCGGATCAAGTGTTGATTCGATGAATCGGTACGGATAAATATTAGTCGGTTATATGCGATATAGCCGGATTGTCGGATCAAGTGTTGATTCGATAATTTAATGTATAATAATATATATGATATATTAAATTACATTATCTAATATTAGCTCACTAAAAGATTCTTTTTCTCACTCGGGTAATACATTGATATATATGCGATATATGTTAATTGTATTATTTTATTTTGTTACGATAAATATTATATATGTGATATATAATATTGTAACATGATATGATAACTAATGCAACATGTTTAGTGGAGTTTAAACATGATTAGGGTTTGGATTAGGGTTAAGACTTCTAGTATATTCTAGAAGGTTTCTTTTTGTCATGATAAAGATATTTGTCTTGATATTTTTTTGTGACTCACTCTTAACCCAACCCAAACCCTAGCCCTTGGTTAATTCACTACAATAGTTTAGTCAACCATGGTTGCATTATTCATCATATTAATCCTTTCATTATTCATCACAAAAGAAATGGATCACTATTCTTCTTCTTCCTCCTCCTTTTGCATAGCTTTCTTGCTTTTTACTTGTGATGGAAAATGAGTGAGAAATAGAAAACAAATGAGAGCAATAATCACACTTCATCATCCTCATCTATCCTTGCCATTTAGATGAGGGTGTTCACTTCATATTATGAGTGTTAGCTTGTGTTAATGAAACTTCAAGGTAGATCATCTTTGTATCGAAGATCGGAAGCAAAGGTTGCATCATTCTCTTCGTGAAGCCTCTCGAGAGTCCAGAACACGATGATCGTAGCGAAGGGACCTCAACACGGAGCTTAAGAAGTGAAGGACCGGATCGACAAAGATTGTAATCCCTCTCACTTAGTGTTAAAGAGTTTAACATGCATGTTTTCACCTAAACCCTAGTTTAAAGGTCCAGCTTCGGGTTGATGAACACTTGAAATCAGTTTATAAACATCCATCACATGCCACAGTACCAATGGTCCAGCCGTAGAAGGGTCAAGCCAATGCCTCACATGTGGCACGCCGTACTGCCCCAAACCCTAAGGTTTAGATGCAGTTCAAGACGGTCACATAATCGAGTTAAGGTTTGTGTTCTTCTAGAGGGTCCACTGCGCTACTTGCACGACTTAGAACATTCTTAAACTCGAGAAAAAGTTCAACTTTTGAAAAATATTCCGACAGGGGAAAAAGTGAGTTATTGATATCCGTTCGAACTTTTTAACAGTTACTAAAAATTATCCGGAAAAACTAAACAAAGTTAAATTATCCGATCGAAACAACGAGTCCCCAATACAACCCAGAAAACTCAACACTTGAGTAGAATTAAAAATGGGACTTCATTAATGAGAATAATGAAATAAAAGAAACCTAAAATGTTGTAAAAACTTGTTTAAAAACTGGAAGCTCTAGTTCTTGCTTTGCATAGCGGTGTTCCTTGTAGAACATCCAGCACCTTATTCGATAAGAAAAGAGCCGAGATCCCTTCACCGGGAGTGACCTCTTTAGTGAAACTAGCAGATGCTACAAACTCGGTTTGTCTTTTGATTGCTTCTATAGTTTTTGCTTTGCATAGTGGTATATATGATATATCCTGCACCTTATTCGATGAGGAAAGGGCCGACGATCCTTTCACCGGGAGTGACCCCTTTAGCAAAACTAGAAAAGCCTAAAAAACACTCCATTTAAAATCACTCGATTCTACAACGATATCAAGTTCATTACGCAAAGGGTTTTCTTAAAAACCTGTTGTAGCCCTCCGTCATTTCAGATAAGTAGTATTTAGTATTCGTGCTGCGTTTGTTGACCTCTGTCAAGGCGTAGTGTACGGTAGCTGATTAGTGATTATCTGTATAAACATATGATGTGATTGATTTAGGGTAGTCGTACGACCTTGTTGACCTCTGTCAAGGGTCGTGCGGGTGGGTTTACTTCAATCAGGAAATGACGGGTTGAACTTGACTAGCAGCCTATGGTTTGTTGACCTCTGTCAAGGTCATAGGACGCTAGGGGTAAAATATTATTGGGAATTTCGAGTGTTGAAATTTGCAATGAGATTGCATACCTTCTATGAGATAGTTGGATCTCGATACCCGCTGCGAGTAAGAGTTACTCCTGGGAGAGTTTTACACATTACAATTAGCCGATCAAGTAGGTGTCTAGAAAAGTGTTAACGGTGTTACGCCTCTGGGAAAACGAGGTTTACTTTAATTAGGTTCGTGCGAAAGCATGGGGTACCTCCCTCAAAGTACCAACACTGGCCTGGCTGAAAGATTGGCGAACTTGTAGCGTGTAATTAATCCCGGCTAATCTTTCCTTTTAGGGTTTGAAGGAAGATTTGATTAAAACAGTGGGAGACATCCTGATTAGATATATTAGATAACCAATCTAATCTTGCAAGAGCATACGCTGAGTGTTTTCTTCTCTCTTTCTCCAGGTAGCGACCATATCACGCCTTAATCAAGATAATAAAACGGATATATTGACCGAACCCGCTTGTTATACTGAGCTGGGGAACATTGGTCCCACTCCAACTTATAATTATTATAAGAAAGAGCAGGAAATTGGGGAATACCAGATTTCCCGTGCTGCCCAAACGAAGAAAGTGCATGCTGATGCATCATCTTCGGGTGTGTTCATTACAGAGAACTATTTCTTAGTATCCTTTACGTCCTAGGTATGTGATACCGGATCAGGATTCCGCATATGTAATCTGTTACATGGGCTACAGATAGATAGAGAACTGAGAACAGGTGATAAGTTTCATGAGATAGAAAACGGTGCAAGAGTTGCAGCCAAGTCTGTTGGTCACTATCACCCTGTATTACCAGAATACATTGATTCTGAACGAATGTTATTAGATACCGAACCTGATATACAACATCATATCAGTCTCTTTATTAGTAAAGAAAGGATATAATTTTGTATTGTTGGATAATGTTTTGAACATTTCCTATATCAAGAGTTGATCGGTTCAGGCACGTTATCTAAAAGTATTGACGTTCTAAATCAAACTACAGTTCTTAGTATACGGAACATACATAAGAGGAAGAGTTCAGAAATGAACGAATCCTTCTTGAGGCATTGTAGACTATGTTATATCAATGCGACCCGACTAGCTAAGTTACATTTAGATGCATATTTAAATCTGTTTGAATTTACATCTTGTGAAACTTGCTGGTCATGTTACAAAGATAAGATGACCATAGCTCTGTTTATTGGAAACAGAAAAAGAGTTAGTGAACTCTTGGGATTGATACATGCTGATGTATGAAAGTCCCCTGTCTACACATGCCAAGACCGGTTCTTTGTACTTCATTACATTCTCTGATAATCTCTCAAGATTCAGACATGTGTTCCTGTTGAAACATAAGTCCGAACCTTTTGAGATATTCAAAGAATATAAGTTAGAAGTAGAGAACCAACGACGGGTATAAGTATTATGTCCTTTGATGAGATCAAGGAGGAGAATACTTGAGCACGGAATTCCTGGACTATTCTAAAGGAGAATGAGATTCTCTCTCAGCATTACTCCTCCGTATACACCACAGCACGTCGGTGTATCAGGGCGGAGCAATAGCACCATATGCGATATGGTGTGCTCTATGATGAGTACTACTGAGTTTCCTATTTCCTTTTGGGAGTTATGCACTTGAGAAGCTGCATACCTATTGAATAGGGTTCAAATCAAATCAGTTGCCTACCACTTCATATGTGATATGGAAAGGGAAGAGCCCATATCTTAAGTTTGTTAAGATTCGGGGTTGTCCGGCCTATGTCTAAAAGCAAAATCCGGACAAGCTCGAGGCAAGGCCAGCTCTGTAAAATTGGAAGTAGTTCCAGCTATACAAACTGCTACTGATGATTTGGTAGAACCAAAGGATTCAATAGTTTCCAATGTCCCTCAGCCTCTTCGCCGATCTAGTAGGGTTCCTTACCTACCTGAGAGATACTTCAGTTTCTCTATGACAGTGGGAGCGAGGATTGCATCATGAGATGATGACCCAACTAGTTTCGAGCTGGCCATCAGGAGTGGGACTCTGTAAGAATGGCTGGATGCTTATCGATCTGAGATGGAATCCTCATACACCAACAAAGTATGGACTATGGTTGCTTTATCTGAAGGGTTAAATCCCCATCAGGAGCAAGTATATCTTGAGAAGATTACTTGGTGTACATGGAAAAGTTGAGACATTCAAAGCTATGCTTAAGTCCATCCAGATCCTACTTGCCACGGCTATATACCATGACTACGATATCTGGTGGTTGGGTGTCATGACTGCTTTTCTAAATGATGATTTAGAAGATAGCGTCTATAAGTACATAGCCAGAGGGCTTCGTAGACAGTGGGAGCAACGGAAACGTGTGCAAGATGTTTTATATGATAAAACAGGCATCGCGGAGTTGGCACATCTGTTTTGATGTGGTAGTCAAAGAGTTTGACTTCATCAAAATGGTAGATGAACCTTGTATATACGAAAAGGTAGTAGAGAGTATGGTGGTGATCCTCGTAGTGTACGTGGATGACATACTCTTGATAGAGAAGGAGTTTCCTATGCTACGCTCGGTCAATCTCCGCTTATCACAAGGATTCTCCATATAGGATCAAAGTGATACCTCCTAAATCCTGGGTTTTTGGATCTATAAGATAGATCTAATTGGATGTTAGGATACTCACTAGTTGTAGTGAGATGGTATCAATCGATCCTGGGGAGAATCACTGGAAAGGTTCCAGGGTGATAAGGACGACTGAAAGTCAGTCACAGGCATTGTCTTTACCCTCAGTGGAGGGACGGTATGTTGGAAGAGTTCCAAACTAGATACCGTGACTTACTAGACGATTCAAGGCAAGATACATCGTTACCAAAGATGCTACCAAAGAGGCAGTCTGGATATATATAAGTTCATGAGATGAACTTCGTTCCTACCATTGTGTGACAATGGAGTTGTGGCTTTAGCCAAGAAACTACCGTCCCATCAGAAATCCAGATATAATTCTTAGGCAGTATCACCTGATCATAGAGATGGTTGATCTCCAGGGAGATCGAGGTTAGGAGAGTAGACACAGAGGACGACAGCACGGATCCACTCACAAAGGCCTTTTTTCCCAGTAGAGACTTTTATGGGATGGTTGAGTATGAGATACTTCAACCACAGCTAATTGTTGGGTATGCGATACCACAACAGATGGCCCTAGTGCAAGTGGAAGATTGTTAGTTATATGTATGCCTTAGAGGCCATTACTGTACATACGATGTATATTGTAATGGATGCTTGGACATATATAGGGAGGACTTTCTTGCTCAACATGATAGTATGCTATCTGGTTGTACTTTATCTTAACATGTACTCTGATTGTCGCTATATTACATGTTGATAAAGCCCTTAGGATATTTACTCGACTACTAGGACTATGATGAGATCATACTAGTGGGGCCACGGTAGTCGACGAATACATCCTATAACTGTTCCTAGTCGAGGGTGTATCGAGACAGGGCATCGATACACCAGAGTAGACTAGCGTATACGCATCTTGGCCCATATGATGGGCGATGGATGATCCCATATCCATCGGTGTTTGACATCAAGGATGGTGTACGGGTGCTCAGTAGAGACTGGGTACACTGGACGGACTCGCCGAGAACTCCCAGATGGTATTATACCTCACGTCAGATGGCAGTTCTCCGGTGACACTGGTACAGAGTAATCTGTTGACCCGAGATCGTCATAGAGTCTTGTGTGATTCCCACTGTGGTTTGATTTCCATCATACCACGTCCAAGAGGGCGTGCAAAAAGGTTGCTTTTGGGTACAGTCCCGAATCACATAGAGGCAATGAGCGATAGGAGGGGATTCTTCACTCCCGGTATAGGGAGTTGATGTTGTGCTGTGTTCGATGGGCTATAACCGGAAATCCCTGGCCAAGGTTGCTGAGATTTACTGGTAAGTGTTATCAGTAGTTTCTCGAACTGTTATAGACCTCATATCGACACGACTTATTGAGCTACTGGGTCTGACGTTTACCACTCCTAGGCGAGATATGCGACATATCAGACGACGAGACCGGACTGTACGGGAGTGTTACTGTTTGGATTCACTGGAGAATGTACAGGCTTGCTTGTTGATCTTCTGAGCGCTCAATACCTGGGTGGCTGTTACGTTTAGCTGACCGCTTGCAGCTTGTGGGTGTTTGATATGATCATCACCTACTGCCGGCGTATTGACGATTCTTTAGAGTCCTACACAGAGGTTTCTTGGCTCAGGCAAAACGGAGTAGGGGCACATATGTGATATGTGCGAGACCGAGGATAATGCGATATGAGATACCGTATTCTATTCTCGCGATATATAATATCAGCCGGGTCATCGGATCAAGTGTTGATTGGATGAATCGGTTCGGATAAATATTAGTTGGTTATATGCGATATAGCCGGATTGTCGGATCAAGTGTTGATTCGATAATTTAATGTATAATAATATATATGATATATTAAATTAAATTATCTAATATTATCTCACTAAAAGATTCTTTTTCTCACTCGGGTAATACATTGATATATATACGATGTATGTTAATTGTATTATTTTATTTTGTTACGATAAATATTATATATGTGATATATAATATTGTAACATGATATGATAACTAATGCAACATGTTTAGTGGAGTTTAAACATGATTAGGGTTTGGATTAGGGTTAAGACTTCTTGTATATTCTAGAAGGTTTCTTTTTGTCATGATAAAGATATTTGTCTTGATATTTTTGTGTGACTCACTTTTAACCCAACCCAAACCCTAGCCCTTGGTTAATTCTCTACAATGGTTTAGTCAACCATGGTTGCATTATTCATCATATTAATCCTTTCATTATTCATCACAAAAGAAATGGATCACTATTCTTTTTCTTCCTCCTCCTTTTGCAAAGCTTTCTTGCTTTTTACTTGTGATGGAAAATGAGTGAGAAATAGAAAATAAATGAGAGCAATAATCCCACTTCATCATCCTCATCTATCCTTGCCATTTAGATGAGGGTGTTCACTTCATATTATGAGTGTTAGCTTGTGTTAATGAAACTTCAAGGTAGATCATCTTTGTATCGAAGATCGGAAGCAAAGGTTGCATCATTCTCTTCGTGAAGCCACTCGAGAGTCCAGAACACGATGATCGCAGCGAAGGGACCTCAACACGGAGCTTAAGAAGTGATGGACCGGATCTACAAAGGTTGTAATCCCTTTCACTTAGTGTTAAAGAGTTTAATATGCATGTTTTCGTCTAAACCCTAGTTTAAAGATCCGGCTTCGGGTTGTTCGGCACGGCTAATTTTTTAATCGGGCATGGTTGATGCCTCGTAGACCCTTGTGCGCATGCCCAGCAACCCAACATAATTTCTATAATTTTCCAATTTTTTCCAATTTATCGGTATTTAATTATTCCGCATTATTAAAATATTCAGTATATTTATTATTTAATTATAAAAATTCCCAAAAATAATATTTTTTTTAAAAATGCTACAGTCTTCCCCCCTTAAAGAAATTCAGTCCCGAATTTAAATTTAAACCCCTCAAATACTAAAACATTTCAGTAAAATGATCAAGTCATCGGGGCTCGAAATCATAAATACATAAAACACATCGTAGTGCAATTCATGCGCATGAAAAATGAGCAGATAACTCAAAATCAAAACTCCGTCAAGCATCCCGCAATTATCGGAGTTATGGCGAAGGCACCAATGTCAAAGCCAAAACTATAACACATACATAGTACGCGTCGGTGTAAACTCTTCAAAACATCTGAAAGAAATGCATGCCAAACCCCTTTCAAGTTGCTGTGCGATACATGTGTACAGAAAATAATTATATATATGTATATATATATATATATATATATATATATATATCCTTTGTTTAACATATACGTCCCGCCGTTTTAAAAAAAATTTAGAAGGGTCTCCTTGTTAATGTTTCGTGTCATCTCGGACACGTAGGTAAATACTGAGACTGTAGCCCTTTCTTTGGAAATCCCTTCGATCACTATCAATGCATGCAAAGATATGTTCAGGTACTGTCCTCGGACGAGTCCTGCTCAGCTACTATATCAAATAGTAAATATCATAAAATATGCTTCTCAAAGGGAATCACTCCCAAAACGCATAAGAATGTCGCGTGCGTCTGGTGCGCACGGAAATCAAAATCCATGAATGTGCCATACATGTGTACAAAAACAAAATCTAAGTGCAACGGGTGTGCACGAAACATCTGTCAAGGGCAACGGGTGTGTCTGACAGCAATATGAGGTGCATCTGATATGCACGAAGAAACCCGATTTGGTGCATCTGGCATGCACCAAAATCGCAACAAACTCATCAAGTATGCGCAAGAATCCAAATCAAATACACAGAGTACACGAAATCAACATCAATATCTTAATCGAAATCGACGGTATACAATAAGTCTCAATCCAAATCAGGTATACCACGGTATATAATCTCACAATCATGTGCATCAGCGTGCACAAATCAAACCAAAACACTAAAAGTGCATGAAAACTATGCCGAAAGCACAAGTCAAGTCATATGCATATCATATGCATGAAATCAAAATTAGCCTCTCGAATGACATCAAATCGAAGTCAAGTGCAACCATAGTGTATAAAATCTCAATCATGCAAACAAATCGTCCGAAATACTGAAATTCAAAAATGACGGATGCGTGATATTCAAATCACCAAATCCTAGATCGTAACACTGTCGTCGATATATCCTTCCCTCACAGTCGAGAAGGTGTCGGTGCATCCAAAGCTAGCAGAGCAAGATATCTACTTGTCTCCCGTTCATGGTCTGGCGCCTGGTGCCTTTAGGCTCTTGCCTCTCACTGCGAATTGCTAGATATATAGCTCCTCGGCTTAACGGCCCAATATAGAATGACGACGGAAACAACCTTGCTCTGGTACATCCTCTAAAGATCTCTGGCCAACTATCTCGTCGACCATGCCGAACTTTGGCCTGCTGGGGGTGCACAATATAACCACTCCTGGGTCCAAGTCTTCTCGTATAGTATTACAGAAAGGTTCCGTCGAAGTCTCACCTAAATCTCGTTTCTACCGAACTGCCCGGAAGTTATTATCCTTTACTAAATCTGTTTTCTTGTTCCAGAACGGCTGCATACTCATCGCGACTCCTTCTGGAAGATATATATCCATATATAACGTCTCTGTATGCGTGTAACATCTCTGAGCTCGGCGGAGTGGAACGTCATCACATCAAGATCACGTACGAACCTCTTACTCCACTTTTCTCTAATGTCGACTGTTTCGGACTCGTCTCTTCGTGGCTGCATGGACTGTTCTCCAACGGCTATACTCGTATCTGGAGTCTCCCAAGCAATGTATCCCATCACATGATATCCGAATGACGTCGAACCTTATGATCAATTTGTCATGGTTCCATAATCCCCCAAGAGATCAATATCTTGAGTATAGTTTAATAGTATTCCAGTACATGCCACAGTACTTGTGGACCAACCGTAGAAGGGCAAACCCAAGCCTCACTAATGGCACCGCGGAACTGCTGCCAACCCTAAGGTTCAAAAGCGTTCCCATGGTCATTATGTCGAGTTAGGATTTCATTCTTTTAGAGGGTCCACGGAATTGCTTGCATGTTTTCCGAATACTTTAATCTTGGAAAAATGGGTTTCTGACATTCGATTGTCTTCTATCGACTCTCAACATACCTGCGTGAAGTCGTCTCTAGCTGGAATCAATCAATCTGATGACCTCGCATCGGGTTAAGCGAATGAATTACTTGTCCTAGTCATTCGCCCTCGGGTGACTAGCGACCTTCTATCATACCTCTAAGTATAAACTCGTGTTGCAGTAACTCCAACATCTGGGGCGATATCTCGTCGTTCGAAGAAACAACTGGCTCATTCGTCTGCACGTTGAACAGTACCTCAATCATATGTTAGTTGTATGTATGCCCAAAAGGCCATTTTTGTACATAAGATGTATATGATAGTGGATGCTGGGACATATATAGGGAGTACTTTCTTCCTCGACATGATAGTACGCTATATGGTTGCTCTTTATCTTAACATGTACGCTTATTGTCTCTCTATTACATATTGATAAAGCCCTTTGGATGTGTACTCAACTTACAGGATTATGATGCAGATCATACTAGTGGGGCCTGGGTAGTCCATGAGTACATCCTTCAATGTTCCTAGTTGTAGGAATATCGAGACAGGGCATCGATATTCCAGAGTAGACTAGCGTATATCTTCTCGACCCATGTGATGGGCGATGGATGATCCCATATCCATTGGTGTTTGACCTCAGAGATGGTATGCGGGTGCTCAATGGAGACTGGGTACACTGAACGGACTCGCCGAAGACTCCCAGATGGTATTAAACCTCACGTCAGATGGCAGTTTTCTGGTGACACTGGTATAGCTTAGTCTGTTGACCCGAGAACGTCATAGAGTCTTGTGTGTCTCCCACTGTGCTTTGATTTCCACCCTACCACGACTTTACTGAGTCATGCAAACAGGTGGTTTTTGGGTACAGTCCCGATTCACATGGAGGCAATAAGCGATAGGAGGGGATTCGTCTCTCCCGGTATTGGGGGTTGATGTTGCGCTTTGTTCGATTGGCCATAACTGGAAATCCCTGGCCAGGGTTGATGTGATTTACTGGTAAGTGTTATCAGTAGTTTCACGCTCGTTCTGGACCTTACATCGTCATGACTTATCAAGCTACTGGGGTCTGACGTTTACCACCCCTAGGCGAGATATGCGACATATCAGAAGAACAGTCCGGACTGTGCGGTAAGTGTTACTGATTGGATTCCCAGGAGTGTGAGCAGGCTTGCTCGTTGATCTTCTGATCGCTTAATACCCGGGTGGCCGTTCGTTTAGCAGACCGCTTGTGGCTTGTGGGTGACTGATATGATCATCACCTACTGCCGGTGTATTGACGAGTCTTTAGAGTCCTACACAGATGTTTCCTGGCTCAGGAGAAACGAAATAGGAGCGCATATAAGATATGTGCGGGATCGAGAATAATACCAGTATGTGATACTGTATTCTATTCTCACGATTTATATCATCGATCGGTTATATGCGATATAGCCGGGTTACCGAATGAAGTGTTGATTCGATATATTGATACACTAGATATTAGTCGGTTATATGCGATATGACCGGATCATTGAATCAAGTGTTGATTTAGTGATTTAATGTATAATTATATATTTGATATATTACTTTACATTAACTAGTATTGGTTCACTTACGATAACTTTTTCTCACTTGATGTGCATAATGTATATATATGATATATGTTTGTGTACATGATTGTATCATGCTTGATGATACATGCAAACTTGGGTGTATGTGTGACTTACACCGTATTTAAGTTAACGGTAAAGGTTTATATTTATTTTGTAATTCAAAATTAGTGAGCACTTTGTCATGCTTGAAGCTTCATGAAGCTTGAAGCATTCATTGACCAAGTCCACTAACTTTGTCTCACTTAAGATATTTATTAACCAAACCATTAACTTGAACCATGGTTTAGTCTCTACAAAGGTTAGTGGATAAAACTAACTCACCTATGGTTGCATTATGACAATTCACTTCACTTCATTCTCATTTTTTCTTCTTCTTCTTCTTCATCTAAAGAAAAAAGCTTGCTAGATTTTTCAAAAGTGAAGAAACAAAGTGAGAAATCAAAATCTAAAGTGAACCCATTTCCTATTTCATCATCCTCTACTACTTGCCATTTAGTTTATGGTGTTCTGTTCATAAAGTTTATGACCAAGTGAAGGGTTAGCTTGGGTTTTGAGTCTCCTCGACATAGATCATCTTCGGCCTCGAAGACTACGAGCAAATCCGTTCATTTCTCAGAGAAAACCATCACTAGAGTTCGGAGCCCGATGATCGCAGCGAAGAGACGTCAACAGGGAGCTTTAGAAGTGACGAACCGGATCTACAAAGGTTGTATTTTCATTCACTTCTCTTTGTAATGTTGGATTACATGTTTTGTTACCCTAGTTTTCTAGTATGATCTTTAGGTTGATTGCTTAGCACCCCCTTTATTTTTGTTGTGGCATGTGTGATGCTTGCAAACCTTAGGCTAGGTGCTAAGGAATCCCAACATAGTATCAGAGCCTTACTAGAAACTTAGACGATGTTAAGACAATACGAAACCGAAATACTCCGCAAAAATACGATTTTAGAAACCTTGAAAATTGCTCTCTGGAAATTTTTTGAAAAGTGGTTTAAAAATTATTTTACCAACTGCAGAGTGATGTACTAGAGACTTGATGAACACAGGTGAAATTCGAAGGCGGTGCTCGTTTCTTGGCCGGCGACCAGGCCAGGAATTCCGGCGACGCCGATCGTACAGGCTCCCCTCCTCCTCGTTTTTCACCAGTGCTCTGTACATCTTATTTTAGGGTTTCTGGTATTGTTTGGGAAGTCCAGATTTTCATGTGATGATAATTGTGTTATGGAATCTTTGCGGAGTATTTCGTATTCGTATTTTTTTTAGCATTGTATTGGTAACCTAGACCATGTTTAACACTTCGAACGAAATTCAAACTTCACCCCATGACCCCCTCTGAAATTTTCAAGTGTTAGAACTTTTCTAAGTTAATTATCAAGTGTTAGAACTTTTCTAAGTTAATTATATTCAATGTTCGTGCAAGTAACTCTATGGACTCTCTAGAAGAACATAAACCTTAACTCGATTCTATGCCCTCAGAACCGCGGCTTGAACCCTCAGGTTTGCCGTGGTTCCGCGGTGTCATAGGTGAGGCGTTGGTTTGACCCTTCTACGGCTGGATCATAGGTACTGTGGCACGTTTTGGGTACTTTAACTTCGCTCAAGTGTTGAGCTCATTGGGAGTTGTGGGGATTTGTTGATTCGTTCGAAACGTTTAACATAATCTAGTATATTGTGATACAATACTTGGAGTCAACAACATTTGAATTTTATAAGTCTAGCAATTTAGTCTTATTTGATCGGTTGCCACGGGATTTTGATGCGATCAAAAGTCCATCGCAATCACTTTGTGTATTAGGATACTCGCCGGGTAACATTACTAGATAGCCACACCCCATAACCCCGACCAAGTGACTGTAAGAGAACTCCGTTGCCAAATAGCATCCGTCTGGGTGCTCGCGGCCGCGGTGTTCCGCCTGAGTGCACTTCGTCGTCGGTATCGGGGGTAAGGCCGTCTACTAAAGTTTCCGACGAGCATTCGATCGAGATGTCGGGAATCTTGTTGAATTGCCCGACTGATTATTGGAAGGTGTTTTCAATATTGAGACTAAAATGCGGAGTTTATAATTGTTAGGCATGCGATGTCTAATGAATTCATATTGTTAGGCATGTGATGTCTAAGGTGGTTGTGGATTCCAACTGTTGTAGTTTTCATTTTCTTTTCTGCGACCGTAAGTGTAATATTTGGAGTATCGCCGGTTTCGTTGCTATACGTCAACGACAATTGGGATACGCATATTTACTTACGTTGATGACATGTGTTGTTTTGTGTTGCTGGATATGTTATATTGGATCGTCGTGTTTGAATAGCCGGGTTTTTTTTTTTATGTGAGATAAGTGTTTTTCATTTTTATTCATGTAAAAACTTGTATGTAATATTCTTTTATTGGGGCACTTCCGGGTTGAGGAAGATGTCACCGTTGATGTATATTATTTACTTTTCCGCATTAGGAAAGACCCAGGAGGGGAGCACAAGTAACCGGGTTCTAGAATCCAGTGGGAGACCATCTCGAGGCGTCGAGTCCAGGTCTCCTAACTCTAGAATTGGTAAGGTTTCTTGCCGCTCTCGTAGGGGTCTAGGGATGTGGGTTTGGCTATTCATCCCGACCGTGGAATCCGTGTTGTATACATGCTCAAAATAAAACACGGACATCCTAGTATATCCAATATTTCATATGTTGTTTTCTGCCGCGTTATCTATTATGTGATCATTTGATATGTGGAGATAGATACTGTATATAGTATATATGATATATTATATAGACGTTGCTTATGTTTTACACCCGCGCTAGCCCTGCCCTGCTCTGCCGTTAGTTACCTAACTTAACGGTGCATGATGGGACATCGTGGCGAATGCGGATGGCATAAGCGTACGTTGTATTTATCTGTGCTGATTAGGTGACTTAAATGATGGGATATTCATTAATGAGATTAATGAAAGAAAATAAACCTAAAAGATGTTGTGGAATCGAATTTCAAAAATTAGGAAGCTCTAGTTGTTGCTTTGCATAGCGGTATTCCTTGTAGAATATCCAGCACCTCTTTCAATGAGGAAATAGCCGAGATCCCTTCACCGGGAGTGACCTCTTTAGCAATAATTAGCAAATTCTACAACCTTCAGTTTGTCTTTTGACTGCTTTCTAGTTCTTGCTTTGCATAGTGGTATTGTGAATATCCTGCACCTCATTCGACGAGGAAAGAGCTGAGACCCATTCACCGGGAGTGACCTCTTTAGCGAAACTAGCAAAAGCCTCAAAAGCACTCAATTTTAAAACCATTTGATTCTATAACGAGATCAAGTTCAGAGCGTTAAAGGTTTTCTTAAAAACCATCCGCAACCTGATTGTTAGAGATTCTGCGTGTTCAAGTTTTAGTTTAAATACCGCAATCAAGACGGTTTCGCTTGTAGCTAGCCGGTTGAGTACGGGTCGTCCGCAGGGAGATGAGAATCTTTTTCTGTGTGCTTTAACGAGTTAAGTCCAGTTTTTCAGATTTTTGTTGTGATTAATTAAGTGGGAAAATGATATGTAAAGAGAGCTTGTTAGGGTTAGGATTAGGTTAGTTTGAGTTAGGAGTCTCCACATCTTTCGTTGCCCCTCTTAATATCGGTGTTACGGTAATCGGCAACAACGGGGATTAGCACGACTAGGAAGGAACTTGCGAGTATAAGCTAGGCTTTCCAACGCATAAGTTCTTCCTTTTGGTACTTGTCCGTCCGTTCTTGGCTCTTAGCCATAACCTCCGGTTAATTCAACCACAACCGGTCTCACTACGGAATCACCGCTATCATGTAGGATAGGGTGCCGTAAGGAGCGGATTGTGGTTCAATTAACGGGAGTCGAATTAAGCTGTTGGGCAAGGAAAGAGTGTGAGAGATTTCCTTCTCTCAAACTTCCCTTATCCTACCCTAACAAGTATGAAACTACTCACACATCATGATACGGAAAAATAAAACAAAACAAAAGAGGAAGATAGAAAGAAAGAGATTAGAAGATAACAACTAGCTATTTGCGACCTCACCTCGGCAAGGATCAAGCGTAAGCATCATGGTTGTGTTAAGGATAAAGAAAAAGAGAGAAGAAAGAAACAACAAGAAATAACAACAACTAGTTAACAAATTAAAATTACAACAATTATAGAAAGAACAAGATAAGCATGATAATAAAATGAACTTCTTTATTCACCATTCTTCACTCACAAAGCTCACTATAAGTTTTAATGGAGAAGAGATGAGAAGAAGAAGAATATGTATTCTAAAACCTAGAAAAAGAATACAAGATTATGGACCATTTCCTTCACAAAGTTCTGGGCTATTTATAGGCTGGAGAATGGAAATCTAGGGCAACCACCAGAACACAAATGAAAAGAAAATTCTACCCCTGAAAAATCTCTGTCTGCGGCGCCAGTACGGCCGCGGATCCGCGGCTTAGACCCCCTATTGGCCGCGGATCCGCCGCACTATAGTGGGTTCAGGGCATGGGTTTCTTGGTACCTTCCTGGTCTGCTGTCCCCTCTTGTCTGGTATATGTATTTTCTGAAAATACTTCCACATTTCTTCCAGAATTTCTGTTGAGGGAAAGGTGGACTTTTTGTCAAGATTTTCTTGAGCTCCGCGTAGATTTCTTGGAACTTGTTGTTGTCATTGAGCCTTGTGCATGAAGGTGACAATCGATTTGCCATTTTGTCTCCTAAACTGGTATCTGGCAACATACGGATGAAGAGCGGAGACCGTGTTTTCTCAGTGGTTGGCAGGAACCCGGATTTTGTCGTGTTTTCCATGAATTTCACCGTTTTTAGAACCGAGAACCTGTATCCTGCAATTGACTAGCAAACACGGCTTAAGAGTATCTACCGATATGCAATGTGATAAAAATTGGGTTATATGAAAATGCAAAAATCTGATATGAACAAATACCCCCAAACTTATCATTTGCTCGTCCCGAGCAAAGCCAATTTATTCACAAAAAATTTCCTAACATCACTTTCGCAGGGAACGCAATTGCACTGAGCATGTGCAACAATCCGTTAAACCTCTAGGTGTCCCTAGTAGGAGGAGTGTTGTCTCCTGAGGGTTTTCAGCGGATACTACCCACAAAATCCGGTCAAGTTGGTTTTGTAAAATAACTAAGATTCAAACCCTAAGGTTTTGTTTAAGAAAATAACAATTCTATAATCCTAAGTCTAGACTATCGAACCTTTATTTTTCACACCTCGCTTCTTATTTAACTACAGATTTTATATGTCTTTACGTGCAGTGCAAATAGTGTCGTTAAGTTCCCGAAAGATCGAATAAAGTCATTATGTCACACAATAAAGCCCAGATAACCATTTTAAAAGGATCACATAAGTTTTATAAAGAGTTAAGCATTTTTCAAGTTTCATTTTCCAGTAAGGTTTCAACTTCAGAATTTCTATCTTCCTTAACAGGAAACTAAGTCGTATTTTTCACTCCATCTTTTTCTTGTTTTCATTTCATACACACCTCTGTGAACGTGTAATAGTCTTTATCATAGAATAAAACCTTCATATCTCCGTTAAATTTTTTTATAAAAGCCTGTCTTTTATCAAGATTATTCTCACACAAAGAACCGTTAGGAGTTTTAACTCGGAGAGAACACTTGCTTGACTTTGTTTTAAACTGGACTTTCTAGGCTTCTTAGCGAGCTTTGGGCCAATGCATCCAAACCAGTTGATTTTAGGGCATTAGGTGTAGAAACACCCCAGCGGACTTAATTACTCAAGTTACCTAGGTCCAAAAACAAAAGACAGTTTGGCGTGAAAATCAGATGATTTAATACGAACGGAGATATAACTAGCAGTTCAATTATTTTTTTTGGATAAAAGACGTGTTTAGTGGGTTCGGTATGTAATCATTCCAATCAAGTTTCAGATGAGTTATTTTTCAGACTTAGTTCCAATTACGGCATCAATAATATTCCTTCATATTCGCTTTACTTCATAAACTATTCTTGACATTACTTATTTCAGAACAAACCTATTTGATCCTCAGAAAATCATTTATCTGTTTAAAAGTTTTTAAACATAAAAGACTTGTCATCTAATTCCCAAAAACTCACGACACGTGTAGTGTGATGTAAAGACGTATATCAGCTATAGCTAACTTCAAAGGAGAGTTATCTTTCAGGTTTTCAAAATCTAAACATAAGATTTAGTTATTCCTATTTTTCAAACAAAACCGTCGAGATGTTGAATCAGAGTTCTTCCACAAGCTAACTTGACAGAAAAGTTTTTATGTTTTTAGAAAATTTTCAGATTTTTATGGATTTTAATATGCAGATGCAAAATATACATATGAATGTGAAGGTAAGAAATGCGTACCGAGCGTACCCCCAAACTTAAACTGGACAGTGTCCTCACTGTCGTTGTATGAAGAGATCATTTGTAGGGTCAAAATTGTCGGTTAGCGATACACCATTTTTTTGTTTTTGTTTTTAAAGAAAAGAAAAAGAATATACACAAATATATACAAAATGGTTTATACATACCCCCAAACTTATTTGGAACAGTGTCCACTATTCTTGGCTGGATAACCGAAGTTTGGAGGTAGGCAGAGGAAGATTATTCAGGGTAAACCGGCTCCTGTAAGAACAGGAGCTCCTCTGTTGGTTCGGCGCTAAGCTACGGTTTGTATCGGTGTCCGTTTACTTTGAAAAGTGAACCGTCCTTTGGATTTTCCAAATCCACAGCGCCCTGCGGATACACATTCCGCAAAAAATACGGCCCTTTCCAGCGAGATCTGAGCTTTCCTGGATGGAAGTGAAGTCGGGTGTCGTAAAGGTGTTTATCGTGAAACACCTTCGTTCGGTTCTTAACGACAACCGCGTTATCGTAAGCCTCATCCCTAAGCTCTCTTAGCTCGTTCAACTGCAGCTTCCGATGGATGCCCGCATTCTCAAGAGACAGATTCAGCTCCTTTATCGCCCAAAATGCGCGATGCTCTATTTCGACAGGTAGGTGGCAGGCTTTTCCGTACACAAGCCGATACGGAGACATGCTAAGGTCGGTCTTATAAGCGGTTCGAAATGCCCAAAGGGCATCAGTGGGTTTCAGCGACCAATCCTTACGGTTCTTGGAAACCGTTTTCTCCAGTATCTGCTTGATTTGCCGATTTGAAACTTCGGCCTGCCCGCAGGTTTAGGGGTGGTAGGGCGTAGAGAGCTTATGATTAATGGAGTATTTCTGCATCAAGGCCTCGAAAGTCTTGTTGCAGAAATGACTTCCATTGTCGCTAATGATCGTTCGGGGGTGCCCAAAACGAGAGAAAATGTTCTCTTTAAGGAACCTAACGACAACCTTGTTGTCGTTAGTTCGGCTGGGCACAGCCTCGACCCATTTAGAGACGTAATCAACAGCGAGAAGGATGTACAAGTTTCCAAAAGAGCTGGGAAACGGCCCCATGAAATCTATCCCCCAAACATCGAAAAACTCCACAACCAAGATCGGTTGGAGCGGCATCTCGTTCCTCCGGGATATCCGGCCCATGTGTTGGCACCGGGAGCAAGTCTTGCAATAGTCATGTGCGTCTTTGAAGAGTTGTGGCCAGTAGAAACCACATTGCAAGATCTTCTCAGCTGTCTTTCTGGGCCCAAAATGCCCGCCACACGCTTGATCGTGGCAAAATGACAGCACACTCTTGAATTCCTCATCAGGGACACACCGATGAATAATCTGGTCGGGACAGTACTTGAACAAGTAGGGTTCGTCCCAGTAAAAGTGTTTTACTTGGTGATAAGAAGCGAAGTCTGTCCTGACTTGACCATTCGGTCGGTAGTAATCCTGTGGCCAAATAGTTCACAATATCTGCGAACCAGGGTTCGCAAGATACCGTCAAGAGCTGTTCATCCGGGAAAACGTCGTTGATCGGAATTGGAAGCGAAGGCGAAGAAGGAAGTCGTGAGAGATGGTCGGAAACTACGTTTTCACATCCTCGTTTGTCCTTAATGACAAGGTCAAACTCTTGAAGCAAGAGGATCCAACGTATTAATCGAGATTTTGCATCTTTCTTCGCAAAAAGATGGCGCAGAGCAGAATGGTCAGTGTAGACAATGACTGGAGAGCCGATGAGGTAGGGCCTGAACTTTTCTAAAGCAAATACAACAGCCAAGAATTCCTTCTCAGTTGTTGTATAATTGAGTTGGGCGTCGTTCAGGGTTCGGCTCGCGTAATAGATTACGTGCGGTATCTTGTTGATGTGTTGTCCAAGGACAGCACCAATGGCAAAGTCGGATGCATCGCACATAATCTCGAATGGGTGCGTCCAGTCAGGTGAAGAAAGAACGGGAGCAGAAGTGAGTGAGCGTTTCAATGACTCGAATGCAGTGACACAGCTCGAGTTGAAGTCGAAAGGCGTATCCTTGGCCAGCAAAAGAGTCAAGGGCCTAGCAATCTTGCTAAAGTCCTTGATGAACCGTTTATAGAAACCGGCATGGCCAAGGAAGGCTCGGATATCTCTGACGCATCGGGGAGGAGGCAGATTGGAAATGACCTCAATCTTTGCTTTGTCAACCTCTATGCCATTTTGCGAGATGATATGTCCTAAGACAATACCTTCGCGCACCATGAAGTGGCATTTCTCCCAGTTCAAAGTGAGATTCTTGTCCTTACATCGGGTAAGGACAGCGTCAAGATGCAGCAAACACTCGTTGAAGGAATCGCCGAAGATGGAGAAGTCATCCATGAAAATCTCCAGAAATTTTTCCACCATGTCTGAGAAGATACCCATCATACACCGCTGGAAGGTAGCAGGCGCATTGCATAACCCAAAGGGCATGCGACGATATGCAAACGTGCCAAAAGGACAAGTGAAAGTGGTCTTGTCCTAGTCTTTTTCGGCGATGGGAATTTGATTATAGCCATAGTAGCCATCAAGAAAGCAGTAGTACTCGTGTCCGGCCAATCGTTCAACCATTTGGTCAATGAAAGGTAGCGGAAAGTGGTCTTTCCGCGTTGCGGCGTTGAGTTTTCTGTAATCAATGCACACTCGCCACCCAGTTTGGGTGCGAGTAGGGATTAACTCGTTCGCCTCGTTGGTTATGACCGTGATGCCCGACTTCTTGGGGACAACGTGGATGGGGCTAACCCACTGGCTATCAGAGATAGGGTAAATGATACCACTATCTAGACATTTTACGATCTCCTTCTTCACAGCCTCTTTCATGACTGGATTGAGACGTCTTTGTGGATCCCGGGCTGGTTTGGCATCATCCATCTTTGATTGAAAGAATTAAAGTTAACCGCAATCAAGACGGTGTCGCTATGCAGCTAGCCGGTTGAGCACGGGTCGATCCACAAGGGAGATGGTTGTATGTCCTTTCTTATTTTAGACGAGTCAATAAAGAATTTGTATGAGGTTTGTTCAAGACTATCCTATGTGTATTATTTGCAAGTATAAAGTTGTTAAGAAAAAGATACGAGATTGTAAGCTAAAAAATCCGTACTCAAAACCTTTGAGCCGAGTCTTGACCAATTGAAGCTAGAGCAATCGGCAACAACGTGGATTAGGGGATTTAAGCGCGGTATTCGTGGAATACGGCTTATTCACCCTTGTCCTTCCGTTCTTGTCTCTTGCTTTCGCCTCCGGCCAAACCGAACGCAACCGGTCGCGGTTAGGAATCACCGTTACCTTGTTAGGGTAGGGTGCCTAACGGAGCGCTTGCGTATGGTTTGGGCGGAGTTCAATGGAAAATAACGGGAAAAGGAAATGAGAAAAGAAAATCTTAACTTACAATACCGTATTTATTCTTAACAATGATAATTACAACCATTTTCAAAAACGAACCAAAAAGAGAGAACAAAAAGAAAAGAACAAAGAAAAGAAAAGATTACAAACAAGTAATTAAAGTGCATGGAGTTAAATTGCAAGTAAGTAAAGCAAGAATGAAAAATGCAAGAAAGTAATTACAAGAACCATAGAACTCAAAACAAGCATGGGATCAATAGCCAACCCTTAAACTTGCAAGCTCAATCAAGAGGTTGCAAGATCAAGAGAAGGGTAAAGAACTCATGTGAAATGAAGCACTAAGGAGAGAACAAAATGATACAACCCCTTAAGACCAATGACCAAATCTTAAACTTGCAAGCTCACTTAAGAGGTTGCAAGATCAAGTTAAGGTAGAGAGCTCAAGGGGGAAGCTAAGCAAAAAGAATTATACAAAAACCCTCATCTTTATTCACATCCACTCAATGCTCTCACTACATTTCCATGGAGGAAGAATGAAGAAGAAGAAGAAGAAGAAGAACTAAAACTACAAAAGAATGGACACAAAATTGGACCCTTGGCTTAGCTCAGTTCTAGAGTATTTATAGGCAGGGAACTGGAAATCTAGGGCAAGAATCTGCCCCTAAATGAATGTACCAAAATGCCCCCAAAAAACGACAGAACGAGGAGTCTATACGGCCGCGGAACCGCGGCCTAGACCCCCTATTGGCCGCGGATCCGCGGCCCTATGGTGGAGTTGGGTGGTCGGGTTTTGGGTGCTTCCCTGGTTTCATGTTGTCTGCTATGTGGTATATGACTTTTCTCAAAAACTCTTCGCAATTATTCCAGAATTTTAGTAGAACAAAAGGTGATGTGATGTGGATCTTTTGCCATGATTTCCTCGAGCTCCGTGTAGATTTCTTGGATCTTGTGTTGCCATTGAGCCTTGTGCATGACATGACAATCGATTTGCCATTTTGTCCCTTAACTGGTATGTGGCAACACACGGATAGAGAGCGGAGACCGTGTTTTATCTGTTGTTGGCAGTAATCCAGAATTTTTCGTACTTTTCCATGATATTCACTGTTCAGAGCCGAGAACCTGTATTCTGCAATTATGTAGCAAACACTGATTTAAAAGCACCTACCTATAAACACACGAGCATAAGAATGGGCGGTATAAAATGCAGTATTCTGTTATGAACAAATACCCCCAAACTTAACTTTTGCTCTTCCTGAGCAAAACCAATTATTCACAAAAATAAAATCCTAACCGCACTTTCGTAGGGAACGTGATTGCATTGAGCACGTGCAACAAGGCTTTAAACCTCTAGGTGTCCCTAGTAGGAGGAGTGTTGTCTCCTGAGGGTTTTCAGCGGATACTACCCACAAAATCCCGTCAAGCTAGTGACATAAGTTAACATCGACTCTACTCCTACAGTTTAGTATTTACGTTAGAAACTCTATCATCCTAAGTTAGAAATATCCAACCATTATTTTTCACACCTCCTATCTATTTAACCTTAGGTCCTATACGTTCCAAAAAAGTTTAGAAAGATGTTGGTTCTCATGAGTTTTCCTTCTAAAGTGCGGCCTTAAATCAGGGATTTTTATCAACTTTACAGAAAACACAAGTCTTATTCTTTATTTCTATCTTTTATTCAAACATTGATTGTATACCCCTACGTGTGTGTATATTTGCACCCCTACACTCAAGAATTCAATTCAAGCTATAATACCCTTGCCCTAATACCTAATACTACTTCTTTTCATTAAAGATGGACGGATTTGCTCACACACCTTTCATGCGACTATTAATGCTTCTTGAGGCACTAACGACCGATTACTGAATGTGTGAACTTTAAAGCGTAAATAGCAGTTTCCAGGTCTTGACTTTATTCTATTTTTTCTTCTTTTTTTTTCTTTTTTCTCTTTCCTTTTTCTTTTTTTTCAAGACCGGATATATTTTTCAATATGCCCTTTTGGTGTTTAGCTTTAAATACCGTTTTTTCTTTCATACTAGGCTTTCAGGCAAGAGTATTTCTAGGTATCCTCTACTATCCCAAGTTTCAAGGTGCGTGTATGTGCAGTTTGTAGGGTATATACTATTTAAATTTGAACTCAAGAAAAGAAACTATTTTTCAGACTTATCCTTCAGTAAAGCATCAATACTTTCCCTTCATCTTGACTTAACTAAATAACTGAACTCAAGATTACCTATTTCTCAAAAAAACTGTAAGGACGTATACTTACCAAGTTTAAACAGAATGAGGGTTATTTTTAGGGTTTTCAATTCCTAAGCCTAGAATTTAGTTATTTTTATCATATCAACTAATCTTTCGGAATAAAGATCTAAGTTACCCTATTAGCTAACTTGACGACAAAGTTTTTATATTTTTGGAAAATTTTCGATTTCTTGTGGGTTTTTAATAAGGGTATGCAAATGCAAAATATACAAATGAATGCGAAGGAAGAAAGCTTACCGAGCACACCCCCAAACTTAAACTTGACAGTGCCCTCACTGTCAGGCTACACCAAGAGGGTCAAAATTGCCGGCGCTCCCTAAAAACAAATTATATACAAAACAAAAAAGGAAAACAAAAATATATACAAAAAAAGTGTTCCCCCCAAACTTAAGTAAAACAGTGTTTCCATTGTTAAGCGTTGAAATTCAGGATTAGGGGGGAAAGAGAACAGTATCAAGCTATACAAGGCCTTACACAGGCCAAAAGTTAACACCAACCATTCAAAGATCTTATCGTGATAAAGCAGTGGCTGGTGAAAGAAGGCGTAGAGAAAAGAGATGGAGAATACGCGAGACCATATGCGGAGAGAAGCGGGATATGGTCTCGGTATATGAGAGGAAGAAGAATGGCGGAAGGGAAAAAGAAGTGGAATACGAACTTGAGGGTGAAAATGGAGTAAAAAGATTAGCACAATTTGTGATGACCGATGTGTGAAAAGCGATTGTGCTAATATATTTATCCGTCGAGAAATGGGGTCAAATCCCTCAAGATTCGTGAGAAACCATGGGTACGCCGAACTTGGTAAACCAGACATACGAAATGAAAGTGAGACGGTTTCTTGCATGGTCGGAACGATGGAAAGGGTTGGGGGAAGTGATTGAGGAAGGTTATCGGTTAAAGGTTCAGGAGGGTGTACACAATCAGTGGAAGGGATAGGATGAATTGGAAAATCCGACTCATCAATTAAAAATGTTTCATCCTCAGTACTATCCTCAATATTCTCCTCAAAATTTATCTCATCCATGCAATTTTCAACAAAATCAAGACGCATATGGGGTTCGGGAAAAACATTTAATGACTCGGGATGATGATTGGAAGAGAAAAACTCAGCCAAATCTATGGGTTCATCATCCAAATTATTCCCCGCGTCAATATCCTTAATCAAGTGAAAATCAATATTCTCAGACACCTCATCAAAAGCATGGATATCAATCAATTCAGGTTCTAGAGTGGAGTGTTAGTTATATGTATGCCCTAGAGGCCATTACTGTACATTGGATGTATATTGTAGTGGATGCTGGGACATATATAGGTAGGACTTTCTTACTCGACATGATAGTATGCTCTCTGGTTGCTCTTTATCTTAACATGTATACTTTCTGTCTTTCTGATTACATGTTGATAAAGCCCTTAGGATGTGTACTCGACTTCCAGGACTATGATGCAGATCATACTAGTGGGGCCTGGGTAGTCAATGAGTACATCCTTCATTGTTCCTAGTCGTGGGAATATCGAGACGGGGCATCGATATTCCAGAGTAGACTAGCGTATATCTTCTCGACCCATGCGATGGGCGATGGATGATCCCATATCCATTGGTGTTTGACATCGAAGATGGTATACGGGTGCTCAGTGGAGACTGGGTACACTGAACGGACTCGCCGAGAATTTCCAGATGGTATTATACCTCACGTCAGATGGCAGTTCTTTGGTGACACTGGTGCAGCTTAGTCTGTTGACCCGAGATCGTCATAGAGTCTTGTGTGTCTCCCACTGTGCTTTGATTTCCACCCTACCACGGCTCTACTGAGTTGTGCGAACAGGTGGTTTTTGGGTACAGTCCCGATTCACATGGAGACAATGAGCGATAGGAGGGGATTCGTCTCTCCCGGTATTGGGGGTTGATGTTGTGCTATGCTCGACTGGCCATAACAGGAAATCCCTGGCCAGGGTTGCAGTGATATACTGGTAAGAGTTATCAGTAGTTTCACGAATGTTATGGACCTTACGTCGGCATGACTTATCGAGCTATTGGGGTCTGACGTTTACCACCCCTAGGCGAGATATGCGACATATCAGACGAACAGACCGGACTGTACGGTAAGTGTTACTGGTTGGATTCGCAGGAGTGTGAGCGGGCTTGCTCGTCGATCTTCTGATCGCTCAATACCCGGGTGGCCGTTACGTTTAGCAGACCGCTTGCGGCTTGTGGATGCTTGATATGATCATCATCTGCTGCCGGCGTATTGACGAGTCTTTAGAGTCCTACACAGAGGTTTCCTGGCTCAAGCGAAACGAAATAGGAGCGCATATGAGATATGTGCGGGACCGAGAATAATTCGAGTATGCGATACCGTATTACATTCTCGCGATCTATGTATCGATTGGTTATATGCGATATAACCTAGTTATCGAATCAAGGATTGATTCGATAAGCCGATACATATGATACTAGTCAGTTATATCCGATATGACCGGATCGTTAAATCAAGTGTTGATTTAATGATTTAGTGTATATTTATATATTTGATATATTACTTTGCGTTAACTAGTATTGGTTCACTTTAAATGGATTTTCTCACTTGAATTGTGCAAGTTGTATATGTGATATACTTTTGTGCACATGTTTGTATCATGTTTGATGATACATGCTTACTTGGTTAAGTGTAAAGAATCAAACCATGGTTTAAACTAATGATTAGGGTTTTGTTTAGTCATTTACTTATTTATCTATTTCTTTATTTATCTTTTTATTTTGGAAAAGATAAATGATGAAATGGTGGCATTATTTGTTTGCTAGTTGAACATTCATGGAGTTTTGACTTAGTCTCCTTTTTTGTTCTTATCCTTAACCCTAACCATTCCATTAACCATGGTCTTTTCTCTACACTTAACTAAGGTTAAAAGTATGATAAGATTTAATTCTTATTCTTTTTTATAATTCAACTTATCATATCTTTCTTCTTCTTCTTCAAGAACTAGAAAAAAGAAAAGCTTTCTAGTTCAATGGCAACTTGAGAAAACAAGTGAGAAATCCAATTCTAAAGTGAACTCACTTCCTATTTCTTCATCCTCTACCTCTTGCCAAATAGTATAGGGTGTTCTCTTCACAAGTTTCATGACTTGTTGAAGTGAGAGTTTGATCTTGTGGAGCTTCGACGTAGATCATCTTCGACATCGAAGCCGACGACCAATTCCGCTCATTTTTTCGATGAAGCCGATGCTAGAGTCCGGGATTCAGTTTGGACAGCAAGGGGACTTCATCACTGAGCTTGGGAGGTGGAGGACCGGATCTACAAAGGTTGTCGTCACTTTCCTTTAAATACATTTCCGTTTACATGCTTGCTTTGCCTATACTTCTAGCCAACGATCCGTTCTAGGTTTTCTCGACACCGTAATTTTTAGAAATTGGCATGTTTGATCACTTGCAAGACCCCACTAGAGTGCCTAGGAACCCTACAGTGGTATCAGAGCCTAGCTAGAGCCTTAGGCGAAGTCCAAACGGAATTTGAAGTCCGAACGACCCGAAAACCCAACCCTAAATATGCTCTCTGTACATTTTTTAATTTCGGGGATTTTTCCACATTAAAAATATCCAGAAAATTCAGCAGGAAAATCTAAGGGTTACTGTAAAATTCGATGTACTGATTCCTTAAAGTCACTGCGGATCCACGGCACGAGCGTGCTCATGCGGCGGTTCCGCGGCGGGTTTGTCATTTTGTGCATCGAAGTTTGCACAGTAATTCTTAGTAAGTAGTGCTGGTTTTCCTCGGAATATTTTAATATTTATTCCAGAGTTTTATTTTCTGGGTTGTATTGGGGACTCGGTGTATTCGATCGGACTGTCTAATTTTGTCGGTGTGCTTTTCCGGGTATTTTTAGAATATGTTAAAAAGTTCGACCGGATATAAATACCCACTTTTTCCCCTGCCGGGAAATTTCTAATTGTTGGATTTTTCCGTAGTTTAACGACGTTCTAAGTAGTGCAAGTAACGCGATGGACCCTCTAGAAGACAACAAACCTTAACTCGATTATGTGACCGTCTTGAACTGCCCTTTGAACCTTCGGGTTTGGGGCAGTACGGCGTGCCACATGTGAGGCGTTGGCTTGACCCTTTTACGGCTGGACCGTTGGTACTGAGGCACGAACTGAATGTTGTTAGACTTATTTCATGTGTTGAGCTGTATCGGGAAAACTTGGGTGTTCGATTGTTCGATCGAAAAGTTTAGCATTTTCTATTTATCCGGAATGTGATACAATAATTGGAATTCACAAGTAGTTATGAGATAACTAAATGAATGTTATAAACATAGAAGTTTAGTCTCACTTGATCGGTTGCCACGGAATTTTGATGTGATCAAAAGTCCGTCGCAATCACGTAGCGTACGCGGATACTCGCCGGGTAAACTTAATAGACAACCTCACTCCATAGCCCCGACCAAGTGACTGTAGGAGAACCCCGTCGCCGAAAGCATCCGTTCGGGTGCTCGCGGTAGCGGTGTTCCGCCTTGGTGCACTTTGTCGACGGCATCGGGGGTGCGGCCGTCTACTGAAGTTTGCGACGAGCATTCGATCAGAATGTCGGGAATCCTGTTGAATTTCCCGACTTGATATTGAAAAGTGTTTTCGATAATGAGACTAAAATGTGAGGTTTATAATTGTTAGGCATGCGATGTCTAAAGAATTCATTTGGTCAGGCATGCGATGTCTGAGATGGTTGCGGATTCCAACTGTTGTAGTTTTACACTTTCTTTTCTGTGACCGTAAGTGTAATATGTGATATCGCCGGTTTCGTTGCTATATGTCAACGACAATTGGGATGGTCATATTTACTTACGTTGATGACATGTGATGTTATGTGTTGCTGGATATGTTATATTGGATCGTCGTGTTTGAATAGCCGGGGGGGTTTATATGAGATGAGTGTTTTTCATTTTCATTCATGTAAAAACTTGTATGTAATATTCTTTTATTGGGGCACTTCCAGGTTGCGGAAGATGTCACCGTTGATGTATATTATTTACTTTTCTGCACTAGGATAGACCCAAGGAGGGGAGCACAAGTAACCGGGTTCTGGGGTCCAGTGGGAGACCAACTCGAGGAGTCGAGTCCGGGTCTCCTAACCCTAGAATTGGTAGGGTTGCTTGCCGCTCTCATAGGGGTCTTGGGGTGTGGGATTTGCTATTCATCACGACCGTGGAATCCGTGTTTTATACTGGCTCGTATTGAAAACACGGACGTCCTAGTATATCCAATATTTCATATGTTTCTTCTGCTGTGCTTTATCTGTGATGTGATCATGCGATGTTCTGTGCTCTATTCAGATAGATGTAGTATATAGTATATATGATATATTATATAGACGTTACTTATGTTTTACACCCGCGCTAGCCCTGCCCCGCTCTGCCGTTAGTTACCTAACCTAACGGTGCACGAGGGGACATCAAGGCGAATGCGCATGGCATAAGTGTACGTCATATTTATCTGTAATGTTTAGGTAATTTAAATGATGGGATATTCATTAATGAGATTAATGAAAGAAAATAAACCTAATTGATGTTCTGGAATCGAATTTCAAAACAAAACAGGTAGCTACAGTTCTTGCTTTGCATCGCGGTGTTCATTATAGAACATCCTGCACCTTATTCGATGAGGAAAGGACCGAGATCCCTTCACCGGGAGTGACTCCTTTAGCAATAACTGGCAGATGCTACAACCCTCGGTTTGTCATTTGATCGCTTCTATAGTTTCCGCTTTGCACAGATATATATATGATATATCCCGCACCTCATTCGACGAGGAAAGGGCCGACGATCCCTTCACCGGGAGTGACCCCTTTAGCAAAACTAGAAAAGCCTCAAAAACATTCCATTTAAAAACCATTTGATTCCGCAACGAGATCAAGTTCAAAGCGTTAAAGGTTTTCACAAAAACCAGCCGCAACCCTCCGTCATTTTAGGAAGTAGAGTACTTAGTATTCGTGCTGTGTTTGTTGACCATAGTCAAGGCACAGTGTACGGTAGCTAAGTGATGTCTTCCTACACCGCATATGATGCGATTAGTTAGGACAGTCGCGTGACTTTGTTGACCTTAGTTAAGGGTCATGTGGGTGGGTCTAATTAATCACGAAATGACAGGTAGAACTTGACTAGTACTTATGATTTGTTGACCATAGTTAAGGTCATAGGTGCTAGGGGTAAAAACCTTTATCGGGAGTTTCAAGTGTTGAAATTTGCAATGAGATTGCATACCTTCTACATGATAGTTGGATCCCGATACCCACTGCGAGTAATTGTTACTCCTGGGAGAGTTTTGCACTTTGCAATTAGCCGATCAAGTAGGTGTCTAGAAAGGTGTTAACGGGGTTACGCCTCTGGGAAAACGAGGTTTACTGTAATTAGGTCCGTGCGAAAGCACGGAGAACCTCCTTCAAAGTACCGACACTGGCCTGGCTGAAAGATTGGCGAACTTGTAGAGTGTAATTAATCCCGGCTAGTCTTTCCTTTTAGGGTTTGAAGGAAGATTTGATAAAAACAGTGGGAGCCATCCTGATTAGATAAAATAAATAACCAATCTGATCTTGCAAGAGCGCACGCTGAGTGTTTTCTTCTCTCTCTCTCCAGGTAGCGACCATATCACGCCTTAATCAAGATAATAATATGGATGTATTGACCGAACCCGCTTGTTATACTGAGCTGGGGAACGTTGGTCCCGCTCCGACTTATAATTGTTATAAGACCGAGCAGGAAATAGGGGAATACCAGATTTCCTATGCCGCCCAAACGAAGAAAGTGCATATGATGCATCTCCTTCGGGTATGTTCATTACAAAGAACTGTTTCTCAGTATCCTCTGCATCCTGGGTATATGATACCGGATCAGGATCCCAGATATGTAAGCTGTTACATAGGGCTACAAAAAGGTAGAAAAACTGAAAACGGGTGATAAGTTTCATGAGGCAGAAAACGGGGCAAGTGTTGCAGCCAAGTCTGTTGGTCACTGTCACCCTGTATTACCAATACATTGATTCGGAACAAATGCTATTAGATACCGAACCTGATATACAAATCATATCAGTCTCTTTATTAGTAAAGAAATGATATAATTTTGTATTGTTGGATAATGTTTTGAACATTTCCTATATCAAAAGTTGATCGGTTCAAGCACGTTATCTAAAAGCATTGACGTTCTAAATCAAACTACAGTTCCTTGTATACAGAACACACAAAAGAGGAAGAGTTCAGAAATGAACGAATCCTTCTTGAGGCATTGTAGACTAGGTCACATCAATGCGACCCGACTGGCTGAAGTTACATTTCAGATGCATATTTAAATCAGTTTGAATTTACATCTTGTGAAACTTGCCAGTCATGTCACAAAGATTAGATGACCATAGCTCTATTTATTAGAAACAGAGAAAGAGTTAGTAAACTCTTGGGACTGATACATGATGATGTATGTAAAGTCTCCTGTCTACACATGCCAGGACTGGTTCTTTATACTTCATTGTATTCTCTGATAATCTCTCAAGCTTCAGTCATATGTTCCTGTTGAAACATAAATCTGAAGCTTTTGAGGTATTCACAAAATATAAGTTAGAAGTAGAGAATCAAAATACGGGTATAAGTATTATGTCCTATGATAAGATCAGGGAGGAGAATACTTGTGCATAGAATTCCTGGACTATTCTAAAGGAGAATGAGATTCTCTCTCAGTGTTACTCCTCTGAATACACCACAGCACAACGGTGTATCAGGGCGGTGCAATTGCACAATATTAGATATGGTGTGCTCTATGATGAGTATTACTGAGTTAACTATTTCCTTTTGGGGTTATGCACTTGAGAAGCTGCATACCTATTGAATTAGGTTTGAATCAAATCAGTGCCTACCACTCCATATGAGATATGGTATGGGAAGAACCCATCTCTTAAGCGAGTTAAGATTTGGGGTTGTCCGGCCTATGTTTAAAGCAAAATCCGGACAAGATCGAGGCAGGATCAGTTCTGTATAACTAGAAAGGTTCCAGCTATACAAAACCACAGTTGATGATTTGACAGAACCAAAGGATTCTATAGTTCCCGACGAACCTCAGCCTCTCCGCCGATCTAGTAGGGTTCCTCATCCGCCTGAGAGATACCTCGGTTTCTCGATGACAGTGGGAGCGAGGAATGCATCATAAGATGATGACCCAACTAGTTTCGAGCAGGCCATCGAGAGTAGGGACTCTGTAAGAATGGCTGGATGCTTAGCGATCTGAGATGGAATCCATGTACACCAGCAAAGTATGGACTTTAGCTGCTATATCTGAAGGGTTAAATCCCCATCAGGAGCAAGTATATCTTGAGAAGATTACTTGGTGTAGATGGAAAAGTTGAGACTTTCAAAGCTAGACTTGTTAAAGGTTTTAGTCATCAACCAGGTATGGATAATGATGAAACCTTTTCCAAGTGACTATGCTTAAGTCCATCCAGATCCTACTTGCCACGGCTACATACCATGACTGCGATATCTGGTGGTTGAGTGCCATGACTACTTTTCTAAATACTGATTTAGAAGAGAACGTCTATAAGAACACAGCCAGAGGGCTTCGTAAACAGTGGGAGCAGCGGAAACGTGTGCAAGTTGCTTTACATAATGAAGCAGGCATCGCGGAGTTGGAACGTCTGTTTTGATGTGATAGTCAAAGTGTTTGACTTCATCAAAATGGTAGACGAACCTTGTATATACAAAAGGGTAGTAGAGAGTAAGGTGGTCATCTTCGTATTGTACGTAGACAACATACTCTTGATAGGAAAAGAGTTTCCTATACTACGATCGGTCAATCTCCTATTATCACATAGATTCTCCATATAGGATTAAAGATGATACCTCCTAAATCCTAGGATTCGGGTCTATGAGATATATCTAAATGGATGTTAGGATTCTCACTAGTTGTAGTAAGATAGTATCAATCGATCCTGGGGAGAATCACTGGAAACGTTCCAGGGTGATAAAGACGACTGAATGTTAGTCACGGGCATTGTCTTCACCCTCAGTAAAGGGACGGTATGTTGGAAGAGTTCCAAGCTAGATACCGTGGCAAACTAGACGATAAAGGCTGGTAACATCGCTATTGAAGATACTACCAAAGAGGCAGTTTGGGTGTATATTGGTTCATAAGATGAACTGGGTTCCTGCCATTGTATGACAATGGAAGTGTGGCTTCGGCCCTGGAACCCTGGTCCCATCAGTGACCCAGACATATTCTGAGGCAGCATCACCTGATCATGGAGATAGTTGATCTCCAGGTTGATCGAGGTTAGGAGAGTATACTCAGAGGACAACACGGCGGATCCACTCACGAAGGCCTTTTCCCAAAGAGAGACTTTTAGGGGATGGTTGAGTATGTGATACTGCTACCATTGCTACAGATGGCCCTAGTGCAAGTGGGAGATTGTTAGTTATATGTATGCCCTAGAGGCCATTACTGTACATTGGATGTATATTGTAGTGGATGCTGGGACATATATATGTAGGACTTTCTTGCTCGACATGATAGTACGCTATCTGGTTGCTCTTTATCTTAACATGTATACTTTCTGTCTCTCTGATTACATGTTGATAAAGCCCTTAGGATGTGTACTCGACTTCCAGGACTATGATGCAGATCATACTAGTGGGGCCTGGGTAGTCAATGAGTACATCCTTCATTGTTCCAAGTCGTGGGAATATCGAGACGGGGCATCGATATTCCAGAGTAGACTAGCGTATATCTTCTCGACCCATGCGATGGTCGATGGATGATCCCATATCCATTGGTGTTTGACATCGAAGATGGTATACGGGTGCTCAGTGGAGACTGGGTACACTGAACGGACTCACCGAGAACTCCCAGATGGTATTATAACTCACGTCAGATGGCAGTTCTCTGGTGACACTGGTGCAGCTTAGTCTGTAGACCCGAGATCGTCATAGAGTCTTGTGTGTCTCCTACTGTGCTTTGATTTCCACCCTACCACGGCTCTACTGAGTTGTGCAAACAGGTGGTTTTTGGGTACAGTCCCGATTCACATGGAGACAATGAGCGATAGGAGGGGATTCGTCTCTCCCGGTATTGGGGGTTGATGTTGTGCTATGCTCGACTGGCCATAACAGGAAATCCCTGGTCAGGGTTGCAGTGATATACTGGTAAGAGTTATCAGTAGTTTCACGAATGTTATGGACCTTACGTCGGCATGACTTATCGAGCTATTGGGGTCTGACGTTTACCACCCCTAGGCGAGATATGCGACATATCAGACGAACAGACCGGACTGTACGGTAAGTGTTACTGGTTGGATTCGTAGGAGTGTGAGCGGGCTTGCTCGTCGATCTTCTGATCGCTCAATACCCGGGTGGCCGTTACGTTTAGCAGACCGCTTGCGGCTTGTGGATGCTTGATATGATCATCATCTGCTGCCGGCGTATTGACGAGTCTTTAGAGTCCTACACAGAGGTTTCCTGGCTCAAGCGAAACGAAATAGGAGCGCATATGAGATATGTGCGGGACCGAGAATAATTCGAGTATGCGATACCGTATTACATTAACGCGATCTATGTATCAATTGGTTATATGCGATATAACCTAGTTATCGAATCAAGGATTGATTCGATAAGCCGATACATATGATACTAGTCGGTTATATCCGATATGACCGGATCGTTAAATCAAGTGTTGATTTAATGATTTAGTGCATATTTATATATTTGATATATTACTTTGCGTTAACTAGTATTGGTTCACTTTAAATGGATTTTCTCACTTGAATTGTGCAAGTTGTATATGTGATATACTTTTGTGCACATATTTGTATCATGTTTGATGATACATGCTTACTTGGTTAAGTGTAAAGAATCAAACCATGGTTTAAACAAATGAATAGGGTTTTGTTTAGTCATTTACTTATTTATCTATTTCTTTATTTATCTTTTTATTTTGGAAAAGATAAATGATGAAATGGTGGCATTATTTGTTTGCTAGTTGAACATTCATGAAGTTTTGACTTAGTCTCCTTTTTTGTTCTTATCCTTAACCCTAACCATTCCATTAACCATGGTCTTTTCTCTACACTTATCTAAGGTTAAAAGTATGAAAAGATTTAATTCTTATTCTTTTTTATAATTCAACTTATCATATCTTTCTTCTTCTTCTTCAAGAACTAGAAAAAAGAAAAGCTTTCTAGTTCAATGGCAACTTGAGAAAACAAGTGAGAAATCCAATTCTAAAGTGAACCCACTTCCTATTTCTTCATCCTCTACCTCTTGCCAAGTAGTATAGGGTGTTCTCTTCACAAGTTTCATGACTTGTTGAAGTGAGAGTTTGATCTTGTGGAGCTTCGACGTAGATCATCTTCGACATCGAAGCCGACGACCAATTCCGCTCATTTTTCCGATGAAGCCGATGCTAGAGTCCGGGATTCAGTTTGGATAGCAAGGGGACTTCATCACTGATCTTGGGAGGTGGAGGACCGGATCTATAAAGGTTGTAGTCACTTTCCTTTAGATACATTTCCGTTTACATGCTTGCTTTGCCTATACTTCTAGCCAACGATCCGTTCTAGATTTTCTCGGCACCGTAATTTTTAGAAATTGGCATGTTTGATCACTTGCAAGACCCCACTAGAGTGCCTAGGAACCCTACATGGAGGTGTAGAGGTCAAAAGGTTTGGGTGTGGTTTCACTTGGCAAGGTCCCATCACAATCTGGCAAATCAAATACTACAAAGTCGCACAACTCATTAAACATTCTATCTTCAACTGATAATTCATTTGGGACACTAGATAGACTTTCAACACAGGAGTTGTGGGATTCAATTTGGATCGGGTAGGCTTGATTCGGAAGGGGGTACAGCTCACTCTCTCCACTCAAATTCACAGCCTGTCCTACTGCCTCATCATACATTGGAAAATTTGGAGCTAGCTGGAAACTAGCAACCGGATCAGTAGGTTGTATGAGAGCGGCCATGGACGCATTCAAATCCATCATCTGTTGGCTTGACGCTACCCTAAAGTCTTCCAAGGACTGTTCTAGACTAGACATTGGTTGTGAAGGGGTTTCAGTAAAAGATTCAAAGTTGTTTGGATACTGAAAACTCCCAAATGGCGGTTCTGATGCAATGTCTAGGGAAGGTGCAAAAGTAGGGTAGGATTGGTAGGAATTGAATGGCAGGACAGGAGCAGGATCAACATTTGGATAGGAAGGGGAATGGAATTGTTGATCCCAAGAATTTGAAGTGGTGAAAGGAGTGAAAGATCGGCTACGAGATTGTTCAATACATTCTGCAATAGACATAGGTCTTGGAATTGCAACATGACTCGAAGAAGGGGTATCAACGTAAGAAGGGGTGAATGTATGAAATGGTTGATACGAAGTGGATTGCGGAGTCAAATTGTTTGTCCTAAACGCGTCTATCCGATCTTTCAATGAAATTTTGGGCATGGAGGGGTCGTTCGAAGTTCGGCCAAAGCAAGAACCGTAAGAAGTAATGTCTGGTTGTGGGTAACAAAGTTCGACAAGAGTTTTTCGAGGTGGGGTACCCATGATATGAAGAGAGAGAGAGAAAGGTAGAGAAAAGGAGGGGAAAAAGAATGTGATTTTTTTTTTAGATATTAACAAAAGAATGAAATATACAAAAAAAAGAATCTGGACAAAAACAATCACGACACAAAAATACCACACACCTAATCGTTCTAGGGTTCACCTAGGTAAACTAGACCTGCTCCAGAACTTGATTGTCGAAGTAAAACTGTGTCGAGAAACGGGCTCAAGATACACTGATCACGAGGCCAGGTAAGTGCAGAGATAAGGGGAGGTTTTCCAATGCTTTCGCGAAGTTCCTTAATTAAATAACCCTTTCTCTTTTGGCGGTTTCGCCGTTAACACTTTCTTAGACACCCCGTAAACAATGTACCGTTAAGCAAGGTTCTAAACACAGTTAACTTCTCCTAGTGAGCGCGAAGTCCTTAAGGCTTAAAGTCTAATTTCTTTTAAAATTTGTGCGGGTAAACGTTATGCTCAAGTTCGTGATTTGTGGGCCACAGAAAAGGTGATGAAATCCTTTACCGTATATTGTGGGGTTCGCTTGCCTTTAAGTCCGTATTAATGTATGCAATGCGCAATTCAAAAAATTCTATAAAGAATCAAACAATCGTTTTTTAGTTTAAGCGCGGTGCTGCAACAAATACGGGTTAGTCAATTTTTAACGTTTGCTAGCGAACTAGCAAAGAATCCTGCAAAAGAATAGTATATTGGAAGCGTCGAATTTGAGAAGAAGGTGTTAGTAAAGTACGTACCGTTAAGTTTTGGGTTAGGAAACCCCCGTTGAATCAAATCCGGTAAGCTTGAAAAGTTCGCTTGCGCGGGTCAAACTACCCGGATCTTTGGTGCTGTACTTTGCAATTACCTTAGCCTTGAACGTACACTTTGCTTCCCACAATCGCAGTTTGCAAATACGCAAAAATCTGCACACTTGCCCACAAAAATTATCAAAAAAAACAAAAAGATTTTTTTTTTATATATACAAAAAGAATATTAACCCGAATAACAAGAAAGAAAATACGCTACCGTCTCCCCGGCAGCGGCGCCATTTGATTGAAAGAATTAAAGTTAACCGCAATCAAGACGGTGTCGCTATGCAGCTAGCCGGTTGAGCACGGGTCGATCCACAGGGAGATGGTTGTATGTCCTTTCTTGTTTTAGACGAGTCAATAAAGAATTTGTATGAGGTTTGTTCAAGACTATCCTATGTGTATTATTTGCAAGTATAAAGTTGTTAAGAAAAAGATACGAGATTGTAAGCTAAAGAAATCCGTACTAAAAACCTTTGAGCCGAGTCTTGACCAATTGAAGCTAGAGCAATCGGCAACAACGTGGATTAGGGGATTTAAGCGCGGTATTCGTGGAATACGGCTTATTCACCCTTGTCCTTCCGTTCTTGTCTCTTGCTTTCGCCTCCGGCCAAACCGAACTCAACCGGTCGCGGTTAGGAATCACCGTTACCTTGTTAGGGTAGGGTGCCTAACGGAGCGCTTGCGTATGGTTTGGGCGGAGTTCAATGGAAAATAACGGGAAAAGGAAATGAGAAAAGAAAATCTTAACTTACAATACCGTATTTATTCTTAACAATGATAATTACAACCATTCTCAAAAACGAACCAAAAAGAGAGAACAAAAAGAAAAGAACAAAGAAAAGAAAAGATTACAAACAAGTAATTAAAGTGCATGGAATTAAATTGCAAGTAAGTAAATCAAGAATGAAAAATGCAAGAAAGTAATTACAAGAACCATAGAACTCAAAACAAGTATGGGATCAATAGCCAACCCTTAAACTTGCAAGCTCAATCAAGAGGTTGCAAGATCAAGAGAAGGGTAAAGAACTCATGTGAAATGAAGCACTAAGGAGAGAACAAAATGATACAACCCCTTGAGACCAATGACCAAAGCTTAAACTTACAAGCTCACTTAAGAGGTTGCAAGATCAAGTTAAGGTAGAGAGCTCAAGGGGGAAGCTAAGCAAAAAGAATTATACAAAAACCCTCATCTCTATTCACATCCACTCAATGCTCTCACTACATTTCCATGGAGGAAGAATGAAGAAGAAGAAGAAGAAGAGGAAGAACTAAAACTACAAAAGAATGGACACAAAATTGGACCCTTGGCTTAGCTCAGTTCTGGAGTATTTATATGCAGGGAACTGGAAATCTAGGGCAAGAATCTGCCCCTAAATGAATGTACCAAAATGCCCCCAAAAAACGACAGAACGAGGAGTCTATACGGCCGCGGAACCGCGGCCTAGACCCCCTATTGGCCGCGGATCCGCGGCCCTATGGTGGAGTTGGGTGGTCGGGTTTTGGGTGCTTCCCTGGTTTCATGTTGTCTGCTATGTGGTATATGACTTTTCTCAAAAACTTTTCACAATTATTCCAGAATTTTAGTTGAACAAAAGGTGATGTGATGTGGATCTTTTGCCATGATTTCCTCGAGCTCCGTGTAGATTTCTTGGATCTTGTGTTGCCATTGAGCCTTGTGCATGACATGACAATCGATTTGCCATTTTGTCCCTTAACTGGTATGTGGCAACACACGGATAGAGAGTGGAGACCGTGTTTTATCTGTTGTTGGCAGTAATCCGGAATTTGTCGTACTTTTCCATGATATTCACTGTTCAGAGCTGAGAACCTGTATTCTGCAATTATGTAGCAAACACTGATTTAAAAGCACCTACCTATAAACACACGAGCATAAGAATGGGCGGTATAAAATGCAGTATTCTGTTATGAACACAACCCTCCGTCATTTTAGGAAGTAAAGTACTTAGTATTCGTGTTGTGTTTGTTGACCATAGTCAAGGCACAGTGTACGGTAGCTAAGTGATGTCTTCCTACACAGCATACGATGCGATTAGTTAGGACAGTCATGTGACTTTGTTGACCTTAGCCAAGGGTCATGTTGGTGGGTCTAATTAATCACGAAATGACGGATAGAACTTGACTAGTGCTTATGATTTGTTGACTATAGCCAAGGTCATAGGTGCTAGGGGTAAAAACCATTATCGGGAGTTTTAAGTGTTGAAATTTGCAATGAGATTGCATACCTTCTATGAGATAGTTGGATCCTGATACCCACTGCGAGTAATTGTTACTCCTGGGAGAGTTTTGCACTTTACAATTAGCCGATCAAGTAGGTGTTTAGAAAGGTATCAACGGGGTTACGCCCCTGGGAAAAAGAGGTTTATTTTAATTAGGTCCGTGCGAAAGCACGGGGAACCTCCTTCAAAGTATCGGCACTGGCCTAGCTGAAAAATTGGCGAACTTGTAGGGTATAATTAATCCTGGCTAGTCTTTCCTTTTAGGGTTTGAAGGAAGATTTGATAAAAACAGTGGGAGCCATCCTGATTAGATAAAATTTATAACCAATATAATCTTGCAAGAGCGCACGCAGAGTGTTTTCTTCTCTCTCTCTCCAGGTAGCGACCATGTCACGCCTTAATCAAGGTAATAATATGGATGTATTGACCGAACCCGCTTGTTATACTGAGCTCGGGAACGTTGGTCCCGCTCCAATTTATAACTGTTATAAGATCGAGCAGGAATCAGGGGAATACCACGATTCCCATGCCGCCAAAACGAAGAAAGTGCATGATGATGCATCTTCTTCGGGTGTATTCATTACATAGAACTGTTTCTCAGTATCCTGTACGTCCTGGGTATTTGATACCGGATCAGGATCCCACATATGTAATTTGTTATATAGGCTACAGATAGGTAGAGAACTGAGAACGGGTGATAAGTTTCAAGAGTTGAAAACGGTGCAATTGTTGCAGCCAAAGTGTTGGCAGTTATCACCCTGTATTACTAAATACATTGATTCTGAACGAATGTTATTGGATACCGAACCTGATATACAACATCATATCAGTCTCTTTATTTAGTAAAGAAAGGATATAATTTTGTATTGTTGGATAATATTTTGAACATTTCATGTATCAAGAGTTGATCGGTTCAGGCACGTTATCTAAAAGTATATACATTCTAAATCAAACCACAGTTCTTAACATATAGAACACACACAAGAGGAAGAATTCAGCAATGAAAGAATCCTTCTTGAGGCATTGTAGACTAGTTCATATCAATGCAACCCGACTATATAGTTACATTTAGATGCATATTTAAATCAGTTTGAATTTACATCATGTGAAACATGCCAGTCATGTCACAAAGATAAGATGACCATAGCTCCGTTTACTTGAAACAGAGAAAGGGTTAGTAAACCCTTGGGACTGATACATAGTGATGTATGTAGGTCCCCTGTCTACACATGCCAGGACTGGTTCTTTGTACTTCATTACATTCATTGATGATCTCCTAAGATTCGGACATGTGTTCCTGTTGAAACGTAAGCCTGAAGCTTTTGAGAAATTCATTGAATATAAGTTAGAAGTAGAGAACCAAAACCGGGTATAAGTATTATGTCCTATGATGCGATCGGGGAGAAGAATACTTGTGCATGGAATTCCTGGACTATTCCAAAGGAGAATGAGATTCTCTCTCAGCATTACTCCTCCGTATACACCACAGCATGTCGGTGTATCAGGGCGGAGCAATTGCACCCTATTAGATATGGTGCACTCTATGATGAGTACTACTGAGATACCTATTTCTTTTTAAGGAGTTATGCACTTGAGAAGCTGCATACCTGTTGAATCGGGTTCCAATCAAATCAGTGCCTACTACTCCATATGAGATATGGTATGGGAAGAGCCCATCTCTTAAGTAAGTTAAGATTTGGGGTTGTCCGGCCTATGTCTAAAAGCAAAATCCGGACAAGCTCCCAGCTATACAAACTACAACTGATGATTTGATAGAACCGAAGGATTCAATAGTTCCCGACGAACCTCAGCCTCTCCTCCAATCTGGTAGGGTTCCTCATCCACAAGAGAGATACTTCGGTTTCTCGATGACAGTGGGAGCGAGGATTGCATCATGGAGATGATGACCCAACTAATTTCGAGCAGGCCATCAAGAGTAGGGACTCTGTAAGAATGGTTGGATGCTTAGCGATCTGAGATGGAATCCATATACACCAACAAAGTATGGACTTTGGTTGCTATATCTGAAGGGTTGAATCCCCATCAGGAGCAAGTATATCTTGAGAAGATTACATAGTGTAGATGGAAAAGTTGAGACTTTCAAAGCTAGACTTGTTGCAAAAGTTTTTTTTTCATTAGCCAGGCTTGGATAATGATGAAACCTTATTTCTCCAGTTGCTATGCTTAAGTCCGTCCAGATCCTACTTTCTATTGCTACATACCATCACTACGATATATGGCGGTTGGGTGTCATGACTGCTTTTCTAAATATTGATTTAGGAGAGAACGTCTATAAGTACACAGCCAGAGGGCTTCGTAGACAGTGGGAGCAGCGGAAACGTGTGCAAGTTGCTTTAAAAGTTAAAGCAGGCATCGCGGAATTGGAATGTATGTTTTGATGTGGTAGTCAAAGTGTTTGACTTCATCACGAGAGCGGCAAGCAACCCTACCAATTCTAGAGTTAGGAGACCCGAGCTCGACTCCTCGAGTTGGTCTCCCACTGGACTCCAGAACCCGGTTACTTGTGCCCTTCTCCTTGGGTCTATCCTAGTGCGGAAAAGTAAATAATATACAAACGGTGACATCTTCCGCAACCTGGAAGTGCCCCAATAAAAGAATATTACATACAAGTTTTTACATGAATGAAAATGAAAAACACTCATCTCACATAAAAACCCCCGGCTATTCATACACGACGATCCAATATAACATATCCAGCAACACATAACATCACATGTCATCAACGTAAGTAAATATGCGCATCCCAATTGTCGTTGACATATAGCAACGAAATCGGCGATATCACATATTACACTTACGGTCACAGAAAAGAAAGTGTAAAACTACAACAGTTGGAATCCGCAATCTGTATAGACATCGCATGCCTAATCAAATGAATTACTTAGACATCGCATGCCTAACAATTATAAACCCCGCATTTTAGTCTCATTATCGAAAACTCTTTTCAATATGAAGTCGGGCAATTCAACAAGATTCCCGACATCCTGATCGAGTACTCGTCGCAAACTTTAGTAGGCGGCCGCACCCCCGACGCCGTCGACGAAGTGCACCAAGGCGGAACACCGCTGCCGCGAGCACCCGAACGGATGCTTTCGGCGACGGGGTTCTCCTACAGTCACTTGGTCGGGGCTAAGGGGTGAGGCTGTCTATCAAGTTTGTCCGGCGAGTATCCGCGTACGCTACGTGATTGCGACGGACTTTTGATCACATCAAAATTCCGTGGCAACCGATCAAGTGAGACTAAACTGCTATGTTTATAACATTCATTCAGTTATCACATAACTTTTGTGAATTCCAATTATTGTATCCCATTCCAGATAAATTAGAAAATGTTAAACTTTCCGATTGAACATTCGAACACCGAAGTTTTCCCGATACAGATCAACACATGAAATAAGTCTAACAGCATTCAGTTCGTGCCTCAGTACCAACGGTCCAGCCGTAGAAGGGTCAAGCCAACGCCTCACATGTGGCACGCCGTACTGCCCCAAACCCGAAGGTTCAAAGGGCAGTTCAAGACGGTCACATAATCGAGTTAAGGTTTGTTGTCTTCTAGAGGGTCCATTGCGTTACTTGCACTACTTAGAACGTCGTTAAACTACGGAAAAATCCAACACTTGGAAATTTCCCGACAGGGGAAAAATTGGGTATTTATATCCGGTCGAACTTTTTAACATAGTCTAAAATTTATCCGGAAAGCCAAATAGACAAAATTTGATACCCCGATCGAAACACCGAATCCCCAAAACAACTCCAGAAAATTCAACTCTTGAAACAGTATTAAAAATGCCCAGAAAATACAAACAACAGAGGTATGAATTACTGTGCAAAGAACCGTCGCTAATGCCTTCAATGCGCCGCGGAACCGCCGCTATAGGGGGGTCAACGCCGCGGTTCCGCGGTCAACCTAGGGAATTAGTGGCTCGTTTTTCATGGTAATTCATACAATACCCTGCTGAATTTTTTAAGCACTTTTAATTTGGAAAAAACCAAGAATTTGGAAAAAGTCCAGAGAGCTATTTTGGGTTCGGGTTTTAATTCAATCGGACTTCAAATTCCGTCTACGCTTCGCTTAAGGCTCTAGCTAGGCTCTGATACCACTGTAGGGTTCCTAGGCACTCTAGTGAGGTCTCACAAGGCATCGATCATGCCAAATTAAAATTTTAACGGTGCCGAGAAACCCGACTACGGATCGTCGACTAGAAGTTTAGGCGAAAAGATAACTAGTTAACATTTAACTAAAGGAATACGGAAATACAACCTTTGTAGATCCGTTTGTCCACCTCCATAGCTCCGCAACAAAGTTCCTTCGCTGTCCAAGTGAACTCCCGGGCTCTAGCGTCGGCTTCGTCGAAGAATAAGCGAGCTAGGTCGTCGATGTCCATGCCGAAGATGATCTACGTCGAGGCATCGCTAGATCAAGCTCCACCTTCACCTTGCCATGAAAACTTGTGAAGGAAACACACTCTACTACTTGGCAAGAGGTAGAGGATGAAGAAATAGGAAGTGGGTTCACTTTAGAATTGGATTTCAAACTCATATGCTCAATATGCCATTGATGAAGACAAGCTTCTTCATGAAGAAGAAGAAGAGCAAGAAGAAGATAAAAGTTATGATAAGTTTTTTTAGAATAGAAAAGAATAATAAACTTATCATAATTTTCACCATGGTTAGGTGTAGAGAATTAACTTAGGTTAGATCAATGGTTAGGGTCAAAAGAAGAAGACAAAATGGTTAAGTGGTCAAAATTTCATGAAGCTTCAATAAGCTTCATGAAGAATAAAGAAAGAAAACCATTTTGTTTTTCTTCTTTTATGCTTTAATTATTTTCCAAAATGAATAAGCAAATAATTAAAAGAATATGCAAAACCCTAATCATCATCTTGACCATAGTTTTATTCTATGCACTTAACCAAAAACCATGTATCATCAAACATGATACAAGTAAGTGCACAAAACTATATCGTATATACAATGAGCACACCCGAGCGAGAAAATCCATTTAAAGTGAACCGATATTAGTTAATGCAGAATAATATATCAAATATATAATTATGCATTAAATCATTAAATCAACACTTGATTCAATGATCCGGTCATGTCGCACATAACCGACTGGTATCATCAGTAACAACTTATCGAATCAACACTTGATCCGATAACTCGGCTATATCGCATATAACCGATCAATGTCACATCGCGAGAATCGAATACAGTATCACATACTGGTATTATTCTCGGTCCCGCACATATCTCATATGCGCTCCTATTTCGTTTTGCTTGAGCCAGGAAACCTCTGTGTAGGACTCTAAAGACTCGTCAATACGCCGGAAGCAGGTGATGATCATATCAAGCACCCACAAGCCGCAAGCGGACTGCTAAACGTAACGGCCACCCGGGTATTGAGCGATCTGAAGATCGACGAGCAAGCCCGCTCACACTCCAGTGAATCCAACCAGTAACACTACCGTACAGTCCGGTCTGATCGTCTGATATGTCGCATATCTCGCCTAGGGGTGGTAAACGTCAGACCCCAATAGCTCGATAAGTCGTGTCGATATGAGGTCTATAACAATTCGAGAAACTACTGGTAACACTTACCAGTAAATCTCAGCAACCCTGGCCAGGGATTTCCTGTTATAGCCAATCGAACACAGCGCAACATCAACTCCCTATACCGGGAGAGACGAATCCTCTCCTATCGCTCATTGCCTCCATGTGACTCGGGACTGTACCCAAAAACCACCGTTTTGCACGCCCTCTTGGACATGGTAAGATGGAAATCAAAGCACAGTGGGAACCACACAAGACTCTATGACGATCTCGGGTCAACAGACTACTCTGTACCAGTGTCACCAGAGAACTGCCATCTGACGTGAGGTATAATACCATCTAGGAGTTCTCGGCGGTCCGTCCAGTGTACCCAGTCTCTACTGAGCACCCGTATATCATCTCTGATGTCAAACACAAATGGATATGGGATCATCCATCGCCCATCTGTATGGGTCGAGAAGGTACAGGCTAGTCTACTCTGGTATATCGATGCCCCGTCTCGATACACCCACGACTAGGGACTTTGAAGGATGTACTTATGGACTACCATGTCCCCACTAGTATGATCCATATCATAGTCCAGGTAGTCAAGTACACATCCTAAGGGCTTTACCAACATGTAACAGAGAGACAATCAGTATACACGTTAAGGTAAAGAGTAACCAGATAGCATACTATCATGTCGAGCAAGAAAGTCCTCCCTATATATGTCCCAGCATCCACTACAATATACATCCAATGTACAGTAATGGCCTCTAGGGCATACATATAACTAACAATCTCCCACTTGCACTAGGGCCATCTGTAGCAGTGGTTGTAGTATCTCATACTCAACCATCCCATAAAAGTCTCTCTCTGGGAATAGGCCTTCGTGAGTGGATCCGCCGTGTTGTCCTCTGAGTCTACTCTCCTAACCTCGATCAGCCTGGAGATCAACCATCTCCATGATCAGGTGATACTGCCTTAGAATAAGTCTGGATCACTGATGGGACGGACGTTCCTTGGCAAAAGCCACAACTCCATTGTCACACAATGGGAGGAACATAGTTCATCTCATGAACCATTATACATCCAAACAGCCTCTTTGGTAGCATCTTTAGTAGCGATTTATCCTGCCTTTATCGTCTAGTATGTCACGGTATCTAGCTTGGAACTCTTCCAACATACCTTCCCTTTACTGAGGGTAAAGACAATGCCTGCGACTGACATTCAGTCGTCTTTATCACCCTGGAACACTTCCAGTGATTCTCCCCAGGATCGATTGATACCATCCCACTACTTCTAGTGAGTATCCTAACATCCAATTAAATCTATCTCATAGATCCAAAACTCAGGATTTAGGAGGTATCATTTTGATCCTACACGGAGAATCTTTGTGATAAACGGAGATTGATCGAGCGTAGCATAAGAAACTCCTTTCTTATCAAGAGTATGTCATCCACGTACTCTACGAGGATTTTCACCATACTCCCTACTACCTTTTTGTTTATACAAGGTTCATCTACCATTTTGATGATGTCAAACTCTTTGACTAAGACATCAAAACAGACGTTCCAACTCCGCGATGCCTGCTTTATCCTATAAAACATCTTGCACACGTTTCCGCTGCTCCCACTGTTTACGAAGCCCTCTGGCTGTGTACTTATAGACATTCTCTTCTAAATCATTATTTAGAAAAGCAGTCATGGCACCCAACTACCAGATATCGTAGTCATGGTATGTAGCCGTGGCAAGTAGGATCTGGATGGACTTAAGCATAGATACTGGAAAATGTTTCATCATTATCCACGCCTGGTCAATGATGCAAACTTTTAACAAGTCTAGCTTTGAAAGTCTCAACTTTTCCATTTACACCAAGTAATCTTCTCAAGATATACTTGCTCCTGATGGGGATTTAACCCTTCAGATATAGCAACTAAAGTCCATACTTTGTTGGTGTATAAGGATTCCATCTCAGATCGCTAAACATCCAGCCATTCTTACAGAGTCTCACTCCTGATGGCCTGCTCGAAACTAGTTGGGTCATCATCTCATGATGCAATCCTCGCTCCCACTGTCATAGAGCAACCGAAGTATCTCTCAGGTGGGTGAGGAACCTTACTAGATCGGCGGAGAGGCTGAGGTTCGTTGGCATCTACTGAATCCTTTGGTTGTACCAAATCATCTGATGTATTTTGTATAGCTGGAACCTTTCCAGTTCTACATTACAGACCTTGCCTCGAGCTCGTCTGGATTTTGCTTTTAGACATAGGCCGGACAATCCCAAATCTTAACTAACTTAAGATATGGGCTCTTCCCTTTCCATATCACATATGAAGCGGTAGGCAACTGATTTGATTCGAACCCTATTCAATAGGTATGCAGCTTCTTAAGCACATAACTCCCAAAAGGAAATAGGTAACTCAGTAGTACTCATCATAGAGCACACCTTATCATATAGGGTGTGATTGCTCCGCCCCGATATACCATCGTGCTATGGTGTATTCGGAGGAGTAATGCTGAGAGAGAATCTCATTCTCCTTTAGAATAGTCCAGAAATTCTATGCACAAGTATTCTCCTCCTTGATCTCATCAAAGGACATAATACTTTTACCCGTATTTTGGTTCTCTACTTCTCGCTTATATTCTGTGAATATCTCAAAAGGTTCGGACTTGTGTTTCAACAGGAACATAGGTCTGAAACTCGAAAGATCATCAGAGAATGTAATGAAGTATAAAGAATCAGTCCTGGCATGTGTAGACATGGGACCTACATACATCAACATGTATCATCCTAAGAGTTCACTAACTCTTTCTCTGTTTCCAATAAACAGAGCTGGTGTCATCTTATCTTTGTGACATGACTGGCGAGTTTCACAAGATGTAAATTCAAACTAATTTAAATATGCATCTTTATGTAACTCTATCTAGTCGGGTCGCATTGATATGACCTAGTCTACAATACCTCAAGAAGAATTCGTTCATTTCTGAACTTTTCCTCTTGTGTGTGTTCTGTATACAAAGAACTGTAGTTTGATTTAGAACATTAATGCTTTTAGATAACGTGCCTGAACCGATCAACTTTTGATATAGGAAATGTTCAAAATATTATCCAACAATACAAAATTTTATCATTTCTTTACTAATAAAGAGACTGATATGATTTTGTATATCAGGTTTGGTATCTAATAACATTCGTTCAGAATCAATGTATCGGTAATACAGGGTGACAGTGACCGACAGACTTGGCTGCAACACTTGCTCCGTTTTCTGCCTCATGAAAATTATCACCTGTTCTCAGTTTTTCTACTCTTTTGTAGCCCTATGTAACATATTACATATCTGGGATCCTGATCCGGTATCATATACCAAGGATGCGGAGGATACTGAGAAACAGTTCTGTATAATGAACACACCCGAAGATGATGCATCAGCATGCACTTTCTTCGTTAGGGCGGCACGGGAAATCTGGTATTCCCCAATTTCCTGCTCTGTCTTATAACAATTATAAGTTGGAGCGGGACCAACGTTCCCCAGCTCAGTATAACAAGCGGGTTCGGTCAATAATCCGTATTATTATCTTGATTAAGGCGTGACATGGTCGCTACCAGGAGAGAGAGAGAAGAAAACACTCAGCGTGCGCTCTTGCAAGATCAGATTGGTTATATATTTTATCTAATCAGGATGGCTCCCACTGCTTTTTATCAAATCTTCCTTCAAACCCTAAAAGGAAAGACTAGCCGGGATTAATTACACACTACAAGTTCGCCAATCTTTCAGCCAGGCCAGTGTCGGTACATTGAGGGAGGTCCCCCGTGCTTTCGCACGAACCTAATTAATGTAAACCTCGTTTTCCCAGATGCGTAACCTAGTTAACACCTTTCTAGACACCTACTTGATCGGCTAATTGTAATGTATAAAACTCTCCCAGGAGTAACTCTTACTCGCAGCGGGTATCGGGATCCAACTATCTCATAGAAGGTATGCAATCTCATTGCAAATTTCAACACTTGAAATTCCCGATAATCTTTTGCCCCTAGCTCGCTATGACCTTGACGCATGCCAAACAACCCATAGTCTGCTAGTCAAGTTCAACCCGTCATTTCCTGATTGAATTAAACCCACCCGCACGACCCTTGACGCATGCCAAACAACGCCGTACGAATACCCTAATCCAATCGCATCGTATGCTAGCAGATAAGCACTAGTTAGCTACCGTACACTACGCCTTGACGCATGCCAAACAACCGCAGCACGAATACTAACTAGTACTTATCTGAAATGACGGAGGGCTACGACAGGTTTTTCTGAAAACCTATTGCGTAATGAACTTGATATCGTTGTAGGATCGAATGAATTTTGAAATGGAGTGTTTTTTAGGCTTTTCTAGTTTTGCTAAAGGAGTCACTCCCGGTGAAGGGATCGTCGGTCCTTTCCTCGTCGAATGAGGTGCGGGATATATCATATATATCATTGTGCAAATCAAAAACTCTTAAAAGCAATCCAAAGACAAACCGAGTGTGTAGCATCTGCCAGTTATTGCTAAAGGAGTCACTCCCGGTGAAGGGATCTCGGTCCTTTCCTTATCGAATAAGGTGCCGGATATATCACATATACCGCTGTGCAAAGCAAGAACTGTAGCTACCTGTTTTTATTTTGAAATTCGATTCTACAACATCTTAGGTTTCTTTTATTTCATTAATCTCATTAATGAAGTCCCATCATTTAAGTACCTAAACATCACAGATAAATACGACGTACACTTATGCCATCCGCATTCGCCTCGATGTCCCCTCGTGCACCATTAGGTTAGGTAACTAACGGCAGAGCGGGGCAGGGCTAGCGCGGGTGTAAAACATAAATAACGCCTATATAATATATCATATATACTATATACTGTATCTATCACAGAACATCACATGATCACATCACAGATATCGCAGCAGAAGAATCATATGAAATATTGGATATACTAGGACGTCCGTGTTTTCAATACGAGCCAGTATAAAACACGGATTCCACGGTCGTGATGAATAGCCAAACCCACACCCCTAGACCCCTACGAGAGCGGCAAGCAACCCTACCAATTCTAGAGTTAGGAGACCCGAGCTCGACTCCTCGAGTTGGTCTCCCACAGGACTCCAGAACCCGGTTACTTGTGCCCTTCTTCTTGGGTCTATCCTAGTGCGGAAAAGTAAATAATATACAAACGGTGACATCTTCCGCAACCTGGAAGTGCCCCAATAAAAGAATATTACATACAAGTTTTTACATGAATGAAAATGAAAAACACTCATCTCACATAAAAACCCCCGGCTATTCATACAGGACGATCCAATATAACATATCCAGCAACACATAACATCATATATCATCAACGTAAGTAAATATGCGCATCCCAATTGTCGTTGACATATAGCAACGAAACCGGCGATATCACATATTACACTTATGGTCACGGAAAAGAAAGTGTAAAACTACAACAGTTGGAATCCGCAATCTGCATAGACATCGCATGCCTAATCAAATGAATTACTTAGACATCGCATGCCTAACAATTATAAACCCCGCATTTTAGTCTCATTATCGAAAACTCTTTTCAATATGAAGTCGGGCAATTCAACAAGATTCCCGACATCCTGATCGAGTACTCGTCGCAAACTTTAGTAGGCGGCCGCACCCCCGACGCCGTCGACGAAGTGCACCAAGGCGGAACACCGCTGCCGCGAGCACCCGAACGGATGCTTTCGGCGACGGGGTTCTCCTACAGTCACTTGGTCGGGGCTAAGGGGTGAGGCTGTCTATCAAGTTTGTCCGGCGAGTATCCGCGTACGCTACGTGATTGCGACGGACTTTTGATCACATCAAAATTCCGTGGCAACCGATCAAGTGAGACTAAACTGCTATGTTTATAACATTCATTCAGTTATCACATAACTTTTGTGAATTCCAATTATTGTATCCCATTCCAGATAAATTAGAAAATGTTAAACTTTCCGATTGAACATTCGAACACCGAAGTTATCCCGATACAGATCAACACATGAAATAAGTCTAACAGCATTCAGTTCGTGCCTCAGTACCAACGGTCCAGCCGTAGAACGGTCAAGCCAACGCCTCACATGTGGCACGCCGTACTGCCCCAAACCCGAAGGTTCAAAGGGCAGTTCAAGACGGTCACATAATCGAGTTAAGGTTTGTTGTCTTCTAGAGGGTCCATTGCGTTACTTGCACTACTTAGAACATCGTTAAACTACGGAAAAATCCAACACTTGGAAATTTCCCGACAGGGGAAAAATTGGGTATTTATATCCGGTCGAACTTTTTAACATAGTCTAAAATTTATCCGGAAAGCCAAATAGACAAAATTTGATACCCCGATCGAAACACTGAATCCCCAAAACAACTCCAGAAAATTCAACTCTTGAAACAGTATTAAAAATGCCCAGAAAATACAAATAACAGAGGTATGAATGACTGTGCAAAGAACCGTCGCTAATGCCTTCAATGCGCCGCGGAACCGCCGCTATAGGGGGGTCAACGCCGCGGTTCCGCGGTCAACCTAGGGAATTAGTGGCTCGTTTTTCATGGTAATTCATACAATACCCTGCTGAATTTTTTAAGCACTTTTAATTTGGAAAAAACCAAGAATTTGGAAAAAGTCCAGAGAGCTATTTTGGGTTCGGGTTTTAATTCGATCGGACTTCAAATTCCGTCTACGCTTCGCTTAAGGCTCTAGCTAGGCTCTGATACCACTGTAGGGTTCCTAGGCACTCTAGTGAGGTCTCACAAGGCATCGATCATGCCAAATTAAAATTTTAACGGTGCCGAGAAACCCGACTACGGATCGTCGACTTGAAGTTTAGGCGAAAAGATAACTAGTTAACATTTAACTAAAGGAATACGGAAATACAACCTTTGTAGACCGTTTGTCCACCTCCATAGCTCCGCAACGAAGTTCCTTCGCTGTCCAAGTGAACTCCCGGGCTCTAGCGTCGGCTTCGTCGAAGAATAAGCGAGCTAGGTCGTCGATGTCCATGCCGAAGATGATCTACGTCGAGGCATCGCTAGATCAAGCTCCACCTTCACCTTGCCATGAAAACTTGTGAAGGAAACACACTCTACTACTTGGCAAGAGGTAGAGGATGAAGAAATAGGAAGTGGGTTCACTTTAGAATTGGATTTCACACTCATATGCTCAATATGCCATTGATGAAGACAAGCTTCTTCATGAAGAAGAAGAAGAGCAAGAAGAAGATAAAAGTTATGATAAGTTTTTTTAGAATAGAAAAGAATAATAAACTTATCATAATTTTCACCATGGTTAGGTGTAGAGAATTAACTTAGGTTAGATCAATGGTTAGGGTCAAAAGAAGAAGACAAAATGGTTAAGTGGTCAAAGTTTCATGAAGCTTCAATAAGCTTCATGAAGAATAAAGAAAGAAAACCATTTTGTTTTTCTTCTTTTATGCTTTAATTATTTTCCAAAATGAATAAGCAAATAATTAAAAGAATATGCAAAACCCTAATCATCATCTTGACCATAGTTTTATTCTATGCACTTAACAAAAAACCATGTATCATCAAACATGATACAAGTAAGTGCACAAAACTATATCGTATATACAATGTGCACACCCGAGCGAGAAAATCCATTTAAAGTGAACCGATACTGGTTAATGCAAAGTAATATATCAAATATATAATTATGCATTAAATCATTAAATCAACACTTGATTCAATGATCCGGTCCTGTCGCACATAACCGACTAGTATCATCAGTAACAACTTATCGAATCAACACTTGATCCGATAACTCGGCTATATCGCATATAACCGATCAATGTCACATCGCGAGAATCGAATACAGTATCACATACTGGTATTATTCTCGGTCCCGCACATATCTCATATGCGCTCCTATTTCGTTTTGCTTGAGCCAGGAAACCTCTGTGTAGGACTCTAAACACTCGTCAATACGCCGGCAGCAGGTGATGATCATATCAAGCACCCACAAGCCGCAAGCGGTCTGCTAAACGTAACGGCCACCCGGGTATTGAGCGATCTGAAGATCGACGAGCAAGCCCGCTCATACTCCAGTGAATCCAACCAGTAACACTACCGTACAGTCCGGTCTGATCGTCTGATATGTCGCATATCTCTCCTAGGGGTGGTAAACGTCAGACCCCAATAGCTCGATAAGTCGTGTCGATATGAGGTCTATAACAATTCGAGAAACTACTGGTAACACTTACCAGTAAATCTCGGCAACCCTGGCCAGGGATTTCCTGTTATAACCAATCGAACACAGCGCAACATCAACTCCCTATACCGGGAGAGACGAATCCCCTCCTATCGCTCATTGCCTCCATGTGACTCGGGACTGTACCCAAAAACCACCATTTTGCACGCCCTCTTGGACGTGGTAAGATGGAAATCAAAGCACAGTGGGAACCACACAAGGCTCTATGACGATCTCGGGTCAACAGACTACTCTGTACCAGTGTCACCAAAGAACTGCCATCTGACGTGAGGTATAATACCATCTGGGAGTTCTCGGCGAGTCCGTCCACTGTACCCAGTCTCTACTGAGCACCCGTATATCATCTCTGATGTCAAACACCAATGGATATGGGATCATCCATCGCCCATCTGTATGGGTCGAGAAGGTACACGCTAGTCTACTCTGGTATATCGATGCCCCGTCTCGATACACCCACGACTAGGGACTTTGAAGGATGTACTTATGGACTACCATGTCCCCACTAGTATGATCCACATCATAGTCCAGGTAGTCAAGTACACATCCTAAGGGCTTTACCAACATGTAACAGAGAGACAATCAGTATACACGTTAAGGTAAAGAGTAACCAGATAGCATACTATCATGTCGAGCAAGAAAGTCCTCCCTATATATGTCCCAGCATCCACTACAATATACATCCAATGTACAGTAATGGCCTCTAGGGCATACATATAACTAACAGGATGATCTCATATCAATTGGTGTTTGACATCAGAGATGGAATGCGGGTGCTCAGTGGAGACTGGGTACACTGAACGGACTCACCGAGAACTCCCAAATGGTATTATACCTCACGTCAGATGGCAGTTCTCTGGTGACACTGGTACATCTTAGTCTGTTGACCCTAGATCGTCATAGAGTCTTGTATGTCTCCTACTGTGCTTTGATTTCCACCCTACCACGGCTCTACTGAGCCTTGCAAACATGTGGTTTTTGGGTACAGTCCCGATTCATATGGAGGCAATGAGCGATAGGAGCGGATTCGTCTCTCCCGGTATTAGTGGTTGATATTGCGCTATGTTCGATTGGCCATAACTGGAAATCCCTGGCCAGGGTTGATATAATTTACTTGTAAGCGTTATCAGTAGTTTCATGCTCGTTATGGACCTTACATCGGCATGACTTATCAAGCTACTGGGGTCTGACGTTTACCACCCCTAGGTGAGATATGCGACATATCAGACGAACAGACCGGATTGTGCGGTAAGTGTTGCTGATTGGATTCACAGGAGTGTGAGCAGGCTAGCTCGTTGATCTTCTGATCGCTCAATACCCGGGTGGCCGTTACGTTTAGCAGACTGCTTACGGCTTGTGGGTGACTGATATGATCATCACCTACTGCCAGCGTATTGACGAGTCTTCAGAGTCGTACACAGAGGTTTCCTGGCTTAGGCGAAACGAAATAGGAGCGCATATGAGATATGTTCGGGACCGTGAATAATACCAGTATGTGATACTTTATTCTATTCTAGTGATTTGTATCATCGGTCGGTTATATGCGATATAGCCGGGTTACCGAATCAAGTGTTGATTCGAAATATTGATACACTAGATATTAGTCGGTTATATGCGATATGACCGGATGATTGAATCAAGTGTTGATTTAGTGATTTAATGTATAATTATATATTTGATATATTACTTTACATTAACTAGTATTAGTTCACTTACGATAACTTTTTCTCACTTGATGTGCATAATGTATATATATGATATATGTTTGTGTACATGATTTATCATGCTTGATGATACATGCAAACTTGGGTGTATGTGTGACTTACACCATATTTAAGTTAATGGTAAAGGTTTATATTTATTTTGTAATTCAAAATTAGTGAGCACTTTGTCATGCTTGAAGCTTCATGAAGCTTGAAGTATTCATTGACCAAGTCCACAAACTTTATCTCACTTAAGATATTTATTAACCAAACCATTAAATTGAACCATGGTTTAGTCTCTACAAAGGTTGGTGGATAAAACTAACTCACCCATGGTTGCATTATGATAATTCACTTCACTTCATTTTCATTTTTTCTTCTTCTTCTTCATCTAAAAAGAAAAGCTTGCTAGATTTTTCAAAAGTGAAGAAACAAAATGAGAAATCAAAATCTAAAGTGAACCCATTTCCTATTTCATCATCCTCTACTACTTGCCATTTTGTTTAGGGTGTTCTCTTGACAAAGTTTATGACCAAGTGAAGGGTTAGCTTGGGTTTTGAGTATCCTCGACGTAGATCATCTTCGGCCTCGAAGACTACGGGCAAATCCGATCGATTTGTCATGGTTCCATAATCCCTAAGAGCTCAACATCTTGAGTACAGTTTAATAGTATTCCAGTACATGCCACAGTACCTGTGGACTAACCGTAAAAGGGCAAACCCAAGCCTCACTAATGGCACCGCGGAACTGCTGCCAACCCTAAGGTTCAAAAGCATTCCCATGGTCATTATGTCGAGTTAGGATTTCATTCTTCTAGAGGGTTCATGGAATTACTTGCATGTTTTTCCGAATACTTTAAACTTGGAAAAATAGGTTTCTGATATTCGATCGTCTTCTATCGACTCTCAAATTACCTGCGTGAAGTCGTCTCTAGCTGGAATCAATCAATCTGATGACCTCGCATCGGGGTAAGCGAACGAACCACATGTCCTAGTCATTCATCCTCGGGTGAGTAGCGACCTTCTATCATACCTCTAAGTATAAACTCGTGCTGGACTAGCTCCAACATCTGGGGCGATATCTCGTCATTCGAAGCAACAACTGGCTCATTCATCTACATGCTGAACAGTGCCTCAATCATCATGAATAAGCGATACATCAATGGTCATCACATTCTAGCTCGCCTCTATCAGTGGCTCAATTCTCTGGTGCCGATCTGCACGTCCGGGTAATCTCGTAAAAGCGATCCATCAAACGCTCATGGCGCGAAAACACAAATAAACGACGCCTCTCTATGCAATCGTATGTCCCTGGAATCACGCCCTGGTCAGTCCTCATTCGTGACGAGCTCGTGCTGACCGCATCTCTAGCCGTAGCTCTCTCTGCCCGTGTAATCATGGCAGCAAAACCATAAACCGATATCGATGTGGATAGATCATGAATGAATATAATGTTGTGCAAGGAAATGTACATCCTAAGGCTTCTTAAGCGGAGTAGCATATCGTAAGTATGCCGCGGAACATACACACGATACGTCACTCTCCTTAAGTAACCTACTCTATCAACCAAGGTCATCCTACGCGATGAAAGTTCGGGTCAAATACCCCCTTGACTAAGTCTAAGTTCCGTAAGGTCAAGCCTAGATTCCGTATATATACCAACGCCATAGGCTCCACATAGTCAAACATAGACTCGAAACAAGGTTAACCTAATGCTCTGATACCAACTTTGTCACGACCCGAAATGGCACGTGACTGGCACTTGAATCACATGAAGTCTATAGGACCCCATCTAATTCAAGTAAGCCAAAAAAATTCCCAGAAATATAAACCATTTTAAAAAAATTATTTTATTAAAATAAGTGAAGGAAAACTTGTTTTAAAGCAAATGGTTTTAATAACATAAGCCGAAGCATGCGTTTTAAAACATCAAGTCTTTTCTGAAAAATTCGGCATAGTTTCCTTTGTAAATACTGGCCCCAAAAAGGGGGTAGAACATGAATAGTATTCGAAATGATAAAAAGCATCACCAAGCGGGAGCTAGCTCTTTTTCAATCGACGGTCACAACCACGCAAGCAATATAATATACAACACTAAAGGGCGAGAATCAAAACTCAAAAAGGAAACTCAAAACATCAAGAAAACCATAATAATACAACGCGCGACTCTAAGGTCGAAAGAATGTACACTGGTCTTCTAAGGATAATAAACATACAATTCTGGTTGATGGAGTTTCTAGATACAACTGAAATAGATAAAGTACAATGGTGGTCACGATGCGAGTGAACCCACCTACCAAAGCAATCATCCGGAAAGGAAGCAGTGTGCCAGAAAGCCGCAACGAACCTGTACGGAAAAACCTGCAAGAAACTGTGGCACAACGGGGGTGAGTTGCCAACTCGTGAGTAAAAAACATCACAGAGCAGAAATCGTATGTATGACTCAATCCTAGGTCAATACGCTCAGTAATATATATCCTCAATATGATAAAGTTTGAAGCATGCTAAGGTGGCAAGGGTAAACATCTATACATAAGTGTAATACCAAAAGCTCGTGTCAGTGCCTCAGGTAGCAACATATCATAAATATGAGGTATGATCAATGTAAACAACATGAAATCAGTGTCAACAATATACTCAAGTCTAAGTATGTGGATAGCATCCAACTATGTAATCAATGCCTAAATGCATGTGGATCTCATCCACGGGTCAACCAATGACACAACAACATCATGCACGTAAATATCATAAAAGCATATGCATGAAATTATGAGGATATAAATCAACGTGTATCCCTCGCGACACATCAAAATCATGGAACCTGAGTGTCCAGCATCGACACTCGAAACATCATGAAACCTGTGCCCAGCATCGGCACGTAAATCCTCATATCTCTCGAGCTCCGTCAGTCCGGATCGGCCCATAACATCTCTCTTCTCTGGTCGGTATCCTCCGGATAGCCGCCAGGTCCAACCAATCACCGGTAGGTACTAGCCACCCTGCCAGGCTCATCGTCTACTCCACGAAAAACATTTCTCGTCACGGGAAACCATACCGGGTCCACCATGTACCCGCAGATGGTTCCTCCACTCCTTAAATCGGGTCTCGAAAACAAATCTCAGAACCGAGAAAACTCATGGTGGACATCTCGAAATATCATATCAGGAGAAACCAGGTTATTAAAACAGTACATACTTTCTTTTTAAAATGACCACGGTTCTCAAATCCAGAAATCTCGTGAAAACAACATGTCTCAATGCGTATAATCATCAAGCATAATGTATGCGATATATGATAGAAAAGTAAGCATATCCGTATAACATGCAACATAGATCAGTGATATGCACTTATTAAGAGAGGACCGCTCTTTAAAATGAATCCAATTTTAAAATATATCCTGCGGTTCCCAAATTCTTCAAATTCAATGCAACATTGTGTTGGGTTAGCATAGCACCTTAGCTATGTTTGGGAAGGCATCACACATGCCATATTGAAAATTTTGGGGTGCTAAACAAACCCTAACCAAGATCTTAACTAGAGAATTAGGGTTAACATGCATGTAAACAATTTTACATCTAAGAGAGAGGGATTACAACCTTTGTAGTCCGTTCCTACGCTTCATAAGCTCCAAGTAGTAGTCACTTCGCCGTGACCCTTGATCTTCCGGACTCAAGAGAGGCTCCACAAGTCGAATGATCCATTCTTGCTTGAAGTCTTCTTTTTCGAAGATGATCTACCTTGAAGAATCTCAAACTCAAACTCTCACTTCTCTAATCAAGTATCAGTGAAGTGAACACCCTAATCTAAGTGGCTAGAATAGATGAGGATGATGAAGTAGGAATTTTACACTCTTTTGTTTTCAATTTCTCACTTTAAATCATCAAATCACAGAAAGCTAGAAAGCTTTTTCAAAGAAGAAGAAGAAGAAGAAAGCTTTTTTGATGAATAATGAATATTGTTGTGGTTACAAATCCAACCATGGGTTAAGAATGATAAAGTTAACCCTTGTAGAGAATAAACTAGAGTTAAGGGTTTGGGTTAGTTTAAATAATATCTTCACAAAATATCAAAGGAAAATATCTAAGCTTAAAACAAAACAAAGCTTCTAGAAGCTTCATGAAAAAGCTAACCTAAATCAAACCCTAACTTGTTTAATCTCCACAAAACATGTTGTATTTGTAACCCTAACTTGTTACAATATTATATATCACATATATAATATATTTTTGTAATAAAAGAAAATAATACAATTAACATATATCGCATATATATTAATGTATTACCCGGTGAGAAAATGAATCAATAAAGCGATCTTATATTAGTTAACGTAATGTAATATATCACATATATAATTATACATAAAATTATCGAATCAACTCTTGATCCGAAAATCCGGCTATATAGCATATAACCGACTAATATAACATGTACCGATTTATCGAATCAACACTTGATCCAATGACCCAACTATATCATATATCATGAGAATAGAATACGGTATCTCATGTCGTATTATTCTCGGTCCCGCACATATCACATATGTGCTCCTACTCCATTTTTCCTGAGCCAGGAAACCTCTGTGTAGGACTCTAAAGAATCGTCAATACGCTGGCAGTAAGTGATGATCATATCAAACACCCACAAGCTGCAAGCGGTCAGCTAAACGTAACACCCACCCAGGTATTGAGCGATCAGAAGATCAACAAGCAAGCCTGTACATTCTCCTGTAAATCCAATCAGTAAGCAATACCGTACAGTCCGGTCTCTTCGTCTGATATGCTGCATATCTATTCTAGGGGTGGTAAACGTCAGACCCCAGTAACTGATAAATCGTGTCGATGTAAGACTCATAATGATTTGAGAAACTACTGATAACTCTTACCAGCAGCACTCCATATCAGCCCTGGCCAGGGACTTCCAGTTATAGCCAATCGAATACAGCACAACATCAACTCCCTATACCGGGAGAGACGAAACCCCTCCAATCGCTCATTGACTCCATGTGATTCGGGACTGTACCCAAAAGCCACCATTTTGCACGCCCTCTTGGACGCGGTAAGGTGGAAATCGAAGCACAGTGGGAATCACACAAGAATCTATGACGATCTCTGGTCTACAGACTAACCTGTACCAGTGTCACCGGAGAACTGCTATCTGACGATAGGTATAATACCATCCAGGAGTTCTCGGCGAGTCCGTTCAGTGTACCCAGTCTCCACTGAGCACCCATACACCATCTTTGATGTCTAAAACCAATGGATATGGGATCATCCATCACCCATCATAAGGGTCAAGATGCGTGTACGCTAGTCAACTCTGGAGTATCGATGCCCTGTCTCGATATACCCTCGACTAGGAACAGTTATAGGATGTACTCGTTGACTACCTTGGCCCCACTAGTATGATCTCATCATAGTCTTAGTAGTCGAGTACATATCCTAAGGGCTTTATCAACACTTGATCACAAAACAGTATTTGTTAACATATTAAGATAAAGTGAAATTAGATAGCATACTATTATATCGAGCAAGAAAGTCCTCTCTATATATATCCAAGCATCCATTATAATATACATCACATATACAACAATGGCCTCTAGGGCATACATATAACTAATAATCTCCCACTTGCACTAAGGCCAGTTGTTGTAGTATCTCATACCCAACATCCCGAAGAGTCTCTCAAATTGTATCTGAGGAATGGCCTTTGTGAGTAGATCCGTAGTGTTGTCCTTCGTATCAACTCTCCTGACCTCGATCTTCCGGCGATTAACTATCTCCCGGATCAGGTGATACCGCCTCAGAATATTCCTGGACTTTTGATGGGACCTGGGTTCCTTGGCCAAGGCCGCAACTCCATTGTTATCACAATACAGAGGTATTGGATACTCCATGGACGGAACCACACCAAGTTCAGTGATGAACTTCTTTATCCAGACAGCTTCTTTGGCAGCATCCTTGGCAGCGATGTATTCAGCCTCCATCGTCGAGTCTGCCACGGTTTCCTGTTTGGAACTCTTCCAACAAACCGCCCCTTTATTTAGGATAAAGACATATCCCGAGTGCGACTTAGAGTTGTCCTTATCACTCTGGAAGCTCGAATCGGTAAAGGACTCCACCTGGAGTTCACCATTACCATACACCAAGAATATCTCTTTAGTCCTTCTCAAGTACTTGAGTATGTTCTTCACAACTGTCCAGTGATTCTCTCCAGGATCTGCTTGATACCTACTCACTACACTTAGTGAGAATGCTACATCGGGTCTGGTACATAGCATCGCATACATGATAGAGCCTACTGCCGAAACATAGGGTATCCCTTGCATGCGAGCTCTTTCCAAATCAGTCTTGGGAGACATCTCTTTGGAGAGAGTGAGTCCAGAGATCGTGGGTAAATTCCCACGCTTGGCTTCTTCCATAATAAACCTCTTTAGTATGGTGTCAATGTACCTGGATTGGGACAATCCCAGTATCCGTTTAGATCTATCTCTATAGATCTTAATTCCCAAAATGCAGGAGGCATCACCTAGATCTTTCATTGAGAATCTATGTGATAAGAAGTGCTTAACCGAGTGCAGCATAGGAATATCATTTCCTATCAAGAGTATGTCATCCACGTACAATACGAGGATGACAACCTTACTCTCTGCCACCTTCTTATATATACAAGGTTCATCTATGTTTTTGATGAAGTCAAACTCTTTGACTACTACATCAAAACAGATGTTCTAACTCCGCGATTCCTGCTTTAACCCATAGATGGATTTAAGCAGCTTGCACACCTTTCCGCTACTCCTATTGTCTACGAAGCCCTCTGGCTGAGTCATGTACACGCACTGTTCTAAATCACCATTTAGAAACGCGGTCTTAACATCCATCTGCCAGATTTCGTAGTCATGGTATGCAGCAATGGCAAGTAGGATCCGGATGGACTTAAGCATAGCCACTGGAGAAAATGTTTCGTCATAATCTACACCTGGTCATTGACGAAAACCCTTTGCAACAGGTCTAGCTTTGAAAGTCTCAACTTTTCCATCTACACCAAGTTTCTTCTTAAAGATCCCTTTGCTCCCAATGGGTTTTACCCCTTCAGGAGCAACTTCCAAAGTCCATACATTGTTAGTGTACATGGATTCCATCTCAGATCGCATTGCATCCAGCCATTTCACAGAGTCCCCACTCGTGATGGCCTGCTCGAAGCTAGTCGGGTCATCATCTTCCATAATGCAATCCTCGCTTCCACCATCAACGAGAAAACCGTAGTATCTCTCAGGTGGATGAGAAACCCTACTAGATCGGCGGAGCGACTGAGGTTCTTCGGGTACTACTGAATTCTCTGGTTCCAATAAATCATCAGTTGTAGTTTGTGGTGCTGGAACTTCTTACAGCTCTACCTCTTTGCCACTAATTTCTTTTGCAAGAAATTCCTTTTCAAAAAAGGTGGCATATTGAGAGACAAACACCTTTTGTTCTCCAGTGTTGTAGAAAATATATCCTTGAGAATTCTTAGGATATCCCACAAACTTGCAAAGAACTGATCGTGCCTCGGGTTTGTCCGGATTTTACCTTTTGACATAGGCCGGACAACCCCATATCTTAACTCGTTTAAAATATGGTCTCTTCCCACTCCATATCTCATGTGGTGTGGTAGGTACAGATTTAGATGGAACTTGATTCAATAGGTATGCTGCTGTCTCCAGCATATAACCTCAAAAAGAAATAGGGAACTCAGCAGAGCTCATCAGAGAGCGTACCATTTCTAATAGGGTGTGATTTCTCCGCTCTAATACACCGTTGTTCTGTGGTGTATAGGGAGGAGTGAGCTGAGAGAGAATCCCATTCTCTTTTAGATAATCTAGGAACTCTTTGCTCAAGTATTCTCCTCCTCGATCAGATCGAAGGATTTTAATACTTTTGCCCGTTTGGTTCTCTACTTCGTTCTTATATTCTTTAAATTTCTCAAAAGCTTCAGACTTGTGTTTCAACAGGAACACATGCCCGTATCTTGAGAGATCGTCAGTGAATGTAATGAAGTACGAGGAACCATTCCTGGCATGTGTAGACATGGGACCGCATACATCATTATGTATCAGTCCCAAGAGTTTCGTAACTCTTTCTCCGTGTCCACTAAATGGAGTTTTGGTCATCTTGCCTTTGAGACATGACTGGAAAGTGTCATAAGATGAAAATTCGAACGGATTCAAATATCCATCTTTATGTAACTTATCTAGTCGTGTCGCATTGATATGACCTAGTATACAATGCCACAAGAAAGATTCGTTCATTTCTGAACTTTTCCTCTTGTGTGTGTTCTGTATATTAAGAACTGTGTTTTGATTTAGAACGTATATGCCATTATTTAACGAGCCTGATCCAATCAACTTTTGATTTAGGAAGATATTCATAACGTTATCCTGTATTACAAAATTATATCCATCTTTACTTAATAAAGAAACTGATATAATGTTGCATATCATGTTCGGTATATAATAGTATTCGCTCAGAATCAATGTATTACCACTTGGTAATACAAGGTGATATTCGCTAACTACTTTGGCTGCAACATTTGCACCATACCCTACTCTTATGGAATGATCACCCATTCCCAGTTCTCTACCTTTCTTTAGCCCGTGCAATATATTGCATATGTGGGATCTTGATCCGGTATCTAATGCCCAGGACGTAGAGTGAACTGAGAAATAGTTCTCGGTAACTAACACTCCAGAAAATGATGCATCAACATGCTTATTCTTCGTTTGGGTGGCGTGAGAATCCAGATATTCTCCTATTCCCTGTTCAGTCTTATAACATTTATAAGAAAGAACGGGACCAACGTTCCCCTGCTCAGTATAACAAGCGGGTTCGGTCAATACATCCATATTATTATCGTGATTACGGCTTGACATGGTCGCTACCTGGAGAGAGAGAGAAGAAAAAACTTTAGCGTGCGCTCTTGCAAGATTAGATTGGTTATTATCTTATCTAATCAGGATGGCTCCCACTGTTTTAATCAAATCTTCCTTCAAACCCTAAAAGGTAAGACTAGTAGGGATTAATTACACTTTATAAGTTCGCCAATCTTTCAGCCAGATCAATGTTGGTACTTTGAGGGAGGTTTCCCGTGCTTTCGCACGGACCTAATTAAAATAAACCTCATTTTTCCCAGAGGCATAACCCCGTTAACACCTTTCTAGATACCTACTTGATCGACTAATTATCCTGTGTAAAATTCTCCTAGGAGTAACTTTTACTCACAGTAGGTATCGGGATCCATCTATCTTATAGAAGGTATGCAATCTCATTGTAAATTTCAACACTTGAAATTCCTGATAATGCTTTTACCCCTAGCAAATTATGACCTTAACATAGTCAACAAATCATAATCGCTAGCCAAGTTCAACCCGTCATTTCCCGATTGAATTAAATCCACCTGCACGACCCTTAACATAGTCAACAAAGTCGTACAACTACCCTAATCCAATCACATCTCATGTTTTAGCAGATAAGCACTAATTAGCTACCGTACACTACGCCTTAACATAGTCAACAAACGTAGCACGAATACTAAGTAGTACTTATCTGAAATGACGGAGGGCTACGCAGGTTTTTCAGAAAACCATAAGCGTAATGAACTTGATATCATTATAGAAACAAGTGATTTTAAAAAAAAAATGAATGTTTTTTAGGCTTTTCTAGTTTCTCTAAAGAGGTCACTCCCGGTGAAGGGATCTCGGCTCTTTCCTCATCGAATAAGGTGCAGGATATTTCATAAATATAGCTATGCAAAGCAAGAACTATAGAAAAAATCAAAAACTAAACCGTGAGTTTGCAGCATCTGCCGGTTTTGCTAAAGAGGTCACTCCCGGTGAAGGGATCTCGGCTCTTTCCTCATCGAATAAGGTGCAGGGTATATCATATATACCGCTATGCAAAGCAAAAATGTAGCTACGCTTTTTATAAAGTTTTGATTCTACAACATCTTTTAGGTTTCTTTTCTTTTTATTAATCTCATTAATAAAACCCATCAATTAAGCTTCCTAAGCATCACAGAAGAAACGAAAGCAGCAATATATATATATATATATATATATATATATATATATATATCAGCATATAGTATAAGCATTCGTCTCAGGCAGTAATATGATCTCATCACAGAACAATGCAGCAGAAGTCAACATATGAAATATTGGATATACTAGGACATCCATGTTTTATTTTGAGCCTGTATAAAACACGGATTCCACAGTCGCGATGAATAGCCAAACCCACATCCCTAGACCCCTATTAGAGCGGCAAGTAACCCTGCCAATTCTAGGGTTAGGAGACCCGGTCTCGACTCCTCGAGATGGCCTCCCACTGGACCCTAGAATCCGGTTACTTGTGCTCTCCGCCTTGGGTCTTTCCTAATGCGAAAAAGTTAATAATATACAATGGTGACATCAACCTCAACCCGGAAGTGCCGTAATAAAAGAATATTACATACAAATGAATTTTACATGAATGAAAAAGAAAACTCTCATCTCACATAAAACCCCCGGCTATTCAATACACAACGATCCAATATAACATATCACAGCAATATATAATCATCACAGATAACTAGGCGAAGTTAGATAATTCGACAAACGCAACGAGTTCCCAAAATACCCCAGTGAGCTCAACACTTGAGCAGAAAATAAAAAATTCCCAGTAGCATGCCCCAGCACCTATGGACCGTTGCTGAAGTGCCCGTCCCAAGCCTCCACAGTGGCGCCGCGGAACCGTCTCCAAAACCAGGTTTTGGCCGCGGTTACGCAGTCACTGCAGCGAGTTAGGGATCCTTTCTTCAGGTGGGTCCATAAAATTCCCTGCATGATTTTCTGAGTATTTTTAATATGAAAAATTTCAACTTTTGAAAAAATTTCCAGCAAGGGATCAATTTTGGGGTTTCGGGGTTCGATCGGACTTCTAACTTCGTCTAGACAGCGCCTAATGCTCTAGCATGGCTCTGATACCACTGTTGGATTAGCATAGCACCTTAGCAATGTTTAGGAAGGCATCACACATGCCATATTGAAAATTTTGGGGTGCTAAACAAAGCCTAACGAAGATCTTAACTAGAGAATTAGGGTTAACATGCATGTAAACAATTTTACATCTAAGAGAGAGGGATTACAACCTTTGTAGTCCGTTCCTTCACTTCATAAGCTCCGAGTAGTATTCCCTTCGCAGTGATCCATGATCTCCCAGACTCAAGAGAGGCTCCACAAGTCGAATGATCCATTCTTGCTTGAAGTCTTCCTTTTCGAAGATGATCTACCTTGAAGAATCTCAAACTCAAACTCTCACTTCTCTAATTAAGTATTAGTGAAGTGAACACCATAATCTATGTGGCTAGAATAAATGAGGATGATGAAGTAGGAATTTTACACTCTTTTGTTTTCAATTTCTCACTTTAAATCATCAAATCACAAAAAGCTAGAAAGCTTTTTCAAGGAGGAAGAAGAAGAAGAAAGCTTTTGTGATGAATAATGAGAATTGTTGTGGTTACAAATCCAACCATGGGTTAAGAATGATAAAGTTAATCCTTGTAGAGAATAAACTAAAGTTAAGGGTTTTAGTTGGGTTAAATAAAATCTTCACAAAATATCAAAGGAAAATATCTAAGCTTAAAACAAAACAAAGCTTCTAGAAGCTTCATGAAAAAGCTAACCCAAATCAAACCCTAACTTGTTTAATCTCCACAAAATATGTTGTATTTGTAACCCTAACTTGTTACAATATTATATATCACACATATAATATATTTTTGTAACAAAAGAAAATAATACAATTAACATATATCGCATATATATCAATGTATTACCCGGTGGGAAAATGAATCAATAAAGCGATCTTATATTAGTTAACGTAATGTAATATATCACATATATAATTATACATTAAATTATCGAATCAACTCTTGATCCGACAATACGGCTATATAGCATATAACCGACTAATATAACATGTACCGATTCATCGAATCAACACTTGATCCGATGACCCAGCTATATCATATATCGCGAGAATAGAATACGATATCTCATATCGTATTATTCTCGGTCCCGCACATATCACATATGTGCTCCTACTCTGTTTTGCCTGAGCCAGGAAACCTCTGTGTAGTACTCTAAAGAATCGTCAATATGCCGGCAGTAGGTGATGATCATATCAAACACCCATAAGCTGCAAGCGGTCATCTAAATGTAACAGCCACCCAGGTATTGAGCGATCAGAAGATCAACAAGCAAGCCTGTACATTCTCATGTAAATCCAATCAGTAAACAATACCGTACAGTCCGGTCTCATCGTCTGATATGTTGCATATCTAGTCTAGGGGTGGTAAACGTCAGACCCCAGTAACCGATAAGTCGTGTCGATGTAAGACTCATAACGATTTGAGAAACTACTGATAACTCTTACCAGCAGCACTCCATATCAGCCCTGGCCAGTGACTTCCATTATATCCAATCGAACACAGCACAACATCAACTCCCTATACCGGGAGAGACAAAACCCCTCCTATCGCTCATTGCCTCCATGTGATTCGGGATTGTACCCAAAAGACACCGTTTTGCACACCCTCTTGGACGCGGTAAGGTGGAAATCAAAGCACAGTAGGAATCATACAAGACTCTATGACGATCTCGGGTCTACAGACTAACCTGTACCAGTGTCACCGGAGAACTGCTATCTGACGATAGGTATAATACCATCCTGGAGTTCTCGGCGAGTCCGTTCAGTGTACCCAGTCTCCACTGAGCACCCGTACACCATCTTTGATGTCCAACACCAATGGATATGGGATCATCCATCGCCCATCATATGGGTCAAGATGCGTGTACGCTAGTCTACTGTGGAGTATCGATGCCCTGTCTCGATACACCCTCGACTAGGAACAGTTATAGGATGTACTCGTTTACTACCCTGGCCCCACTAGTATGATTTCATCATAATCTTAGTAGTCGAGTACATATCCTAAGGGCTTTATCAACACGTGATCACAAAACAGTATTTGTTAACATGTTAAGATAAAGTGAAACCAGATAGCATACTATCATATCTTGCAAGAAAGTCCTCTCTATATATATCCAAGCATCCATTATAATATACATCACATGTACAACAATAGCCTCTAGGGAATACATATAACTAACACATCGTATAAAGGTGCATATGCAACTATAGCAGGTAATCTATGCATGAAGTCATATCATGATGCAGCAATTCTACTGTGTAGTGACATTGCAATTATCGATGATGAAGTGTCTGAGCCGACAAGTAAGTGTACGTGAAACATACACATCATCGATAATGGTGCTGGTGTCCTGATAGCATGGGTTTCATAATAACTGCAGAGAAAAAAAATAGCATGCAATGCGATGCGAATAGTAGAATATGCGGAAAAATGAATAGTAGGCGCAGCAATAAGAAATATGCATTAAATATATGAGTCACGCAGTTTTTTGGCGTTTGAAATAACACGAATCGTGGTGTTTAGAAAAATAGGGCTACAACATTTTTACGAAATGTACGACTTTTGAAATATCCGTAGTATCCCTTGGTATGTCTTTAAAATTCTCACGATTCGTTAGTTTTGAAATAGGTATGACTCGGGTCTAATCTAACATCTACTAAGTAAACTACAGGTCTGACTAACAAACTAATCGAAAGGGTAAGAAAAACCACCTAAGTCTGAGTCGATATACATATAAAAATAGTCGGTGATCCCGCCTCAATAGCATCACATCGATACAATACATATAATATGACATTATTGAGTCAAGAGTGCGGGTCTATCATCAATATATAGCTCGCACGGTAAATCCGTCGTACGACATCCTAAATCTGTGTACGGATCAGCTATCACACCTATCCCATCATTTCTCTGGTATCCTCATCATCACATCATGAATTAAGGGTACTGATCTACAGTCTAGTACAATCTGATACCATCAGCATATATATAAATGCGTGTGTATGAAAATACATCGCCTATAGATCCGCTATCATCACATGTCGTATCTCATAATACGATCCAAATCCCATCACCGATCTCGTGGCATCATGCCCAATCTCATCGACTCATCTCCAAACATCATCCACTATCCTCATCATCCATGTATAGGTATACGTATATATATATATATATATATATATATATATATATATATATACATAGTCCCATACCTATGTGTGTGTGTGTGTATACATATATATACGTATCCCCAAATACGCACAAGTAATAAAAAGGTAAGCATGTGTGTGCGTGTGGGTGTAACATCTACTCTAGGGTTCGCGACTAAGAAGCTAAACTAAGTTACTTCTAATTTCGCTAAAACTATAACATGAACACCTAGAATCTGTCTTAACCATCAATAATCTCATAAAGACAAATATATATATATATATATATATATATATGTATGTATACGTATTCGTATAGATCACTACGAAACTGCGGGGGTGCTATACGCCATCCACCCGACTTCCCCCGTAAATATATATCTACTCACCTCGATCCTTGCTTGCTGGAGTCGATGATGCTACGCTCATCCTCATCGTCTCGAAGTCCACGTGGGGGTACCTACAATTCCCAATGCATCATATAGTATTAAGAATCGAACATGAAAACCAAAACGACATGCGAATCGCTTATAGGTTAGAACCTATAGCCTACGCCTGCAAAACCATCAAACAACCCTCGTCGCTGACGTACAAACACCAAAAACAAATACCAAATCCCAAATTAAAACGAAGTCGCAAAACAATGCAGCAACTCAAGAAAATGGTCCCAGATTTTACCCTAGGTGAAATTAGCTAATTTTGCTTATATGGGGGGTCTAATTTACTGAAGATAAAGCCCTGAACCAATCACGAACCAATTTGGAAGTACCAAGGCCGAAATTTGCGGCCCAAATGATTAAATCTGCGGACTAGGTAGGGGGTTTGGGGCTCTGGTCTTCAGGGTAGCTTCTAGGTTGCCTGCATGAGTCACAGTAATCGCTAAAAAATTTTTAGGGTCCCCGGCTGTTAGCAGATATCAAATTCCCTTCACAAATTCCAGAAAAATACGGTATCGGGGTTTCTGGGTTCGTGTTGCAGGGTTCTAGTCTATGGTTTAGCCCACTATGCAATCCCTACAGGGGTCTAAGGTCGTTACTAAGCCACAATTTCACCTTTGGATTCAAATCAGAACCCTAATCTTAACTTGGAATTTTCAAAGTTCGCTAAACTACACAATATCGATTCTAAACTTGTATGGATGCTTAAGGAATTTAAATACTATTCTAATGGTGTAGAAATTATCTCATTTGGCAACTCAAGAAATTTCTTGAGTTGCCCCAAGTGTCCAAAATCCGATTTTTCTTGGTCCAAAGTGCTTGTGAGAAGCTTGTGCATGTTTTTAATGAAGTGGGGATGATGTTTTGGGTTGTATTAGATGATGAAAAGAGGAGGTAGAGGGGGGAGGGAGAGAGGGCAGCAGCCATATGAGAGGGGAGAGGAGAAATCAAGAGGAAATAATGAAGGAACAAAGGCCATGGTCCAAGGTTGACCCCCTCATCTCTCTCTCTCTCTCATGCCCATACCCAATAGTTTATCATTTTCCTTTTTCTTTTGTTTTCTTCTCTTCTCTTTTAAAATTTAAAACCATGCATGCTAAGAAGAAAGGAACCATGAAAGAAAATATAACAAGTGTAATTTGACATGGTGCATGTCATGTGCACAAATCCGGCTTAAAGCATGATTAGCGATATTTAATCGCGATTAACATTAAAATAGTGCATCATAAATCATAAAATTTCATAATTTTCTTAAATCAAATAAAGCGCCCTCTTTTTAATAATTTCTATAATTTTCCAATTTTTTTTTCCAATTTATCGGTATTTAATTATGCCGCATTATTAAAATATTCAATATATTTATTATTTTATTATAAAAATTCCCAAAAATAATATTTTATTTTTCTGAAATGTTACAAGTCTCCTCGACGTAGATCATCTTCGGCCTCGAAGACTTCGAGAAAGCTTGTTCATTTCTTCATGTGAATCCTTACTAGAGTTTGGATGTTCACTACTTGGAGTGAAGAGACTACTACATGGAGCTTTAGAAGTGAAGGACCGGTCTACAAAGGTTGTATTCCTCATTCACTTAGACATAAAGTTGTTTGCATTGCTTGTTCGTCTAAATCTCTAGTTAAGATTCTAGGGGTTAGGGTTCTTTATTATGGTAATTTTTAAAATTGGCATGGACGATACCACGAGAAACCTTATTGTCATGCAAGGTAATCCTGCATATGGTATTACATAACGTGCCTGACCCAATCAACTCTTGATTAAGGAAAATGTTCACAACAATATCCTCCAATAAAAAATTATATCCTTCTTTAACTTATTAAAGAAACCGATGTAATGTTGTATATCAGGTTCGGTATGTAATAACATTCGTTCAGAATCAATGTATTAATACAAGGTGATATTTGCCAACTGATTTGGCTGCAACACTTGCATCATTCTCTACACTTAGAGACATATCACCCATTCCCAGTTCTCTACCTTTCTGTAGCCCATGTAACATATTACATATACGGGATCCTGATCCGGTAGCTCATACCCAGAACGTAGAGGATACTGAGAAACAGTTCTCGGTAACGAACACACCCGAATAAGATGCATCAACATGCACTTCCTTCGAATGGGTGGCACGGGAATCCTAGTATTCTCTTATTTCCTGCTCGGACTTATAACAATTATAAGATAGAGCGGAACCACCGTTCCCCAGCTCAGTATAATAAGCAGGTTCGGTCAATACATCCATATTATTATCTTGATTCAGGCATGTTACGGTCGCTACCAGGAGAAAGATAGAAGAAAACACTCAGCGTATGCTCTTGCAAAATTAGATTGGTTATTATTTTAACTAATCAGGATAGCTCCCACTGTTTTTATCAAATCTTCCTTCAAACCCTAAAAAGTAAGACTAGCCGGAATTAATTACACCCTACAAGTTTGCCAATATTTCGGCCAGGTCAGTGTTGATACTTTAAGGGAGGTTCTCCGTGCTTTTGCAAGGACCTAATTAAAATAAACCTCGTTTTCCAAGGGACGTAACCCCGTTAACACCTTTCTAGACACCTACTTTGATCGGCTAATTGTAATTTGCAAAACTCTCCCAGGGGTAACTCTTACTCGCAGTGGGTATCGGGATCCAACTATCTCATAGAAGGTATGCAATCTCATTGCAAATTTCAACACTTGAAATTCCCGGTAATATTTTTCCTCTAGCAACTTATGACATTGGCTATGGTCAAAAAATCATAAGCGCTAGCCAAGTTCAACCCGTCCTTTCATGATTAAATTAAACCCACCCATACGACCCTTGGCTAAGGTTAACAAAGTCGTAAGACTGCCTGACTCAATCGTATCATATGCTGGCAGATAAGCACTAATTAGCTGCCACACAGTACGCCTTGTCTAAGGTCAACAAACGCATCACGAATACTAAATAGTCCGTATCTGAAATGACGGAGGGCTATGACAAGTTTTTAAGAAAACCTTTTGCGTAATGAACTTGATATCGTTGTAGAATCGAGTGATTTTGAAAAAGAGCGTTTTTGATGCTTTTACCAGTTTTGCTAAAGAGGTCACTCTCGGTGAAGGGATCTCGGCTCTTTCCTCATCGAATGAGGTGCTAGATATTTCACAAATATCACTATGCAAAGCATGAACTAAAAAGCAATCAAAAGACAAAACTGAGTGGGTTGTAGCATCTGACAGTTTCGCTAAAGAGGTCACTCCCGGTGAAGGGATCTCGGCTCTTTCCTTATCGAATAAGGTGCTGGATATTCTACAAGGAATCAGCTCTTTCCTAATCGAATAAGGTGCTGGATATTCTACAAGGAATACCACTATGCATAGCAAGAACTAGAGCTACCTGTTTTTAAAATAAGTTTCTACAACATCTTTTCGGTTTCTTTTATTTCATTATCTCATTAATGAAGTCCCATCAATTATGCTTCCTAAGCATCACATAAGAAACGAAAGCAACAATATTTATTATATATCATATATATAATATAAGCATTCGTCTCATCATATAAAGTGATCACATTACAGAATATCAGCAGCAGAAGATAACATATGAAATATTGGATATACTAGGAATTCCGAGTTTTAAATTAAGCCAGTATAAAACACGGATTCCACTGTCGCGATGAATAGACAAACCCCATCCCTAGACCCCTACGAGAGCGGCAAGCAACCCTACCAATTCTAGAGTTAGGAGACCCGGTATCGACTCCTCGAGATGGTCTCCCACTGGACTCTAGAACCCGGTTACTTGTGCTCTCCTCCTTGGGTCTATCCTAATGCGGAAATGTAAATAATATACATCAATGATGACGTCATCCTCAACCCGGAAGTGCCCTAATAAAAGAATATTACATACAAGTTTTTACTTGAATGAAAAAGAAAAACTCTCATCTAACATAAAAAAAACCCGGCTACTCAAAACACGACGATCCAATATAACATATCACAGCAACACATAACATCACATGTCATTAACGCAAGTAAATATGTATATCCCAATTGTCGTTGATGTATAGCAATGAAACCAGCGATACACCAAAATTACACTTACGGTCGCAGAAAAGAAAGTGAAAAACTATAACAATTGGAATCTGCAACCACCTTTGACATCATAAACCCAATGTATCACATACTTTGGACTTCATGCCCAACTAAATGAATTCCTTAGACATCACATGCCTAACAATTATAAACCCCGCATTTATGTCTCGATATTGAAAACACTTTCTAATAACCAGTCGGGTAATTCAACAAGATTCCCGATGACCTGATTGAATCCTCGTCGGAAACTTTAGCAGACGGCCGCACCCCCGATGCCGTCGATGAAGTGCACTTATGCGGAACACCGCGGCCATGAGCACCTGAACGGATGCTTTTAGCGACGGGGTTCTCCTACAGTCACTTGGTCGGGGCTATAGGGCATGGTTATCTAGTAAGGTTACCCGGCGAGTATACGCATACACTACGTAATTGCGACGGACTTTTGATCCACATCAAAATTCCGTGGCAACCGATCAAATGAGACTAACTTGCTAGATTTATAAAATTCAAATTAGTTTTCACAAAACTAAATATTGTAGATTCCAAGTATTGTATCACAATCACAGATAGATAGACGATGTTAAACTTTTCGATTGAATTAACGAACACCCAAAATTTCCTAGAGAGCTCAACACTTGAGCAGAGTTTAAAAAGTACCTAGAACATGCCACGACACCTATGGACCAACCGTAGAAGGGTCAACCCTTAGCTCACATGTGGCGCCGCGGATCTACCACAAACTCTTTGGTTCGATGGCGGTTCCGACGGTCACAGAATCGAGTTTGGGTTTCCTTTTTCTAGAGGGTCCACAGAAAACACCTGCATGAATTTTTGAAGATTTTAAACATGGAAATATCCAACTCTTCGAAAATTTCCAGCGAGGGAGAAAATGGGTTATTGATATCCGTTTGAACTTTTTAACGATGTCTAAATAACCTGAAATGATGTTAGAATTATGACTACGAAACACTCCGAATTGCCTTTGCACAAAGATAATATCACATGCAATTTTAGCAAAAAACAAGCAACACCTGAAATACCAAAACCCAGAGACTGGAACACCATAAAAATTTGAAGCCAAAATGCCCTAGAAAAACCGGTTAGCTCGGAAATTCATGCCTTGTGGCTGGCCAAAATCCAGTGGGGAGGGTTCAAATTTCTATTGTGTTCATTTTACATCTCATATAACATTCTGCATTTTCTTAAAAAGCTTTTTGACACTCTGGAAAAATCGACAGAAACTGGGTTAATTTTTCGAGTGTTTCGGAGTTGTTTCGATTTCGTAATACTACAACATCGTCTAATTCTCTAGCATGGCTCTGATACCACTGCTTGGTTCCCTAGGGCGGCCGCTGGGTTTCGGGAGGCATCGACCATGCCGTTTTCAAAAAAATTGGCGCGCTAAAGAACCCTAACGCTAGAATCTAAACTAGAGAATTAGACGAATAAGCATGTAAACATCTTTACATCTAAGTGAACAAGGAATACAACCTTTGTAGACTGGTGCTTCACTTCAATAGCTCCGTGTAGTAGTCCCTTCGCTCCAAGTAGTGATCTCCCGGACTCTTGTGAGGCTCCACAAGGTGAAATGAATAAGCTTACTTGAAGTCTTCGAGGCCGAAGATGATATACGTCGAGGAGACACTAACTCAAGCTGCCTCTTCACTATGTGATGAACTAGTGAAGAAACAACCCAATCTAAATGGATAGTAGAGAAGAGGTTGATGAAGTAGGAATTTTGCTCACTTTAGAAATAATTTTCTCACTAATTTTCTTCACCTCTCATGAAGCTAGAAAGCTTGAGGAAGGAGATGAAGAAAGCTCCCAAGGAATGAAGCAAGTGAAGAATGAATAATGAGTGAGAATAGCAACCATGGCTGAGTTAGTATCATATACTAACTCATGTAGAGACTAAACCATGGCTAAATAATAATGGTTGGGTTAATAAATATCTATAAGTAAAACAAAATTAGTGTACTTGGTCAATGGTTCCATAAGCGTCTACAAGCTTCAACCATGTGACTAATTTCCAACTAATTTGATTTACTTTAAATAAACAAAAACCTTACATTATTATAACCATAGTGTGAGTCTCATACACCCATGTAGCATATGGCATCAAGCATGACACAAAAGATGCACATTAATATATATCACATATATACTAAATGTACACTAGTAAGATAAAGAAATCTTAAGTGAGCCAATATTAGTTAATGCAAGATAATATATCAAATATATAATTATAAATTAAATTATTAAATCAACACTCGATTTAATAATCCGGCTATATCACATACAACCGACTAATATCAAATGTATCAACTTGTCGAATCAACACTTGATTCGACAGCCCGGCTATATCACATATAACCAGCCGATATCATATATCGCGAGAATAGAATACGGTATCACATACGCCTATTAATCTCGTTCCCGCACATATCACATATGTGCTCCTTATTCGTTTCGCTTGAGCCAGGAAACCTCTGTGTAGGACTCTAAAGACTCGTCAATACGCCGGAAGTAGGTGGTGATCATACCAATCACCCACAAGCCGCAAGCGGTCTGCTAAACGTAACGGCCACCCGGGTGTTGAGCAATCAGAAGATCAACAAGCAAGCCTGCTCATACTCATGCGAATCCATCAAGTAACACTACCGTACAGTCCGATCTCTTCGTCTGATATATCGCATATAAGAGGCTGGGGGTGGTATAATGTCAGACCCCAATAGCCTGATAAGTCATGCCGATGCAAGGTCCATAACGGTTCGAGAAACTACTGATAACACTTACCAGTAAATCTCAGCAACCCTGGCCAGGGATTTCCTGTAATGGCCAATCGAGCATAGCGCAACATCAACCCCCAATACTGGGAGAGACGAATCCCCTCTTATCTCTCATTGCCTCAATGTGACTCGGGACTTTACCTAAAAACCACCGTTTTGCACGATCTCTTGAATGTGGTAAGGTGGAAATCAAAGCACAGTGGGAATCACACAAGACATGTCACACCCCGCTTCCCAGTATACGAGCAGATGACGCGACGAGGCCGCTACGTATTTACTCAGAAGTAAACACGCTAAGCGTATCTAAGCAATATAAAATAAAATGTACACAAGAGAAAAGATGTAAATGAACAGCAACTTTATTTATTAAACATTCTTTTTACAACACAACTGAAATGAAAGCAATGCCTAAACAATGGCATAACAGAAATGTAAAGGAAATGTACGAGTGAAACTAAAGCTCTGGATCTTCAACAAACTGGTCCAAGTCCTCGCTGCTGGGCTCGATCTCCAATGTGTCCGAATCACCTGACGGCATTCCAAAGAAAAGAAAGAGAATGTCGTCAGCGAACAAATCGCTCAATAAGTCCCGTAAATAGAGAAGAATGGAATAGACAGAATAGAGAGTATATTATTATAATGTTGTATTTAGTGTTAACGCTGTTGTTTGTAGCTTGGTAAAGAAGAATGCCAGTGTATACGAGAGGAGTCCCACTATTCCGGAGACTAAGGTATACGGAGCACAAGGAACCGTTCAGCCACGGTACAACGGCAAAAGATATTCAGGTTAGGTGTATTATGGTTACAGTCTCGTGCCACTTCTAACACCTTCAGTACCTGTCTACCCCTTATAAACCCCGCGATGTTTTGATTGTATTATTTGTATTGTATTGTCTTGATATATATAGATGGATGACTTGCCGGAACCATGATATCAGTAAGTGGATGTAACTGGAGAATCATGTAGATGGATGTATATCCATGGTTCGGTTCGGTCAATATAGATTGAATAGATTGAACTGATTGAATATGTGGATTCATATTGAATTATAGTTTTTTTAATTTCATACTTGAATCATATTCAAGTCAGATTGATTATATTGAGAATTAGTCTGAGTCAGACAATTAGAAAAGAAATTGAAGTCCTGAATTATGTTTTGGTGCTATTGGTAATTGATGCACATGGACGGCAGGATTTGTGTCTTTTTCAAAGACAATTACCGTGTTGATAACACCGTTTGTTAAGTTGTTTACCTTAAATAGGCAAGCACCCATATCTCCGACTCCTTGAGGCTCAAGAGACTGGTCCCGCTTAAACCTATGTTTACTAGGGTCCTTATTGTAATTTAGTATAACTTGAGGGGGTTTTATGTAAAATAGTTTTGTTATACTTCAAAAATATACCTCAAGTATTTAATTATCGTCTTTAGAGTTTTCATAGATTTTTCTTTTATTCAATGTGAAATTTCTAGTGAATATGACATAGTTTTTAAAGTATAAGGTATTTATTTGAAATATTGGAATTGTATGGTATTATCTTGTAAATGGGATGTTTTTCTTGAATTTTGGAAATGTGAAATATTATAAATATTAAAAATATATATTTTTATATTAATTACATATATATATTTATTTTAAAAAAATATAAGTTTTATTTATAATAGAAATCACATTTTTCTAAAGAAAAATGTATTAAGAATTTCGAGATCGTATGCTCCTTGCGGAGGTCTGTATCTCACTCTACTAAGCCCGAGGATGTGCGATAATCCGAACCATCCCGAACGGGTTTCCCAAAATGGGTTGTAGATGCGCAATTGCAAAGATTTGTTAAATACACTTCTTATAGAAAAAAGTTTTTTATATGTTGAAGGTGGTTATATGTAAAGTCGTATTTTCCCAAATCTATGTTCCCAAATTCCATCGTGCTATATTAGATAGGTGTGTTGTGAGGAGGTAGGTCATTACCTCGTGAGTTTTCTAAGGTAATACAGTTTAAAAAGTTTAAACATGTCGAAATGAAACATGAAGGTATTTTAATGTAAAAGTGGAATAAAACTTGCTACAGTTATTATTTTGATGTCAAACTTATTCTATTGTCTTTGTTAATGTTTAATGGTCATAACATAAGAGTTTGGTATAATTGTGTTTAAGAAAAGTAGAATTTTTTAAGGAAAAACCGAATTAGAAGTCGGATTAACTCCGCTTCTGTCGGGTTTTAGTTTTGAATGTTTTTAGAATAGAGAAAAGAAGAAGAAGTAGGGACTTACTGGATGATTGGATAGAGGAGAGAAAGAGGAAGAGGTGGGAATTGCCGGTGCGTCATTTCGTCGTTGGAAACTCCTTGAGTTGTCACCGGAAGTTCGTCGGAGCTTCGCCCTTTGTTAACTCCATTTGCACACAAAAAGATCTTGGAATTTTCTTGAGAGTTTTTGTAGGAAATTTCAGTGTGAAGGGGTGTAAAAATAGAGCGGGTATTTATTGGGAAAATTAGGGTTAGGGTGTGATAAATTTTGAGAATTAAAATGCATTAAAACATGGAGTAATGCAAAGTTTTAATTCTCTGGAAAATGCAGGAAAAAAAAGTCAGGGGTTAACAGGGGGAGTCCAAGGGTCTAGGGCAAATAAAAAAAATTGCATTTGTCCTTCACCAGACCGGCGGCGCCGGCCCAACTCGTGATCTCGCCGGCCCGATCCCGGTGAAGAGGGCTCGGATTTTCCCTATGTGTTCCTGACATTTGGTATACCCTCGTGCACATGTTTGATTAGGCCGTGACTCTTGGTTTTACGTGATGTGCACATGTAGACTTTTGGGCTTCTAAAAGTTTAAAATAATTTTAAATAAAAAAAAAGAATGTGTGGCTGATGGGATTAGAACTCTGTTGCTTTGGTTCAGCAGTGCAAGGTCTTACCAGTGAGCTACAAGCTCTTTCTTGCTGTTCAAAAGCAAATCAAACTTATAACTTGTGCTCAGGCTCAAGTATCCCTTCTGTCTTTTTTTTTTTGAAAAAATTGTACAGAAAGTTTAGGGTTGTTACATTCTACCCTCTTTAAAAAAAATTCGTCCTCGAAATTTGTAAAAGGAAAGTGTAACGGATTCAAGGAAGGTTTGGTGATAGAACTATTGGTAGTGTATGAAAAATATGTGAAAGAACGAAAGATTTGAAAAGAGTTGAGAAAATTACCAGGTTTACCTTGGTCTACGGCCTCTGCTTCTTCGGCCGCTAAAAGGAAAGCCTGACGTCGTGGTACATTCCTTCTAACTAGAGGCACATTCCTTTGTCCTTGGGGCATGTTTCTTTGCCCTCGCGGCATATTCCTCAGTGCCTAATGGAATTGGCGAGTAGGCTGTGCTGGTGGTGGAGCTGGGGGTGCAAGACGAGGTGTAGGAGCCTGGATAGCTGGCCGCTGCGTGTAGTTGGTGGGTGAGTTGAGTTGCGTCTATAAGAACAGGTTCCAATTCCATGATTGGATACGCCAAAAACTAAGCACAGGCCTTTTTTGCGCCTACAGTCCTTCCACAAGTATCCATCCTTCTTGCAGTAGAAACAAAAACCTGGACTTGACTGGTTAATTGTTTCTTTCTGTCTCTTGGGTTTAGAAAGTTGTATAAGATGGGCTCCTCCAGCCATCTAGGTGGCAGAGCGCTTTATACCGGTTGCTTCCGCTTCTAGTCGGTTCAATAATTTAGCAGTCTGCTGCTGCAGTCTTTCCAGGAGGCTTCAGATTGCCTCAAGTAGTACCGTCTGCTCATTGATCGGAGCAGCGACGGCAGGTGTAAGCGGTAAAGGTGGGGGAGTGTTGTTGACATTTATGCTGGTGTTGTTTGGGGAATCCATAACCTTGAAAGAATTTGGGTTAGGACATATTCAAAATATATGAAATTGGAAGACTCAAGTAATATACATTGTAAAGAATGTTTTTAGTTGATGGTTCTTGTGTTATATTGCTTAGGTTGTCTATGTAGAGCTGACCTGTATGTCCATACAGAGTTGACCTGTATGTCTATACAGAGCGGACGTGCATGGGACACCAACAAAACTTGTCACGCCCCACTTTCCATTATATGGGCAGAGGACGCAACGAGGCCGCTACGTCTTTACTAAAAAGTAAACACGCTAAGCGTATCTAAGAAATATAAAATAAAATGTACACAGGAGACAAGATGTAAATGAACAACAACTTTATTTATTAAACATTCTTTTTACAATACAACTGAAATGAAAATACATGGAATGAAAGCAATGCCTAAACAATGGCATAACAGAAATGCAAAGGAAATTTACGAGTGAAACTAAAGCTCTAGATCTTCAACAAACTGGTCCAAGTCCTCGTTGCTGGGCTCGAACTCCAGTGAGTCCGAATCACCTGACGACATTCCAAAGAAAAGAAAGAGAATGTCGTCAGCGAACAAATCGCTCGGTAAGTCCCTTAAATAGAGAAGAATAGAATAAACAGAATAGATAGTATATTATTATAATGTTGTATTTAGTGTTAACACTGTTGTTTGTAGCTTGGTACAGAAGAATGTCAGTGTATACGAGAGGAGTCCCACTATTCCGGAGACTAAGGTATACGGAGTACAAGGAACCGTTCAGCCACGGTATAACGACAATGGATATTCAGGTTAGGTGTATTATGGTTACAGTCTCGTGCCACTTCTAACACCTTCCATACAAGTCTACCCCTTATAAACCCCGTGATGTCTTGATTGTATTATTTGTATTGTATTGTCTTGATTTATATAGATGGATGACTTGCCGGAACCATGATATCAGTAAGTGGATGTAACTGGAGAATTATGTAGATGGATGTATATCTATGGTTCGGTTCAGTCAATATAGATTGAACAGATTGAATATATGGATTCATATTGAATTGTAGTTTTTTAATTTAATACTTGAATCATATTCAGGTCAGATTGATTATATTGAGACTCAGTATGAGTCAGACAATTAGAAAACAAATTGAAGTCCTGAATTATGTCTTGGTGCAATCGGTAACTGTTGCACATGAACGGCAGGATTTGTGTCCTTTTCAAAGAAAATTACCGTGTTGGTAACACCATTTATGAAGTTGTCTACCTTAAATAGGCAAGCACCCATATCTCCGACTCCCTGAGGCTCAAGAGACTGGTCCCGCTTAAACCTATGTTTACCAGGGTCCTTATTGTAATTTAGTATAACTTGAGGAGGTTTTAAGTAAAATAGTTTTGTTATACTTCTAAAATATACCTCAAGTATTTAATTATCGTCTTTATAGTTTTCATAGATGTTTCCTTTATTCAATGTGAAATTTCTGGTGAAGATGACCTAGTTTTTAAAGTATAAGGTATTTATTTGAAATATTGGAATTGTATAGTAATTAGTTGTAAATGAGATGTTTTTCTTGAATTTTGGAAATGTGGAATATTATAAATACTAAAAATAGATATTTTGATATTAATTACATATATATTTATTTATAAAAAAATTAAGTTTTATTTATAATAGAAATCACATTTTTCTAAAGAAAAATGTATTAAAAATCTTTCGAGATCGTATGCACCTTGCGGAGGTCTGCATCTCAATCTACTAAGCCCGAGGATGTGCGATAATCCGCACCATCCCGAACGGGTTGCCCAAATTGGGTTGTAGAGACGCAATTGCAAAGATTTGTTAAATACACATCTTATAGAAAAAGGTTTTTATAAGTTGAAGGTAGTTATATGTAAAGTCGTATTTTCCCAAATCTATGTTCCCAATTCCATCGTGCTATATTACATAGGTGTGTTGTGAGGAGGTAGGTCATTACCTCGTGAGTTTTCTAAGGTAATACGGTTTAAAAATTTTAAGCATGTCGAAATGAAATATGAAGGTATTTTAATGTAAAAGTGGAATAAAACTTGCTACGGCTATTATTTTGATGTCAAACTTGTTCTATTGTCTTTGTTAATGTTTAATGGTCATAACATAAGAGTTTGGTATTATTGTGTTTAAGAAAAATATAACTTTTTAAGGAAAAACCGAATCGGAAGTCGTATTAACTCCGCTTCCGTCGGGTTTTAGTTTTGAATGTTTTTAGAATAGAGAAAGAAAGAAGAAGGAGGGACTTACTGGATGATTGGCTAGAGGAGAGAAAGAGGAAGAGATGGGAGTTGCTGGTGCTTCGTTTCGTCGCCGGAAACTCCCTGAGTTGTCGCCGGAAGTTCTTCAGAGTTTCGCCCTTTGCTAACTCCACTTGCACACAGTAGGGTTACTAGGCACACTCAAGAGGTTCCATAAGGCATCAACCATGCCAAAATCAAATTTTTTCATGTGCCTAAGAATTCTATGCAAGATCGTTAACTAGAGATTAGGCGAAAAGCAAGCAAGTAAACAACTTTATTGCTAAGTGAAAGGGACTACAACCTTTGTAGATCCGCTCCACCATTTCTTTAGCTCCGTGTCAACGTCCCTCCGCTGCGATCATCGGAATCCCGGACTCTAGTGATGGTTTCGTCGGAGAAATAATCGGGTTAGGTCATTGACTTCGATGCCGAAGATGATCTACGTCGAGGCGACTCAAACTCAAGCTCCATCTTCACTAGGTCAAGAAACTTGTGAAGAAAACACCCTCTACTACATGGAAAGTGGTAGAGAATGAAGAAATAGGAAGTGGGTTCACTTTGGATTTGGATTTCTCACTTAGAATTTTCTAGCAAGTTTTTCCTTTCTTCATGAAGAAGATGAAGAAGAAGAAAAGAAAAATGAATTCATTAATTAGAAAATTCAAGTGATTCTTATCATATAGCAACCATGGGTTAGTTTAACTCATGTAGAGAATAAACTAGGGTTTAGTTAATGGGCAGGTTTAAGAATAAAAACTAAATGGTGAAGCTTCATGAAACTCCAAGAATAAAACAAAGAAAGCCACCATATTTGTTTTTGCCCGAAAAAATAAATGAATAAATAAATGAGTAAATCAAACCCTAACCATTAACCTAATCATAGTTTAAAGCATACACACACCCAAGTTTGCATGTATCATCAAACATGATACAAACAAGTGCAAAAAAATATATCATATATACAATGTGCACAATTTAGTGAGAAAATAATCTTAAGTGAACCAATACTAGTTAATATAAAGTAATATATCAATTATATAATTATACATTAAATCACTAAACCAACACTTGATTTAATGATCCGGTCATACTGCATATAACCGAATAATATCAAGTGTATCAATGTATCGAATCAACACTTGATTCGGTAACCCGGCTATATCTCATATAACCGTCCAATGATACAAATCGCGAGAATAGAATATAGTATCACATGCTGGTATTATTCTCGGTCCCACACATATCTCATATGCGCTCCCATTTCGTTTCGCTTGAGCCAGGAAACCTCTGTGTAGGACTCTAAAGACTCGTCAATACGCCGGCAGCAGGTGATGATCATATCAAACACCCACAAGCCGCAAGCGGTCTGCTAAACGTAACGGCCACCCGGGTATTGAGCGATCAGAAGATCAACGAAAAATCCCGCTCACACTCCTGTGAATCCAGCCAGTAACACTTACCGTACAGTCCGGTCTGTTCGTCTGATATATCGCATATCTTGTCTACGGGTGGTAAACGTCAGACCCCAATAACTCGATAAGTCATGTCGATATGAGGCTCATAACGGGTCGAGGGTCGAGAAACTACTGGTAACACTTACCAGTAAATCTTGGCCAAGGACTTCCTGTTATAGCCAATCGAGCACAGCGCAACATCAACTCCCTATACCGGGAGAGACGAAACCCCTCCTATCGCTCATTGCCTCCATATGATTCGGGACTGTACCCAAAAACCACCGTTTTGCATGCCTTCTTGGACATGGTAAGGTGGAAATCAAAGCACAGTGGGAATCACACAAGACTCTATGACGATCTCGGGTATATAGACTAACCTGTACCAGTGTCAGCAGAGAACTGCCATCTGACGTAAGGTATAATACCATCTGGGAGTTCTCGGCGATTCCTTCCAGTGTACCCAGTCTCCACTGAGCACCCGTATATCATCTCTGATGTCAAACACCAATGGATATGGGATCATCCATCTCCCATCTATATGGGTCGAGAAGGTATACGCTGGTCTACTCTGTTATATCGATGCCCCGTCTCGATACACCCACGACTACGGACTTTGAAGGATGTACTTATAGACTATCATGTCCCCACTAGTATGATCCGCATCATAGTCCAGGTAGTCAAGTACACATCCTAAGGGCTTTACCAACATGTAACAGAGAGACAATCAGTGTACACGTTAAGGTAAAGAGTAACCAGATAGCATACTATCATATCGAGCAAGAAAGTCCTCCCTATATATGTCCAAGCATCCACTACAATATACATCCTATGTATAGTAATGGCCTCTAGGGCATACATATAACTAACAATCTCCCACTTGCACTAGGGCCATCTGATAGCAGTGGTTGTAGTATCTCTTACTCAACCATCCCATGATAGTCTCTCTCTGGGAAAAGGCCTTTGTGAGTGGATCCGTCGTGTTGTCCTCTGAGTCTGCTCTCCTAATCTCGATCCCCTGGAGATCAACCATCTCCACGATCAGGTGACACAGCCTTAGAATATGTCTGGATCACTGATGGGACGGGCGTTCCTTGGCATATGCCACAACTCCATTGTCACACAAAGGGAGGAACGAAGTTCATCTCATGAACTTATATACACCCAGACCTACTTTTTGGTAGCATCTTTGGTAGCGATGTATCCAGCCTTTATCGTCTAGTATGCCATGGTATCTAGCTTGGAACTCTTCCAACATACCGTCCCTTTACTGAGGGTAAAGACAATGCCTGTGACTGACATTCAGTCATCCTTATCACTCTGGAACCTTTCCTGTGATTCTCCCCAGGATCAATTGATACCTTATCACAACAACTAGTGAGGATTCTAAGGTCCACTTAGATCTATCTCATAGATCCAAACTAAGGATTTAGGAGGTATCACTTTGATCCAATATGGAGAATCCTTGTGATAAGCGGAGATTGACCGAGCGTAGCATAGGAAACTCCCTCCCTATCAAGAGTATGTCATCTACGTACTCTACGAGGATCATCACCATACTCCGTACTACCTTTTTGTATATACAAGGTTCATCTACCATTTTGATGATGTCAAACTCTTTGACTATCTCATCAAAATAGATGTTCCAACTCCGTGATGCCTGCTTTATTACACAAAACATCTTGCACACATTTCCGCTGCTCCCACTGTCTACGAAGCCCTCTGACTGTGTACTTATAGACTCTCTCTTCTAAAACATCATTTAGAAAAGCAGTCATGACACCCAACCACCAGATATCATAGTTATGGTATGTAGCCGTGGCAAGTAAGATCTGGATGGACTTAAGCATAGGCTCCAGAAAAGGTTTAATCAATAGCCACAACTGGTCTATGATTCAAACCTTTAACAAGTCTAGCTTTGAAAGTCTCAACTTTTTCATGTACACCAAGTAATCTTCTCAAGATATACTTGCTCCTGATGGGGATTTAACCCTTCAGATAAAGCAACCAAAGTCCATACTTTGTTGGTGTATAAGGATTCCATCACAGATCGATAAGCATCCAGCCATTCTTACAGAGTCCCACTCCTGATGGCCAGCTCGAAACTAGTTAGGTCTGTAAGTGCACGGCGGCGCCCCGGTCGTCAATCCGACGCCGGAATGCGGAAGCGGTGATAAACTTTAATTTTTGCGAACTTAGCAAACCGGCACCACCGCGCACTAAACACCCGGATCGAACCATTAAACTAGTTCTAGCTAACAACAAGAAGGGGAAAAGATATACCGAATGATCCGAGTCCTCCGGTCTGCTCCTCGTCGTCCCGATCTCCTGCGGAAACTCCGGTCGTTGCCTCCTCGCCGGAAGGGCACCACATCGCCTGCATCTTTTACGGGCTCCCACCTCAATACCGAGGCAACTCGGGCGCGAAGTTGGCTGGCCGACGAGTCCAAGATTTGCTGTAGAATGTGTAGGGTTGAGGCTATGTCTCATTTGGGGTTTTGTTGCCATTTGAAGATGATGGAGTAATCAAGATAAGAAAAATGGTGCTTGCATTTTTCTAGCATGAAAATGAGATCAAGAATGCCACACTCTCAAGAATGAAACTCTCTCATTTTCTTTCTCTCAACCATGGCCAACCTCTTCCATCAAGTGAGAAGAATATGGTGGAGGAATGAATATGAAAACATAACAAGAAGGGAGGTGAGTGTAAGAGAAGAAGAATGGTGACCATAACAAAACATCATCATAACAAACTCAAATCAACCTCAAATCCTTTCTAATCTCATTAATACAAATCAAGTGATGTAAAGAGAATCAAATGATGGTGGAAAAGAAAAGATGCCATCATAATCAATATATTTGCAAGAAACCCCTCCACAAAGTGTTATTTGCAAACTTGCAAATAACCCCCTCCATCGGAAAAGTCCGGCCGGGAAAGAACAAAGGAAAACCGGCCGGAACGGAATGCAAACTGGCAACTCCAGAAAACTGGTCCCGTAATAAATTACAGGAAAAACCCCGATACTGTGCATACACACCCGCATCTGTATTCCGTCCGGATACAAATGCAATGAAACAAAATCTACACTGTACTATACTAGGATCCGGCTTAAACTAAAGCCGGCTAGTAATATCCGTCCGATCCTGATCCGTGCAATACCGCACGTATCTGATCGAACGCTGCCATATAACTATACGGCCTCTAGTACAAACCGTCCGATCCTGATCCATGCAATACCGCACGTATCTGATCGGACCCTGCCATATCTCCATACGGCCTCTACAGCGTTTCGCCCGAAAGCTTGAGTAACTGAAAGTGTGGTGGACTCTAAAGACTCGTCAATACTATGGCTGTGGATTTAACCACTAGCACGTCAGAGGTATAAGCCAATACGTGACGGGCCACCAGCTATTGACCAAAAGGGACGTCGATGAGCGAACTCATCCTGACACCCTACTGAGCCTGTTAGTGACAATATCCGTACAGTCCGGTCCGTTCGTCTATGAGCATCGCATGTCGGGCCTAGGGGGTTGGTAAAAGTCAGACCCCCAAAAGCGGTACAAGTCGTGTCGGAGTGTAGCCCAGAACACCCTGAGATACTACTGGAATACCTACCAGTAAATCTCCTGCCTTGGCCAAGGACTTCGTGTAATGGCTCTCCTAGACACAGCGCGACCTCACCCCCAATACCGGGAGAGACGAACCCCTGAAGATCCGCTCACTGCCTCCATGTGGCTCGGGACTGTACCCAACTAAAACCTGTTTGCACGACTCTTTTGAGCCGTGGTAGGGTAGTAATCAAAGCACAGTGGGAACTCACACGAGACAAATGACGATCCCCAGGTCGATGAACTAACCTGTACACATGTCACCTGGGAACTGCTATCTGACGTCAGGTATAAGACCAACTAGCATGTTCCCGGCGAGTCCTGTCCGGTGTACTCATAACCCAATAAGCACCTGTATACATCTTAGGTGAACCAACTGACACCAGTGGCTTGTGAGACCGGGCAGCGCCCCTTGTCGGGGTCTCGACTGTATATACTAGTCTACTCTGGAGAATCGATGCCCTGTCTCGAGACTCCTACGACTAGGGACCTTTTAAGGATGTGCTTATAGACTCCTGCTCACTTATATGATCGCCCTCATACTGCTGGCAGTCAAGCAAGAATCCTAGGGGCTCTATCAACGTGCAATAGCGACATGTCAGGTCACCTAAAGCAGTACACGATGATAAAGGTAAACCAGATAGCGTACTATCATCTCGAGTAAGACTGTCTTCCTGGTATAGGTCCTCCCTCAATCATTGCAATCACGTGCCTGTGACCCAATAATTGACTCTGAGGGCACTATCTCCAACAATCTTCCACTTGCACTCAAGGCTAATTATTGCGATGTCGCATACTCACAGCCTGTGTGATACCGAACACCCAACTACCCTACTAGTCAGTCTCTCAAAATCCGTTTGCGAAACTATTGCGTTCGAGGAATAGCCTCAGTGAGTGGATCCGCCTAGAAGTTTCTTTCTATGTCTCTCTATGTCTCAATTTCGCGGAGAAAGCCATCTCCCGAAATGAGCAATACCTGTCTCAGAATGTCTGGATGTCTGATGGGACCTAGCTCATAAATGAACCCCAAATCCAAACTTCTTAGACTGTATCGTCAACTGAACTCAATCAGTATCCTGCGCCATGCCACCCTCAGTATTGCCTTGGACCACCTGTCCAAAATACTGCCCCTCGTCAGAAGGAAAACTATAACTCTGACAACCTCCTTGTCGTCCATGTCACCTTGGAAGCCTGGAATGATAACTGTCTCCTTAATGTGGCTGTCGTTATCATATCCCTAGAACATTCACTTATGTTCTAAAACTGCTTCCGACTGTTTCTCCAGGATTGGATCAGTGTCAACTTATTGCATCTAGTGCAAGAACATCATCTGGTGTGGTACTTGACATCTCATGATTGGCTCAATTGCCTGAGCAAGTGATCTGCCAATCATGCACATCCCTCTCTACATTAGTCTATAAGACACCTTTAGAGAGGGTGACTCCATCACCTGCAGGTACACTACCGTGCGAGGAGTCGTCCATTCTAAATACTCTTAGAATGCTGTCAAAGTACCTTGATTGGGAAACCACCCAAATCTAGATCTAAAACCATAGATCTAGTAACCAGTATGTCTGATATAATGTCCAAGTCCCAAGTGGAGAAAACACTATGTGACGACCAAAGTATAACCGATCGTAGTATAGGAATATCAATTCCTACTACCTTCTCAACAGATCCATCCCCTATTCTGATGACGTCAAACCTATGACTGTCACATCAGAAATAGATGATCTATCTCCGCTACATCTGCTTTAGTCTATAAATAGACATAAGCCTGATGTCCACCAATGCTTCCACTGCTCCCACTGACTACGACAACCCTCTGGCAGAGTCATATAGACGTGCACTTCTAAAGCTAGTTTAGAACGACGCTATACTCATCCTCCTGCCGGGTCTCGCAGCCTGGAACAACAACAATGGCAAGTGTGGGTAAACAAGAACTTCCCTGTCACCATCCTTGAGGCTACCGGAGTACCTCTCGGGTGCCTGAAGTTACCCACCTTATCTGCGGAGTGGCCAATGGAATGTCAAATCAGATTGAATCTTTAGGTTCCTTATCAAATCTTCAGTAATCGTTTGCGGTTCTGGAATCACTTCCAGTTCTACCATACTCCCACTACTGTTTTTGAAAAAATCCATTTTTAATAAAAGTGTGGCGAGTCTAGAACAATATTTCTATTGATCTGCCAGATGGTAGAAAGTCAACCCTCGTCATAGCCTGGGTCAACCCACAAACAGCCATTACAGAAACGTGCCTTGAGTTATCCAGAGTCTGGTTTTAATCATAAGCCGGACAACTCCCCGTACCTTAACAATGTTAAGATATGAATTGTACTATATCCAATATAGAACTAGAGGCACTGATTTAATTTAACCAGATTCAAATCATGCAGCTGTCTCCAGTGCATGTCAACTAAATGGAGAGAGGCCGATCAGCGTTACTCAACTTAGGAATGCTTCCAATTATGAGTAACCTGAAAGAGAAGCAATTTCTCTTTATCATTACTATCAACTGAATACCATACACAAGTATCTACATCTTCGATCACTTTGAAGAATCCCGATACTTGCTACACCTGGTTCTCTACGCTATTCAAATACCTATAACTCCTCAAAACTTAGACCCTGTGTTTCTACGAAACACATGTCTAAGAACTAGAGAAGTCAAAAGTAAACAGAATATAGTATGAGGACCAACCCCTCTGTCCTAATGGACACTGGACAACATACAATACTCTGTATAAGTCCGCTGAGTCTAACAACTCTTTCACTGTGTGTCGTAGGTTGAAAACTGTACTTATGGTTAAGAAGAATTACACCGCTGTTCAATGCTCTTTACCTAACCATCCACTGATATAGGTAAATTTCATCGACATAATATCAAAAGGTATATCTCACTCTATGAAAATAGACGTACAGATATATCAATTTGAAATTGGTGCACAACAGCGGATATTCAAAACCAAATATTTGCCGACCGGCAAACAGCCCAGATGTTCTCCTCAAATATCACCGATTACAACGAATCCCGATATAATGAGGATGATTACCCTATTCCCAATAACTTACTCCCACTCATCATCTGTAAAACCATACAGATGTGAGAATCAAACCTGGTAAATACATACCCTGGAGCAAGTGTCTAATCAGGAAATCAGTTTTCTTTTAACAGTACACAGTTGAACTGAAACATTAAAATGTTTCGATGGGGTATCCTGGTATTCCTAGTAATGCCTCTACCATTATCCAGATTTACAACTATAACTGTATAATTCTTTGCCACCTCTCCAAATTCCTTTATATGTCTTTAGTCATTACCTTCTGCACACCCCTTTAGGCCAAATGGTTTTCTTCCTTCCCTACCGTTCGGCACCAGCCTATGGTTTGGAAGAAGACTATCCAATAAGCATAATGGGTGTACTGTCCTAGTCCTAGGAGCACTCGCAATGCGAGAGAAGGTGAAGATAAAAGACAACCGAATAAACCTTATTCCTATTTCTCCTGGACCAGAATCCATCCCCGAACTGGAACAAGTTCCTTTCGAGTTCGTATATAACCATACGATGGAGTATCCAATAAACTGTGGATCTTCGTAGTGATACGGAGTGTCCTGGAGAAATACAAAGGTGATTTAGGATTGGCGAAGAAATACTTGGTTTGGTCGTGAATATCAGTCGCAATTTACTTTGCCCTCTTACTAATCCCTTGCTTTGTCTGAACTCAATACCTTCTGTACACCGTTTAGGCTAACTGGTTTTCTTCATTCCCTACCGGTCGGCACCAGCCTAAGGTTTGGAAGAAGACTATCCAATTTGCGTAATAGGTGTACTATCTCCTAAGCCAAGGAGTACTCGCAATCTGAGAGAGAAGGTAAAAGGAAAAGACAACTGAATAGTCCTATTCGTTTTCTCCAGAACCGGAAACCATCCTCGAATAAATTCCTTCGAGTTCGTATCTAACCATACGATGGTTTTGTCCAATGGAAGTGGACGTTCGTAGTAATACGGGGTGTCCTGGAGAAAAGTGTAAAAGTAGGAGTGGCAATGAGGTTAGCGACTCTGACAATCCAAAAGCCAATGTTTAAGAAGGTTCGGTCAACTTGGTCACTGAATCATAGTCTAGGGTCGGGTCAATGGTCGCTGCCAAAGAGAGAGAGAAAAGAAACACTCAGCGTGCACTCTATCCTAGATCAGAATGGTTATCACTTTTTCTAATCAGGAAACCTCCCACTGTACCTCAAATTCTCCTCCAAACCTGAAAGAAGAATTAGTCGGGGTCACCCGAGGAGTAAACTAACTCATCAGTGGGAATCGGGATCCAACTATCATCGCATGATAACGTGACGGAATCTGCTCACGTCATCACACTCCAGAAGGTATGCGCATATCTGGCAAGTTTCAGTTCTTTTGAAACTCCCGATGTGATTTCTGCCCCATGCTCTTATGACCTTGACGAAGGTCAACAAATCTTAAGACACATGTCAAGTTCCACCCGTCATTGTCCAGGTTAATTTGAACCCACCCGTACAAGCCCTTGACGAAGGTCAACAAGGCTATACGACTGTCCCAAACCAACACATCTATCTATGCAGCAGAAAGGCAACAAGCAGCTACCATGCACTATGCCTTGACGAAGGTCAACAAACATAGCATGAATACTACGTGCTACCCGTCTGAAACGACGGAGGGCTACGAATGGTTTCTGGCGAAAACCTTTAACGTAATGAACTTGATATCGTTGAAGGAACGGATAGCTTTTAGAAAATATAGTGACGAAAACTTTTGCTAAAGAGGTCACTCCCGGTGAAGGGATCTCGGCTCTTTCCCCATAGAATGAGGTGTAGGATATTCCAACTGAATACCACGGTGCAAAGCAAAAGTAATCGGCTATAGTGAAGTTAATGCCCTGACGCAAACTTCTGTCCAAGGGGTCACTCCCGGTGAAGGGATCTCGGCCCTTGCCTCGTCGACTGAGGAGCAGGATATTCCAAATGAATACCACGATGCAAAACAAAAGTGAATGTCCTTGCAATAACAGCTTTTTGAAAAGTGTTCCAACAACATCAGAATAGGTTTGTTTTAACTTGCATTGATCCGAATCAACGCAGTCCCATCAATTGATCACACCACAAAGAACGAAAATATACTGATGTACGTATATGCCATCCGCTTTCGCCACTGGGTCCCGTCATCACCCGTTAGGTTAGCTAACTAACGGCAGAGCGGGGACTGGACTAGCGCGGATGAAAAGCATATACAACATCTACTAATATATATACCAATATATTATATTCGCTCAAGGCGTGATAAAATGCAACATCACAGAAATGTACAGCATCACAGAACAATACAGATATCTGGGATCCCCGAGTTTCACAGAGCCACTACTGAAACCCGACGTTCCCCTGGTCGTGTGGATAGCCTGTGCAATGAAATCTTAGACCCCTACGGGCGCGGCAAGCTACCCGCCAAAATCTGAAGTGAGGCAGCCCCCTTCAGCACCGTGAATGGACCACCCAGCACTTCACGGAATCCGGTAACTTGGGCACCCCTCCTGGGTCAACCTGTACCCCGTACGAGTGCGGCGAATAGCCCGCCAATCCTAGAGTGAAGCCCCCTCCGTCTCAATGCCATGAGATGCGGGCTTGTTGCCCTCTAGAACCCGGCTATCCGTGCACCCCTCCACGGGGTAATCCTAGTACAGAAAGTAAAATATACATACAACGGGTACATCGACCGCAACTAGGTCGTGCCCCAAAAGAATAATACAAACTGGCAGTGACGACAGTCCACATGTCGGACGCTCGCCCCGCAATATCAAATGTACATAATACAATCACAACTGTACTAGCATTGCATCCAGGCTATCCCCCACGACCGATCCGCAACATCACAGCAATACATAGAACATCAACGTGAAAGTCACGTTCGCAAATCCGTCTAACCGGGCTATAGCAGTTAGACCGGATTTACCGATCAAGTGACATTCACGGTCGCAGATATAATGTAAATACTGTGAAATAATGTGTTTAAAATATCCGATCAATCAAATTTTAACAAGTGGGCCCCCAAACAATACTGTAGCACTCACAGAAATTCGGGGCCCAATTTTAATATTCCAAAACCCCTAAAATTAGACCAGAAGCCCACTGGAAAAATACGATGCAGTGAGGACACCAATGTGCGGTGGAACCGCGGCCCAAGGGGGGTTTGGCAGCGGTTCCGCGCTCCAGCGGTTGACTGACTGTGTCGAACTTTTCCAGTATTCTTAGAATTTCTTGTACATCAGTTTTCTACAACCTGAAAAATTTTTGGACACCAAAAAATTTTAACAGAAAACTGATGTGAACTAAAATTGGTTTTTTGGAATTTTGGTCGATCGGAACTGAAAAACACATCAAACAAAGCTAGACGAAGTTAATGGCGAGGCTTTGATACCACTGTAAGTGCATGGCGGCACCCCGGTCGTCAATCCGACGCCGGAATGCGGAAGCGGTGATAAACTTTAATTTTTGCGAACTTAGCAAACCGGCACCACCGCGCACTAAACACCCGGATCGAACCATTAAACTAGTTCTAGCTAACAACAAGAAGGGGAAGAGATATACCGAATGATCCGAGTCCTCCGGTCTTCTCCTCGTCGTCCCGATCTCCTGCGAAAACTCCGGTCGTCGCCTCCTCGCCGGAAGGGCACCACATCACCTGCATCTTTTACGGGCTCCCACCTCAATACCGAGGCAACTCGGGCGCGAAGTTGGCTGGCCGACGCGTCCAAGATTTGCTGTAGAATGTGTAGGGTTGAGGCTATGTCTCATTTGGGGTTTTGTTGCCATTTGAAGATGATGGAGGAATCAAGATAAGTAAAATGGTGCTTGCATTTTTCTAGCATGAAAATGAGATCAAGAATGCCACACTCTCAAGAATGAAACTCTCTCATTTTCTTTCTCTCAACCATGGCCAACCTCTTCCATCAAGTGAGAAGAATATGGTGGAGGAATGAATATGAAAACATAACAAGAAGGGAGGTGAGTGTAGGAGAAGAAGAATGGTGACCATAACAAAACATCATCATAACAAACTCAAATCAAACTCAAATCCTTTCTAATCTCATTAATACAAATCAAGTGATGTAAAGAGAATCAAATGATGGTGGAAAAGAAAAGATGCCATCATAATCAATATATTTGCAAGAAACCCCTCCACAAAGTGTTATTTGCAAAGTTGCAAATAACCCCCTCCATCGGAAAAGTCCGGCCGGGAAAGAACAAAGGAAAACCGGCCGGAACGGAATGCAAACTGGCAACTCCAGAAAACTGGTCCCGTAATAAATTACAGGAAAAACCCCGATACTGTGCATACACACCCGCATCTGTATTCCGTCCGGATACAATTGCAATGAGACAAAATCTACACTGTACTATACTAGGATCCGGCTTAAACTAAAGCCGGCTAGTAATATCCGTCCGATCCTGATCCGTGCAATACCACACGTATCTGATCGAATGCTGCCATATAACTATACGGCCTCTAGTACAAACCGTCCGATCCTGATCCGTACAATACCGCACGTATCTGATCGGACCCTGCCATATCTCCATACGGCCTCTACAGCGTTTCGCCCGAAAGCTTGAGTAACTGAAAGTGTGGTGGACTCTAAAGACTCGTCAATACTATGGCTGTGGATTTAACCACTAGCACGTCAGAGGTATAAGCCAATACGTGACGGGCCACCAGCTATTGACCAAAAGGGACGTCGATGAGCAAACTCATCCTGACACCCTACTGAGCCTGTTAGTGACAATATCCGTACAGTCCGGTCCGTTCGTCTATGAGCATCGCATGTCGGGCCTAGGGGGTTGGTAAAAGTCAGACCCCCAAAAGCGGTACAAGTCGTGTCGGAGTGTAGCCCAGAACACCCTGAGATACTACTGGAATACCTACCAGTAAATCTTCTGCCTTGGCCAAGGACTTCGTGTAATGGCTCTCCTAGACACAGCGCGACCTCACCCCCAATACCGGGAGAGACGAACTCCTGAAGATCCGCTCACTGCCTCCATGTGGCTCGGGACTGTACCCAACTAAAACCTGTTTGCACGACTCCTTTGAGCCGTGGTAGGGTAGTAATCAAAGCACAGTGGGAACTCACACGAGACAAATGACGATCCCCAGGTCGATGAACTAGCCTGTACATATGTCACCTGGGAACTGCTATCTGACGTCAGGTATAAGACCAACTAGCATGTTCCCGGCGAGTCCTGTCCGGTGTACTCATAACCCAATGAGCACCTGTATACATCTTAGGTGAACCAACTGACACCAGTGGCTTGTGAGACCGGCCACCGCCCCTTGTCGGGGTCTCGAATGTATACACTAGTCTACTCTGGAGAATCGATGCCCTGTCTCGAGACTCCTACGACTAGGGACCTTTTAAGGATGTGCTTATAGACTCCAGCTCTCACTTATATGATCGCCCTCATACTGCTGGCAGTCAAGCAAGAATCCTAGGGGCTCTATCAACGTGCAATAGCGACATGTCAGGTCACCTAAAGCAGTACACGATGATAAAGGTAAACCAGATAGCGTACTATCATCTCGAGTAAGACTGTCTTCCTGGGATAGGTCCTCCCTCAATCATTGCAATCACGTGCCTGTGACCCAATAATTGACTCTGAGGGAACTATCTCCAACAAGGTCATCATCCCATGATACAGTCCTCGCTCCCACTGTCATTGAGAAACCGGAGTATCTCTCAGGTGGGTGAGGAAACCTACTAGATCGGCGGAGAGGCTGAGGTTCGTTGGTTGCTATTGAATCCTTTGGTTCTACCAAATCATCAGCTGCAGTTTGTATAGCTGGAACTGTTTCCAGTTCTACCTTATGACCAATAATTTCTTCACAAGAAATTCCCTTTCACAAAGGTGGCATGCTGAGTAACAAAACATCTTTTGTTCCTCGGTTAGGTAGAAGATATTCCCTTGCGTATGCCTGGGATATCCAACAAACTTTTACAGTCCTGACTTTGCCTCGAGCTTGTCCGGATTTTGCTTTTTAGACATAGGCCGGACAACCCCAAATCTTAACTAACTTAAGAGATGGGCTCTTCCCTTTCCATATCATATATGAAGTGGTAGGCAACTGATTTGATTTGAACCCTATTCAATAAGTATGCAACTTCTCAAGTGCATAACTCCCAAAAGGAAATAGGAAACTCAGTAGTACTCATCGTAGAGCACACCTTATCACATAGGGTGTGATTGCTCCGCCCTGATACACCGAGGTGCTGTGGTGTATATGGAGGAGTAATGCTGAGAGAGAATCTCATTCTTAGAATAGTTCAGGAATCCCGTGCACAAGTATTCTCCTCCTTGATCACATCAAAGGACGTAATACTTATACCCGTATTTTGGTTCTCTACTTCTAACTTATATTCTGTGAATATCTCAAAAAATTTGGACTTGTGTTTCAACAGGAACATATGTCTGAATCTTGAGAGATTATCAGAGAATGTAATGAACTACAAAGAACCGGTCTTGGCATGTGTAGACAGGGGACCTTCATACATCAATATGTATCATCCTAAGAGTTTACTAACTCTTTCTCTGTTTCCAATAAACGGAGCTATGGTCATCTTATCTTTGTGACATGACTGGAAAGTTTCACAAGATATAAATTCAAACTAATTTAAATATGCATCTGAATGTAACTTAAGCCAGTCGGGTCGCATTGATATGACCTAATCTACAATACCTCAAGAAGGATTCGTTCATATCTGAACTCTTCCTCTTGTGTGTGTTCTGTATACTAAGAACTGTAGTTTGATTTAGAACGTTAATGCTTTTAGATAACGTGCCTGAACGGATCAACTCTTGATTTAGGAAATGTTCAAAACTTTATCCAACAATACAAAATTATATCCTTGTTTATCTAAATAAAGAGACCAATATGATTTTGTATATCAGGTTCGGTATCTAGTAACATTTGTTCAGAATTAATGTATTCTGGTAATACAGGGTGACAGTGACCAACAGACTTGGCTGCAACACTTGCACCGTTTTCTGCCTCATGAAACTTATCACCCGTTCTCAGTTCTCTACCTTTCTGTAGCCCTATGTAACAGATTACATATCTGGGATCCTGATCCGGTATCAAATACCCAGGACGTAGAGGATACAGAGAAATAGTTCTTTGTAGTGAACACACCCGAAGGAGATGCATCATATGCACTTTCTTCGTTTGGGCGGCACGGGAATTCTGGTAATCCCCAATTTCCTTCTCTGTCTTATAACAATTATAAGTTGGAGCGGGACCAACGTTCCCCAGCACAGTATAACAAGCGGGTTCGGTCAATATATCCGTTTTATTCTCTTGATTAAGGCGTGATATGGTCGCTACCCGGAGAGAAAGAGAAGAAAACAATCTGCGTGCGCTCTTGCAAGATCAGATTGGTTATTATTTTATCTAATCAGGATGTCTCCCACTGTTTTTATCAAATCTTCCTTCAAACCCTAAAAGGAAAGACTAGCCAGGATTAATTACACGCTACAAGTTCGCCAATCTTTCAGCCAGGCCAGTGTCGGTACTTTGACGGAAGTTCCCCATGCTTTCGCACGGACCTAATTAAAGTAAACCTCGTTTTCCCATAGGCGTAACCCCGTTGACACCTTTCTAGACACCTACTTGATCGGCTAATTGTAATGTGTAAAACTCTCCCAGGAGTAACTCTTACTCGCAGCGGGTAACGGGATCCAACTATCTCATAGAAGGTATGCAATCTCATTGCAAATTTCAACACTTGAAATTCTCGATAATTTTGCCCTTAACCTCCTATGACCTTGACAAAGGCCAACAAACCATAGGATGCTAGTCAAGTTCAACCCGTCATTTCCTGATTGAATTAAACCCACCCGCACGACCCTTGACAAAGGCCAACAAGGTCGCACGAATACCCTAACCCAATCTGCATCATTTGCATAAGCAGATAAGTACCAGTCAGCTACCGCACACTACGCCTTGACAAAGGCCAACAAACGCAGCACGAATACTAACTACTACTTATCTGAAATGACGGAAGGCTACGTCAGGTTTTTCTGAAAACCTATTGCGTAATGAACTTGATATCGTTGTAGAATCAAATAATTTTAAAATGGAGTGTTTTTGAGGATTTTCTAGTCTTGCTAAAAGGGTCACTCCCGGTGAAGGGATCGTCGGCCCTTTCCTCATCGAATAAGGTGCAGGATATATCATATATACCGCTGTGCAAAGCAAAAACTATAGAAGCAATCGAAAGACAAACCGAGGGTTGTAGCATCTGCCAGTTATTTCTAAAGGGGTCACACCCGGTGAAGGGATGTCGGCCCTTTCCTTATCGAATAAGGTGCAGGATGTTCTACAAGGAACACCGCGATGCAAAGCAAGAACTGTAGCTACCTGTTTTTGAAAATTCGATTCCACAACATCTTTTAGGTTTCTTTTATTTCATTAATCATATTAATGAAGTCCCATCATTTAAATCACCTAAACATCCCAGATAATTATGACGTACACTTATGCCATCCGCATTCGCCTCGATGTCCCTTCATGCACCGTTAGGTTAGGTAACTAACGGCAGAGCGGGGCAGGGCTAGCGCGGGTGTAAAACATAAGTAACGTCTATATAATATATCAAATATACTATATATAGTATCTATCACAACATATCAAATGATCACATCACAGATATCGTAGCAGAAGAAACATATGAAATATTGAATATACTAGGACGTCCGTGTTTTCAATACGAGCCAGTACAAAACACGAATTCCACGGTCGCGATGAATAGACTAACCCACACCCCTAGACCCCTACGAGATCGGCAAGCAACCCTACCAATTCTAGAGTTAGGAGACCCGGACTCAACTCCTCGAGTTGGTCTCCCACTGGACTCCAGAACCCGGTTACTTGTGCCCTCCTCCTTGGGTCTATACTTGTGCGGAAAAGTAAATAATATACAAATGGTGACATCTTCCGCAACCTGGAAGTGCCCCAATAAAAGAATATTACATACAATAAATTTTACATGAATGAAAATGAAAAACACTCATCTCACATAAAAACCCCGGCTATTCAACGATCCAATATAACATATCCAGCAACACATAACATCACATGTCATCAACGTAAGTAAACATGCGTATCCCAATTGTCGTTGACTTATAGCAACGAAACCGGCGATATCACATATTACACTTACAGTCGCAGAAAAGAAAGTGTAAAACTACAACAGTTGGAATCCGCAACCACCTTAGACATTGCATGCCTAACAATTATAAACTCCGCATTTTAGTCTCTATATCGAAAACGCTTTTCAATATCTAGTTGGTCAATTCAACAAGATTCCCGATAAACTGATCGAATGCTCGTCGCAAACTTTTGTAGACGGCCGCACCCCCGATGCCGTCGACGAAGTGCACCAAGGCGGAACACTGCCGCCGCGAGCACCCGAACGGATGCTTTCGGCGACGGGGTTCTCCTACAGTCACTTGGTCGGGGCTATGGGGCATGGCTGTCTATTAAGTTTACCCGGCGAGTATCCATGTACGCTACGTGATTGCGATGGATTTTTGTTCGCATCAAAATTCCGTGGCAACCGATCAAGTGAGACTAAAGTTCTATGTTTATAACATTCAAATCAGTTATCTCATAACTCCTTGTGGATTCCAAATATTGTATCACATTCCAGATAAATAGAAAATGTTAAATTTTCCGATCGAACAATCAAACACCCAAGTTTTCCCGAAACAGCTCAACTCTTGAAATAAGTTCAAAAACATCCACTTCATGCCACAGTACCAACGGTCCAGCCGTAGAAGGGTCAAGCCAACGCCTCACATGTGGCACGCCGTACTGCCCCAAACCCGAAGGTTCAAAGGGCAGTTCAAGACGGTCACATAATCGAGTTAAGGTTTGTTGTCTTCTAGAGGGTCCATCGCGTTACTTGCACTACTTAGAACATTCTTAAACCACGGAAAAATCCAACACTTGGAAATTTCCCGGCAGGGGAAAACGTGGGTATTTATATCCGGTCGAACTTTTTAACATATTCAAAAATTATCCGGAAAAACACAGACAAAGTTAAAGATTCCGATCGAATCGTCGAACTCCCAATACAACCCAGAAAACTCAACACTTGAGTATACATTAAAAATTTCCAGAAGATTCAGTAAACAAATAAGGAAGTTACTGTGCAAAATTAAAGTATCAATGTGACTGTACGGCCGCGGAACCGCCGCACGAGCCATGCTCGTGCCGCGTTTCCGCGGCTCCTTAATCGAATTAGCCACTCGTTTTGCACAGTAACTCCTAAAAACGCCTGCTGATTTTTCTTCATATTTTTAATTTGGAAAAATCCACATTTTCAAAAAAAAGTACAAAGAAGGGTTTGAGTTAGGGTTTCGGGGTTCGATCGGATTTCTAACATCGTCTACACTTCACCTAAAGCTCTAGCTAGGCTCTGATACCAGTGTAGGGTTACTAGAAACACTCAAGAGGTTCCACAAGGTATCAACCATGCCAAAATCAAATTTTTTCATGTGCCTAAGAATCCTATGCAAGATCGTTAACTAGAGATTAGGCGAAAAGCAAGCAAGTAAACAACTTTATTGCTAAGTGAAAGGGACTACAACCTTTGTAGATCCGCTCCACCATTTCTTTAGCTCCGTATTGACGTCCCTCCGCTGCGATCATCGGAATCCCGGACTCTAGTGATAGTTTCGTCGGAGAAATAATCGGGCTAGGTCGTTGACTTCGATGCCGAATATGATCTACGTCGAGGCGACTCAAACTCAAGCTCCATCTTCACTAGGTCAAGAAACTTGTGAAGAAAACACCCTCTACTACATGGCAAGTGGTAGAGGATGAAGAAATAGGAAGTGGGTTCACTTTGGATTTGGATTTCTCACTTGGAATCATCACTTATAATTTTCTAGCAAGATTTTCCTTTCTTCATGAAGAAGATGAAGAAGAAGAAAAGAAAAATGAATTCATTAATTAGAAAAATCAAGTGATTCTTATCATATAGCAACCATGGGTTAGTTTAACTCATGTAGAGAATAAACTAGGGTTTAGGTAATGGTTAGGTTTAAGAATAAAAACAAAATGGTGAAGCTTCATGAAACTCCAAGAATAAAACAAAGAAAGCCACCTTATTTGTTTTTGCCCAAAAAAATAAATGTATAAATAAATGAGTAAATCAAACCCTAACCATTAACCTAATCATAGTTTAAAGTATACACACACCCAAGTTTGCATGTATCATCAAATATGATACAAACAAGTGCACAAAAATATATCATATATACACTGTGCACAATTTAGTGAGAAAATAATCTTAACTGAACCAATACTAGTTAATGTAAAGTAATATATCAAATATATAATTATACATTAAATCACTAAATCAACACTTGATTTAATGATCCGGTCATACTGCATATAACCGACTAATATCAAGTGTATCAATGTATCGAATCAACACTTGATTCGGTAACCCGGCTATATCTCATATAACCGTCCAATGATACAAATCGCGAGAATAGAATACAGTATCACATACTGGTATTATTCTCGGTCCCGCACATATCTCATATGCGCTCCCATTTCGTTTCGCTTGAGCCAGGAAACCTCTGTGTAGGACTCTAAAGACTCGTCAATACGCCGGCAGCAGGTGATGATCATATCAAACACCCACAAGCCGCAAGCGGTCTGCTAAACGTAACGGCCACTCGGGTATTGAGCGATCAGAAGATCAACGAGCAAGCCCGCTCACACTCCTGTGAATCCAGCCAGTAACACTTACCGTACAGTCCGGTCTGTTCGTCTGATATATCGCATATCTTGTCTAGGGGTGGTAAACGCCAGACCCCAATAACTCGATAAGTCGTGTCGATATGAGGCTCATAACGGGTCGAGAAACTACTGGTAACACTTACCAGTAAATCCCTAAACCAGCCTTGGCCAAGGACTTCCTGTTATAGCCAATCGAGCACAGCGCAACATCAACTCCCTATACCGGGAGAGACGAAACCCCTCCTATCGCTCATTGCCTCCATGTGATTCGGGACTGTATCCAAAAACCACCGTTTTGCATGCCCTCTTGGACGTGGTAAGGTGGAAATCAAAGCACAGTGGGAATCACACAAGACTCTATGACGATCTCGGGTATACAGACTAACCTGTACCAGTGTCACCAAAGAACTGCCATCTGACGTAAGGTATAATACCATCTGGGAGTTCTCGGCGAGTCCGTCCAGTATACCCAGTCTCCACTGAGCACCCGTATATCATCTCTGATGTCAAACACCAATGGATATGGGATCATCCATCTCCCATCTATGTGGGTCGAGAAGGTTTACGCTAGTCTACTATGGTATATCGATGCCCCGTCTCGATACACCCACGACTAGGGACTTTGAAGGATGTACTTATAGACTATCATGTCCCCACTAGTATGATCCGCATCATAGTCCAGGTAGTCAAGTACACATCCTAAGGGCTTTACCAACATGTAACAGAGAGACAATCAGTGTACACGTTAAGGTAAAGAGTAACCAGATAGCATACTATCATATCGAGCAAGAAAGTCCTCCCTATATATATCCAAGCATCCACTACAATATACATCCTATGTATAGTAATGGCCTCTAGGGCATACATATAACTAACACACACAAAAGGGTCTTGGAATTTTCTTGAGAGTTTTTGTAGGAAATTTTAGTGTGAAGGGGTGTAAAAATAGAGTGCGTATTTATAGGGAAAATTAAGGTTAGGGTGTGATAATTTTTGAGAATTAAAATGTATTAAAACATGGAGTAATGCAAAGTTTTAATTCTCTGGAAAATGCAGGAAAACACATAGTCAGAGGTTAATAGGGGGAGTTCAAGGGTCTAGGGCAAATAAAAAAATTGCATTTGGCCTTCACCAGACCGGCGGCGCCGGCCCAAGTCGTGATCTCGCCGGCCCGATCCCTGTGAGGAGGGCTCGGATTTTCCCCATGTGTTCCTGACATTTGGTATACCCTCGTGCACATGTTTGATTAGGCCGTGACTCTTGGTTTTACGTGATGTGCACATGTAGACTTTTGGGCTTCTAAAAGTTTAAAATAATTTTAAATAAAAAGAATGTGTGGCTGATGGGATTTGAACTCTGTTGCTTTGGTTCAGCAGTGCAAGGTCTTACCAGTGAGCTACAAGCTCTTTCTTGCTGTTCAAAAGCAAATCAAACTTATAACTTGTGCTCAGGCTCAAGTATCCCTTTCTGTCTTTTTTTTTTGAAAAAATTGTACAGAAAGTTTAAGGTTGTTACAAGACTCTATGACGATCTCGGGTCGACAGACTAACCTGTACCAGTGTCACCAGAGAACTGCTATCTGACGATAGGTATAATACCATCTAGGATTTCTCGGCGTGTCCGTCCAGTGTACCCAGTCTCCACTGAGCACCCGTATACCTTCTCGGATGTCAAACACCAATGGATGTGGGCTCATCCATCGCCCATCATATGGGTTGAGAAGCGTATACGCTAGTCTACTCTGGAATATCGATGCCCCATCTCGCTACTCCCACGACTAGAAATGATTGAAGGATGTACTTATAGACTACCCTATCCCCACTAGTATGATCTGCATCATAATCCTGGTAGTCAAGTACACATCCTAAGGGCTTTATCAACATGTAACAATGAGACAATAAGTGTACATGTTAAGATAAAGTGCAACCAGATAACATACTATCATGTCGAGCAAGAAAGTCCTCCCTATATTTGTCCAAGCATCCACTACATTATACATCGCATGTACAGTAATGGCCTCTAGGGCATACATAACTAACAGGGGATGCTGTATCATTATTAATTATGTACCTGTTTTTATCAAAATTTACAAAAGAGGTGCTGCCCAAATTTCAAATGGCGAAAATGTTTTCAAACTTTAGTATATTACACGCTTCCATTTCAAACGATCTTATTTATACTTTAAAATAAACCACTTGATTTCATTTTGTACCCTTTTCAACACATCACCTCCGCTATTTTCCTTAAAAAGATTTAGATTTCTGGGTTTTCGGCTTACTTGGGTTACGGTGGGGTTCTATAGACTTCACGTGATCCAAGTGCCGGTCACATTCCATTTCCGGGTCGTGACAGTTAAGGTTAGACATGTGAATCGTAGGAATAGATTACTTATAGCAGATCCCGAAATACGGGTGACCTTATCTATATCAGATCTCGATATACAGGTGATCTTATTTATTTAAGATTCCGATATACTGATGACCTTATTACTACCGGAAATTCCATGCCTAGTAAAACTGCATGCTAACACCTACCTATACACCTATATAATTGAACAAGATCGGGATGGGGTAGTTTGGCTTAGTAAGGCAGTATTAAGGGTCTCGGATTCCCCTTTTAGACTTCATGATGGATCCGGGAGTGAAACGAGAAGATATATATATATATATATATATATATATATATATGTTATTGTTCTATGACCCAACGGATAATCTCGAGAACCGATACCCTTACCTAACCAAATTAGTACATGCACAACACTTAGTCAATACCTAATATTCTTTACCATTACACACATATAACATCATTTATACTGTACACTTTAGTTTGTTAGGAATATGTATGCCCTAGATGCCATTATTGTATATTGTACTGGATGCTTGGACATATATATATTTAGGACTTTCTTGCTCGACATGATAGTATGCTATCTGGTTGCTCTTTATCTTAACATGTTCACTATTTTAAGTTTACTGTCTTTTGATACATGTTGATAAAGCCTTTAGGATATTAGCTTGACTATCATGACTATGATGCAGATCATACTAGTGGGGCATGTATAGTCCACAAGCACATCCTTAACAGTTCCTAGTCAAGGGAGTATCGAGACAGGGCATCGATATTCCAGAGTAGACTAGTGTATACATTTCTTGACCCTGTATTGGGGCAATGGATGATCCCATATCTATTGGTGTTTGTGTCAAGAAGCGGAATTTGGCACGTGACCGGCACTTAAATCACGCAACGTCTAAAGGCGTAACGTAAGTCAAGTAAGCCGAAGCCCAGAAATCTAAACCATTTTGCGGAAAATTGTGGATGTGCAGTTTTGAAATAAAGGTATAATGAAATCAAGTTTTTCTTTAAATGCATAGATAATAATATATGAAAATGCAAGTGGATTATATACTAGTTGAAAACATTTTTCGTCCTTTAAAAATTTAGGCAGCACCTCTCTTGTATATTTTGATCCAAAATCCACATACAAGAAATATATATAGGCATCTCCAAGCAGGAGCTAGCTCTTCGCCTATTGGCGGAATCACAACCATGAAATAAAGCAGTAAATATACGACGCACTACGGCGAAGATCAAACATAGAAAGAACAATAAATAAAGTAAGACATCAAAAGCTCAAAAGAAACAACATACACCCATCGCTCTAAGTCTCACAAACACAAGTTTGGGTCTAAGAATATACAAAATCTAGTTTCTGATCTGATAGAGTTTATCTAGATATAATAAGAATAATAAGTACAAGAGTGGCACGATTCAATGTGTGTCCCACCTACCAAAGCAAAACACCCTGATGGAACTGTGTGCCAGCGATACCGCTACTGATCCAAGCAGTCGAACCTGCAAGAAAACTATGGCACAACGGGGTTGAGTTGCCAACTCGTGAGTAGAAAATATCGGCAGGTAGAAATCGAATAAAAAACGATCCCTAGATCTTACTGTATCATGAAGGTAATACTATGATATCTAGGGTGACCATGTATGCATATATATCAACAATAGAGTCAATGCCAATGACATGTAAAAAACAAACACATGAAATCATATGCATGTATGCATGTGGATATCATCCACATGTGTCCATCAACGACAAATCAACATCATGGAAACTGAGTGTCCAAGATCGACACTCAAAAACATCATGAAACCCGTGTCCATCATTGACACAAAATCCTCATATTTTCACGCATCGCATCCTCAGATCGGCCCTCATATCCATCTCACAACCCCGGTCGGTATCCTCCGGATAACCGTCGGGTCCAAACTATCACCGGTAGGTAGTGCTCCCCCTGCTAGGCTCATTGTCATCCTCACAAACTTCTTGCCTCGGGATACCTCACCGGGTCCACCACGTACCCGCAGACGGTACGTCCACCTCCTCGAATCGGGTACTCGAAAAGCTTAGAACCGAGAAAACACATGGTGGGCACAATTACCATATCAAGGGAAAACCACACTTTTTAAATATTTCAAGTTTTCAAAATGTACTTTGCGATTTCCCAAATCCACGAAATAGAAATCTCATGAAAACATCATATGAGATAAATCACTATAGCAATGTATGCATTATACAAATCATGATGCATACTAGTACCAGAATCGTTATCTAACTATCGATAATGAATGCGGAATAACATATATTTATCCATGATAGTTTCTATAATGCGCGTGGCATAGCAATTACCGATGATGAATGTGTGAGACAGCAAATCTGTGCAAGTGTAATATAGGCATCATCGATAATAGTGCAGGTGTACTAGCAGACCATATCATAAGCGGTAAATACCGGAAACATAGCACGTAAGTCACGAGGGATAAACCAATATAAACATGAACTATAATAAGGTTGTCACGCCCCGCTTCCCAAAGAAGGAGAAGGAAGGCGTGGCAAGGTCCGCAACCTAACTGTATTGCAAGTGTTCTATTCAATACAGTTACGTTAAGCGTAAGAATGAAACATAGTATGCAGGGTTGTGTACAAAAATAAAACAATAAAGCGAAAAACCTTTATTTCCATTAACCAACTTTATTACATTCCAAAGAAAGAGCAAAGCAACTAATTGTTTTAATTACATCAAAGGAAACAAAACCCTAAACAAGTGGGCAACAAGAAAACTAATTAATCCTCCGATGCCATCTCTGCAAAATCCTCGTTAGTTGGTTCCTCGCCTAGATCTTCTTCGTAAAACTCATTCCCATCTAACGGACATTCCAAAAGGGTAAAAGAGAGAAAGTCCGTCAGCGAGTTATACTCGGGTAGGATTACCTCATAAGATAGTAAAGGTATAGAAACGAACATGTGTGTATAATGAATATGATGTACATGAGTATAAAGGTATGAGGTTAAGTCCAAATTGGATATGTGAATATGAGTATGTTCCATATGTTATAAGTTATGTGTAGATGAAGGTAATAGTTTGTATTAGTTTGTTAAACAAGGGTCCGGATACTCGAGATTATTCCGTTGTGGCCACGGAACAACAACTGGGGAAGTGAAATGTACCGTTTCACTTCCCGGGATCATGATCGAGTAGTAGGGGAATCCGAGCTCCGAATTATCCTTGCCTAATCAAACTACCCATCCCCGTGGTTTAGTATAAAGGTTCGGACGGATTAGAGTTAGTGCGTATACTTCTAGGCATGGAATTTCCATATTGTATAGTCGCCCACATTTGGACTGTTCACCCGAAATATCGGGATCTTCATATTTGTATAGTCGTCCACACTTTGGACTGTTCACCCTGCCTGCAGGGATCTTCATAAAGTATTCCATACCTAGGTCCGCGCATTCTAACCCTAACCGTATCATGTTTTGTATGTCATGTTGTCTTAAACTGGGATTTTAGAAAGTGTATTTGATCTCATTTAATATGGCCTTCCACAACCACTCGTTTTATTATCTAGAATTTGTAAAGTACTTCGTGTCCTTCGGAAAAGGCTTAGTTAAAATAATAAGGTTTAAATATCGTTTATTATTTCTAAGAGAAAACAGGATATTTAGGGATATTTATTATTTTGGAAAAGAATAAGGTTTTACAGAAAATATCCTTTTGATACAAGGTTGTGCTGTTTATTTGAAAATCTTTTAAAAGGGGTTTTTTATTTAAAAATCTAGACTGCCCCTAATATTCCAAAAGGATAAGTTATGAGGTCCTCAAATCGCCTCTTCACCGCCAATTGTGGCTAGGTAAGTGCCAGGTAAGTGGGAAGGTACTCCACTACGTAAGTAGTGGGCCTAATTAAAAACCACTAGCCTTAGACACACTTGCCTAGACAGCACAAAGTTTGGTTTAGATAAACGATCGATGCCTACAACCGTTCCTTTATTCTAGATTGGTGTTATTTTCGAATTAACTTTTAAAAGATACCAACTATTTCCTCTTTTTTTTTTAAATATCGTTATTTAAATTTAATATTTTCTTTCTTAAAAAGTTGAGGGGTTTTAGAACTATTTGTAAGTAGAACATACGTATACTGTATCTAAAATATTTATTTCATATATCTTTTAGTTCTTATAGCTATTTAAACAAATATAATATTTAAATTAAACGAGAGCATCTTGTGGAAGTAGCCTATTACGAGATCATTTTTTTATAGTGTGGGTATGTCAGAGGTAGAATGACAATTCATGACATTAAGCATATTAGATTCAAGGTGTTTTGGGTATGCAATATATTTCTATGTACAAAGGAAATTTAACACCGTTTTAAATGGGGTTAACATTATTATTATTGAGGGTACAAAGAAAAAGGTATGCACAATTATTATAACAACTTTTTAAATGTGGGTTGATGATTAGAAGTTGGAATTTCGATAGAAGAAGGTGACAGGAAAAGTAGAGAGAGGCGGATCCTACCTTTGTTTAGAGTTTGGATGTAGACGGTGGAAGACGTAGGCTGGTACAAAATTACGCAAAAGCTCCGCGTCCCGATTTTTCCTTGGCGATTGGATGTAGCCGCAGCGTCCGCGTCGTCGATACGAAGGCACCAGTATTTTTTTCAGAATTTTTGGAGTTCGGTGGTGTGAGAAATTTAGGTTTAAAGTGCCTATTTATAGGGTTCAAATGGTAACAATAAAATCCAAAAAAACAGTTAAAACCCACGGAAAATCACGCCGGCCAATCATTTGCGAATCATTCAGTTCATGATTGCACCCGCCGCCACGTTTCGTGGCCGTTGGATCTGCATCCAACGGCCCAGATCGCACCGTCAGCCCCCGCCGCCACGCCACGCGTCGCCACGCGTCGCCACGCGCCTGCGCGTGTGGGGATCACGCGCTTTCGCGTGGTCCCCACCACGTGGGCGCCGTCAGCGGGTTCTGGGCCGTTGGATCTCGTGATCCAACGGTCCAGGTAAAAAGGGTTTTAAAAAATAAAAAAAAAAATTTAATAAAATAATTAAAATAGCAGATCATTTTTAAAATATTGATTTGGCTTTGTAAAATTAGTTAAAAATAGTAAAAAAATACGGCAAAATTATGGAAAAATTCCAGAAAATATATTTTATTATTATATTTAATATAAAAATAGTTTTGGCTAAAAACAAATAATATATCCATTTCTAAATTGTTAGCTAGTTATAATAATTATATAATATCTAGTTTACCTTTAAAATATTTTTAATTACGACTTAATTGCTTTACTTGATAATAAAAATATGTAGATTATTTTAAGGTATTATAAAATTTCATTAAAATATTTTATGCCCCCCAAAAGAATAAGTAGAATTAGAAAATTCTTTTAATCCTATTCAATGTTCAGAAAAATTATTAAAAACATTCCTTTACTCAAAAAAATATGTAAATAACTACTCGACTCTAGGAATTCAAAATGAAAGTTATTTTATTAGAAATCTCGACCATTACAATCTACCCTCCTTAGAATAATTTCGTCCCCGAAATTCAGAAAGTAGGTCAAAAAGAGGGAGAGAAGGAAAATTACATAAAGGAAACTTCAAATAAGTGAGGATGTCGTTCTCTCATCTCGTCTTCTCTTTCCCACGTGGATTCTCCGGGAGAGTCCTTCCTCCACATGACCCTAACCAATCTGATCGTCTTGTCTCTCAAGATCTTTTCCTTCCGATCAAGGATCTCCACCGGCTGTTGTTCATAGGTTAGGTCAGTTCCCACGGTGATTTCGGAATGATCTAAAACGTGACCGGGATCGCTGACATATCTCCTCAATTGAGAGATATGAAAAACGTTGTGTACGCCCTCCAGAGAAGGAGGCAAGGCTAAACGATACGCAACCTCTCCAACCCGTTCGAGAATATCGAAGGGACCTATAAACCGTGGGCTGAGTTTTCCGCGTTTCCCAAAACGTATCACTCCCCGGTTAGGAGAAATCTTCAGAAACACGTGTTCTCCTGGTTGGAACTCTAGTGGCCTTCTCTTTGTATCCGCCCAATGCTTCTGCCGATCTTGTGCTATGCGTAATTGTTCTTTGATGGTTCTTATCACCTCCACTGTCTCGACAATCATCTCGGGGCCTAGTAGTTCTCGATCCCCAATATCGTCCCAACTTAACGGCGACCTACACTTTCGTCCATACAAAGCGGCGAAAGGCGCCATGCCGATACTAGACTGGTAGCTATTGTTGTAAGCAAACTCTACCAAGTGCAGGTGATCTTCCCAAGATCCTTTAAAATCCAGCATACAGGCCCGGAGCATGTCTTCGAGAATTTGAATAACCCTTTCTGATTGGCCATCGGTCTGAGGATGGTAGGCGGTACTGAAACTCAGATTCGTGCCCAGACTCTCTTGTAGGCTTTGCCAAAACTTAGATCTGAAACGCGTATCCCGGTCGGACACGATGCAAATCGGTACGCCGTGCAATCTGACAATCTCCTCCATATACCTTTTTGCAAGGCTTTCGGTTGATTGACCCACTCGAAAAGGAATGAAATGCGCCGACTTGGTGAGTCGGTCCACAATCACCCATACAGCGTCGTTCCCCTTAGAGCTGCGAGGGAGTGCGGTCACAAAATCCATAGTAATGTTTTGCCATTTCCATTCGGGTATTGGTAACGGCTGTAATAGACCCGCCGTCCTGTGGTGTTCGGCTTTTACTTGTTGGCAAACGAGACATTTGGATATACTCTTGGCTATCTCCCGCTTCATCCCATGCCACCAATAGTTTTGCCTGAGGTCCTTGTACATCTTTGTTCCTCCCGGATGAACAGAGTAGGGAGAACTATGTGCCTCTTTTAATAATTCCTCCCTCATCTCACCCTTAGGTACACAGACTCTGCTTCCATATCTCAAAGAACCATCTTCGTGTATGATGAAATCCGTCCGCAGATTGGCGTCCACTTGTTCTTTGATCCTTCGCAACTTCGGGTCCTCCATTTGAGCGGTCTTGATGCGTTCGACTAATGTTGAGTGAATTTGCAAATTCATGAAGGATGTATACATTCCGGGCATTAATAACTCGGTTTCTAATTCATTAAGATCTTGGCGATTCCTCCAATGAGTAGTCAGACTCGAAATCATGGGTTGACGACTCAAAGCATCCGGGACTACATTCACCTTTCCCGGATGGTATTGCAAATTTACGTCGAAATCTGCCATTAATTCCAGCCATCTCCTCTGCCTCATATTGAGTTCCTTCTGGGTGAAGATATACTTCAAGCTCTTGTGGTCGGTGTAAATATCTACTCTCTCACCCAACAAATAGTACCTCCAAATTTTTAGTGCGAAAACAACTGCGGCAAGTTCTAAATCATGCGTTGGGTAGTTTCGCTCATGTACCTTTAATTGTCTGGACGCATAGGCCACTACCCTACCATGTTGGTGCAAAACGCATCCCAAGCCTTTTCCCGAGGCGTCGCAATGTACGTCGAATCCTCCAGTCCTGTCGGGAATCGTAAGAATGGGTGCAGAGGTTAAACGGGTCTTTAACTCAGCGAATGCTTCCTCACAACACTCGGACCATACATACGGTACATCTTTCCGAGTCAAAGTCGTCAGTGGTTCCGCAATTTTAGAGAAGTTCTTGATGAAACGACGGTAATACCCAGCAAGCCCCAAAAAGCTCCTGATCTCGGTAACAGTTCTTGGTATCGGCCATGCTTGTACCGCGACAATCTTGGCTGGATCCACTGAAATCCCTTCGCCTGACACCACGTGTCCCAGGAATGCCACCTGCTCTAACCAAAACTCGCATTTGCTGAGCTTTGCATAAAGTTGGTGTTGTCGCAAGGTTTCGAGCACCGCACGCAAGTGTTCTGTGTGTTCTTCTTGATTCTTAGAATACACTAGAATATCGTCGATGAAGACAACCACAAACTTGTCTAATTGCTCGTAAAACACTTGATTCATCAAGTTCATAAAGACTGCGGGGGCATTGGTTACTCCAAAGGGCATCACTAGGAATTCATAATGTCCATACCTAGTCCTGAAAGCCGTCTTGGGTATGTCAGACGCTTTCACCTTGAGTTGATGGTAACCTGTTCGTAAATCCAACTTGGAGAACACTCGGGCCCCCTCCAGCTGATCGAACAGGTCATCTATCCGTGGCAAGGGATATTTGTTCTTGATTGTTACTTTATTTAATTCCCGATAGTCGATGCACATCCGCTTAGTTCCATCCTTCTTAGGTACTAAAAGAACTGGGGCACCCCAAGGTGATGAGCTGGGCCGAATGAACCCCTTATTGAGATGGTCCTCCACTTGCGCTCGAAGCTCCTTCAATTCTGCTAGCCCCATTCGATACGGTGCCTTCAATATGGGTTGAGTTCCTGGTACCAAGTCTATGGTGAACTCAAACGCCCGATCCGGCGGTAAACCCGACACTTCTGCAAATACGTCCTCAAACTCTCGTACGACCATCGGCATCCTTTCCTCCCTTTGTACGACGTACAAAGTCTCTTCCTTTCTCGGTACAGCTCGATAAGTTGCTGGGTCTAAGGACTTACTTCCACTCTCGAATATGAACAGCGGGTGGTCAGGGATTTCAAACACTACCCTCCTTTGACGACAGTCGATAGTAGCGTAGAAAGTACTCAACCAGTCCATACCCAAGACCACGTCGAAATTGGGCATATCTATTACCATAAAGTTGGCATAGAAACCTCGCCCGCAGACTACCACGGGGCACAGATCGTATCCTGAAGTGGATTTGATCACACCGTTTCCCGTGTTGACGTTCCACTCGGTGATGAGAGGTGTTACGGGGATGGAGTTGGTGGTCACAAACTTTTGTGCCATAAAGCAATGCGACGCACCAGAGTCAAAAAGTGTGAATGCAGGTAAAGAGGCTACTAGGAGGATACCTAAGTTATAGGTGAAAGAAGATTAGGAAGAGCCTAACAAGATATGTATGCAAGATGGGAGTGAACTTGGAAATATGCTAGTCAAAACAGCGATACCTGTAATTACTTCACCAGTTGCTTCAGCCTCTTCTGCGGTCATAGTAAAGGCCTGACGCTTCGGTCCGTTGCGCTGAGCTTGCTGAAAGACTCGCTTCTGTTGGGGTAAGGGTGGTCCTCTAGCTGCTGTTCCTTGCCCGTTCGGTTTATTAGCGGGTGGTGGCCGGGTTCCCTGTTGAGGCACTCCAAGATTGGCTGGTCTGCTGTCCGGGAGTAATGGTCGTCTTCTCTGTGGACAATCCCCTATGGCATGTTCCGGAGACCCACAGATTATACAGAGCTTGTTCAAATAGCGGCAATCCTTCATGAAGTGTCCGAACTTTCCGCAATGGTTGCATGTGACTGCAGGTTTCCTGAAAGTAGCTGGTCCTGCTGGTCTCTTAGGTTGTTGCCTCGCGTGAAATCTGGAAGAGGCTCCTCTAAGAACTTGCTGGGCGGGTCGCTTAATGCCAGTCAAACGATCATCCTTCCTTATGCGTCTCTGAAGGTCTTCGAAGTTTCGTGCCGCCTCTAGGATTTCATCGTAAGTTGTTAAGGTGGCAGAAGACATGGATGACTGCGTCTTCAGATCCAACCCCTGCCGGAATCTTTTGGCATACAGTTCCGGAGTTGCCACCAGGTGATGCGCAAATCGACTTAATCTCGCGAACTCCGAAGCGTACTCGTCCACCGATTTATCCCACATACTCCCCTGTTGGAACTGTACAAACTCCCGTTCCATTTTTAGGTGTGCTACGGCGGGAAAGTATTGAGTATCGAACCGTCGTTTGAATGTTTCCCAGTCGACGGGCTCCTTCAACCTGCTTTCCTCGGCCTCCCACCATATTCGGGAATTATCAGTGAGTTGTAGTTTGGCAATGTTCACCCACGCGTCCTTCGGGATTTGGGCGGCACTGAGGTCGTTGATTGTTCCCTTGAGCCATTCTTCAGCTTCTAAAGGAGTTTCCTTTCCTGAAAAAGCCTTAGGGTGGAGTGATCTGAACTGTTTCACTCCCGCCGCTCCTTGAGGAACTGGGACCAGTGCCTGCTTTAAAACTTCTGCTTGTTGCTGCCGACTCTCGCGCAGCTCTTGATGCAGAGCAGCTGTCTGCTGCTGCTGTTGCTCCAGTAGTCCTTGCAGCATTTGTAGCATCGCTGCGTTTTGAGCAGTGGGTTCAATGTCTCCGTTTCCCCTTCGGTTGCGGTGATGGTGTCGTCCAGCCATGGGTATCTGAATCAGAAGGGGTTAGGCTAAAACCGTAGGTGAAAGACATAGAGTAGTAACTTGTAGGAGGAGTAACGATTCATGCCAGAGGGAAACTAGTAAGGAATAATAAAAAAAATGAGAGACACGAGAGTGCAATTGACGAAATCAAGATTTTATTTAAAAAAAATGCCAACGGGACTACAAGGAATTATTTAAATAGGATCCTACTTCTATACACATTTTATTTTGCTCACTAAAAACTAAGAGCTAAACAGATGCCCTTCGTCCATCAATTTAGAGGCGGAAACTGCGCGTTATTGGCTCGGCGCTTGTTGATCCTTCTTGCAAAACTATAAAAGAAAGGAGAGCCTGGTACATCCCGGCGGTAGAGTTGCGGAGGGGTACGACGAACACATCGATAAGCGTGCCCCCGAATATAGAGGGTCTTCCCAATGAACCACATGTGTGGCCCGTATTCTCTTGGTTCTTCTTCTTCTACTGGGACTTCTTCCTCAGCGGGAGCCTCCACTTCGGGCTCCTCCTCTTCCTCAACGGGATCTTCCTCTTCCTCTTCCTCAACTTCTTCTTCCTCAACGGAATCTTCCTCTTCGTCTTCCTCAACTTCCTCTTCCTCAACGGGATCTTCCTCTTCGTCTTCCTCAACTTCCTCTTCCTCAACGGGATCTTCCTCTTCGTCTTCCTCAACGGGATCTTCCTCTTCGTCCTCCTCCATGGGATCTTCCTCTTCGTCCTCCTCCATGGGATCTTCCTTGGGGATATTTATTTGGGGACCTATTACTTCGTCGTCCGAAAACCCAAGCGTAGCTTCAAAGGTGATGACTGACGTACTGTCCTCATCCGGAAGATGTGCCATGGCCTGAGAAGGACGGTCATGGTCAGGATACAGAGATGTCAAGGAAAGGACGAGGAATGGGAAAACTTTATGAAATTGATACAAACGGATAGGATTCACAAATATAATAAGTCGGTTAACAGTCTCATTTTAGTACACAAGACAGACCTGCATGGGCCACCACAAAAACCTGTCACGCCCCGCTTCCCAAAGAAGGAGAAGGAAGGCGTGGCAAGGTCCGCAACCTAACTGTATTGCAAGTGTTCTATTCAATACAGTTACGTTAAGCGTAAGAATGAAACATAGTATGCAGGGTTGTGTACAAAAATAAAACAATAAAGCGAAAAACCTTTATTTCCATTAACCAACTTTATTACATTCCAAAGAAAGAGCAAAGCAACTAATTGTTTTAATTACATCAAAGGAAACAAAACCCTAAACAAGTGGGCAACAAGAAAACTAATTAATCCTCCGATGCCATCTCTGCAAAATCCTCGTTAGTTGGTTCCTCGCCTAGATCTTCTTCGTAAAACTCATTCCCATCTAACGGACATTCCAAAAGGGTAAAAGAGAGAAAGTCCGTCAGCGAGTTATACTCGGGTAGGATTACCTCATAAGATAGTAAAGGTATAGAAACGAACATGTGTGTATAATGAATATGATGTACATGAGTATAAAGGTATGAGGTTAAGTCCAAATTGGATATGTGAATATGAGTATGTTCCATATGTTGTAAGTTATGTGTAGATGAAGGTAATAGTTTGTATTAGTTTGTTAAACAAGGGTCCGGATACTCGAGATTATTCCGTTGTGGCCACGGAACAACAACTGGGGAAGTGAAATGTACCGTTTCACTTCCCGGGATCATGATCGAGTAGTAGGGGAATCCGAGCTCCGAATTATCCTTGCCTAATCAAACTACCCATCCCCGTGGTTTAGTATAAAGGTTCGGACGGATTAGAGTTAGTGCGTATACTTCTAGGCATGGAATTTCCATATTGTATAGTCGCCCACATTTGGACTGTTCACCCGAAATATCGGGATCTTCATATTTGTATAGTCGTCCACACTTTGGACTGTTCACCCTGCCTGCAGGGATCTTCATAAAGTATTCCATACCTAGGTCCGCGCATTCTAACCCTAACCGTATCATGTTTTGTATGTCATGTTGTCTTAAACTGGGATTTTAGAAAGTGTATTTGATCTCATTTAATATGGCCTTCCACAACCACTCGTTTTATTATCTAGAATTTGTAAAGTACTTCGTGTCCTTCGGAAAAGGCTTAGTTAAAATAATAAGGTTTAAATATCGTTTATTATTTCTAAGAGAAAACAGGATATTTAGGGATATTTATTATTTTGGAAAAGAATAAGGTTTTACAGAAAATATCCTTTTGATACAAGGTTGTGCTGTTTATTTGAAAATCTTTTAAAAGGGGTTTTTTATTTAAAAATCTAGACTGCCCCTAATATTCCAAAAGGATAAGTTATGAGGTCCTCAAATCGCCTCTTCACCGCCAATTGTGGCTAGGTAAGTGCCAGGTAAGTGGGAAGGTACTCCACTACGTAAGTAGTGGGCCTAATTAAAAACCACTAGCCTTAGACACACTTGCCTAGACAGCACAAAGTTTGGTTTAGATAAACGATCGATGCCTACAACCGTTCCTTTATTCTAGATTGGTGTTATTTTCGAATTAACTTTTAAAAGATACCAACTATTTCCTCTTTTTTTTTTAAATATCGTTATTTAAATTTAATATTTTCTTTCTTAAAAAGTTGAGGGGTTTTAGAACTATTTGTAAGTAGAACATACGTATACTGTATCTAAAATATTTATTTCATATATCTTTTAGTTCTTATAGCTATTTAAACAAATATAATATTTAAATTAAACGAGAGCATCTTGTGGAAGTAGCCTATTACGAGATCATTTTTTTATAGTGTGAGTATGTCAGAGGTAGAATGACAATTCATGACATTAAGCATATTAGATTCAAGGTGTTTTGGGTATGCAATATATTTCTATGTACAAAGGAAATTTAACACCGTTTTAAATGGGGTTAACATTATTATTATTGAGGGTACAAAGAAAAAGGTATGCACAATTATTATAACAACTTTTTAAATGTGGGTTGATGATTAGAAGTTGGAATTTCGATAGAAGAAGGTGACAGGAAAAGTAGAGAGAGGCGGATCCTACCTTTGTTTAGAGTTTGGATGTAGACGGTGGAAGACGTAGGCTGGTACAAAATTACGCAAAAGCTCCGCGTCCCGATTTTTCCTTGGCGATTGGATGTAGCCGCAGCGTCCGCGTCGTCGATACGAAGGCACCAGTATTTTTTTCAGAATTTTTGGAGTTCGGTGGTGTGAGAAATTTAGGTTTAAAGTGCCTATTTATAGGGTTCAAATGGTAACAATAAAATCCAAAAAAACAGTTAAAACCCACGGAAAATCACGCCGGCCAATCATTTGCGAATCATTCAGTTCATGATTGCGCCCGCCGCCACGTTTCGTGGCCGTTGGATCTGCATCCAACGGCCCAGATCGCACCGTCAGCCCCCGCCGCCACGCCACGCGTCGCCACGCGTCGCCACGCGCCTGCGCGTGTGGGGATCACGCGCTTTCGCGTGGTCCCCACCACGTGGGTGCCGTCAGCGGGTTCTGGGCCGTTGGATCTCGTGATCCAACGGTCCAGGTAAAAAGGGTTTTAAAAAATAAAAAAAAAAATTTAATAAAATAATTAAAATAGCAGATCATTTTTAAAATATTGATTTGGCTTTGTAAAATTAGTTAAAAATAGTAAAAAAATACGGCAAAATTATGGAAAAATTCCAGAAAATATATTTTATTATTATATTTAATATAAAAATAGTTTTGGCTAAAAACAAATAATATATCCATTTCTAAATTGTTAGCTAGTTATAATAATTATATAATATCTAGTTTACCTTTAAAATATTTTTAATTACGACTTAATTGCTTTACTTGATAATAAAAATATGTAGATTATTTTAAGGTATTATAAAATTTCATTAAAATATCTTATGCCCCCCAAAAGAATAAGTAGAATTAGAAAATTCTTTTAATCCTATTCAATGTTCAGAAAAATTATTAAAAACATTCCTTTACTCAAAAAAATATGTAAATAACTACTCGACTCTAGGAATTCAAAATGAAAGTTATTTTATTAGAAATCTCGACCATTACAAAGGTACGCAACTATGCATGAACCATACGGTCAGTTTAAATGATACGAATCGTAGTTTTGAAAGTGGGAGCTACGGTGTTTTTGAGGAAAATACACTATTTGAAACTCCGTAGCATCCCTTAAGGTTTTCATTTAAAAGTGCATACGATTCGTCAGTTTTGGAAATAAGTGTGATTCAGGTGAAAACTTTACGTCGGCGATCCAGCCTCATAGTATTCGATATGGAAATATCCTCGACCATCATCCTCAAATCACGAGCGCGGATCAATCATCCGGTATAACTCATCGCATACGGTAATCCATTGTACGGTGGAATCAATCTAGATTAAGGATCGATCGTCCTATTCATCGATAAGGATACGGATCTATGGTCTCGTATGGTATATCATCTTTTATTCTCATATATACCTACGTATATATATCTCACATCATATCCTTATCGATCTCATATCCTCTCATTAACAAACTCATTTCATATCTACGCATATGTATTTAATTATTTACACCGCCTCACATCCTCATATCAAGCTTATCCACTCATATCCTCTTATATCATCATATTGACATCTTAATTCACATCATCTTGCAGTAGTCATAACATCTCATACTAACTCTTTTGACCATATCCATAAGTTTCTAGCATGGTTTCTCTGACTATATTCTATATATCGGTTCCTACTTTATAATTGCGGGGGTGCTATACGCCATCCACCTGACTTCCCCCATAGATATAAATCTACTCACCTGCTAAACTCCTTTCTTAGCCGAAGTCGATTTGCTTCATCGTCTCAGAAGTCCACGCGAAGGTGCTTACAATCAAAACAGATCATACTTCTATAAAAATCAAGCCCGAAAACCGATACGGCACGCGAAATGCTCATATGTTAGAACATATAGCCTATACATGCAAAAACAACTAAACAACCCTCGTCGTAGATGTACAAACGTCCAACGACGAAATCCAAACTCAAATACCAAAACCAAGTTTCAGAAATCGGAAAACTCGAAATCAACAACTAAGGAAATCTCTCCCAGATTTTATCCTAGGTCAAACTAGGACATTTTGCATATAGGGTTGGTCTAGATATAAGATAAGGGAGCCATGGTACAAAAATCCCACAAATCCACCATGACAAGGCCGCAATTTGCGGCCTGGGGGAATTAATTTGCGGCCTGGGAAAAGAGTTGGGGTCTCGGGGGAACATTCTAGGTAGCCTGCATGTCACATTGTGATGGGACCTTAATTTATGGATCTCTTGGGTCACTCCAGTTTCCATTATTGTAACATTTCAGTAAAATGAAACATTATTTTATGAATTTAAATAATTAAATAATAAATATTATGGATATTATAAAGATATAGAAATTGGTTTTAATGAAGTATTATGGTTAATACTTATAGTTTGGAAAATAATTGGGAAATTAATATGAATTATTGATTTTGGAAGAATTATTGTGATTTTGACATTTTATAAATTATTATACAATTATTTGTATACACGTTTAATATTAAACTCGATTAGTATTTCTCTAATCATTTTATTAATCTTTTTTATGTATATGACATGCAGCATGACATGTTGAAAAACACTTGTTACATTTTTTTATGAACCATGGCTTCATTTTTCTTTTTGCTTTTAAAAATTTGTTTTGGTTCTAAAATGAAAAGAAAAAAGATAAAAAGAAAACAAATGAGATGGGGAGATATTTTGTGAGAGGGGGACCACATGGTATGGGAGTATGGGTGAGAGAGAGAGAGTGTGAGAATTCTACATAATTCCACACTTTTTCTTCACCTCACTCTCATATCACATTTTCTTCATCTCCTTTCTTCTTCTTCTTCTCCCTCATTATCCACCTCCACTACCACCCACAAACACCTCTAAATCCCTACCAAAATGCCATGCCACTTTCACAAAAAATGATCCCAACCTTACTACAAACACTTGGAAGCATCAAGTTGGAACTTTGGGCAACTCAAGAAAATTCTTGAGTTGCCAAATGAGGTATAATCCTATACTTCTGCTCTTGTTATTAGTTTTCTTTACACCTTATAGTAGTTTAGAGTTAAACCAATATAGTTTAGTGATCTTAGAATTTTCCTAGATAAGGATTTGGGGTTATTATGGTTTGGAAGTTGTTATTAAGGTTTAGTTGTGATCACAAGCCCTTGTAGTGCTATTATTTTGGACTAACCTAAGACTAGAAACCAATATACCAACTTAGAAATTCTCCGATGTCGATTTCTTTGATTTTTTAGGACTATATGTAATCTGGAGCAACTTGGGATGTTCATAAGAAAAACAAACAACTACATCGATCTAGTTAGACCACTAGAAGACCACCACAGAAGAACAATACACAAACCCCTTGGTTTGGTCGGCGGCGCCGGGGACTGTTAATCATCTCGCCGGCCATGATGTGGGTGTTGATGTTGGGGTTTGGCCTGTAGCTTCCACTCCTTATAACTTAGCCTCTGTATTGTTAGTTTTGTCCCTATATATCTATGCTAAAATCTGGGAGCGTTTTGAGTTGGTTTCAGCAATATTTTTCCGATTTCTAAAACTTGGTTTTTGGTATTTGAATTTGGATTTGGTCGTTGGACATTTGTACGTCAACGACGAGGGTTATTTGGTTATTTTTGCATGCGTAGGCTATAGGTTCTAACCTATGAGCACTTCGTGTGCCGTATCAGTTTTCGGACTTGGTTTTAATAGCATTACGATATGTTTTGAATTGTAGGTGCCTGTGCGTGGACTTCAGGACGACAAGGGAGGGCAAGGTATCTTTGACTTTAGAAAGGCGAGGATTGAAGGTGAGTAGATGCATATCTACGGGGGAAGTCGGGTGGATGGCGTATAGCACCCCCGCAATCGTATAATAGGATGCGTATACTTACTATATATATATATATATATATATATATATATATATAGGTTAATGCGAGACTTGGATATCTAGCAATAGGGTTCTTAAGAGACTACAGGTTAGATTAGGCATACTTGTAGGAAGGTTTATCCTTAGCCCATTTTCTATTGTCGTGATCCGTTAGATTATTTTGTCGCGCGCGCACACACACACACCCGTGATATGATATGTGCGTATATGTATGTGTGTGTGTGTGTGTGTGTGTATGGATACGTTGACATATATATACATATACAAAGTATATATATACGTGTAAGATGGGGATATGAGATGTTGAATGGTTATGAGTCGATATGATCGGGCATGATGCCGTGAGGTTATGATATGTGATTGAGTCGAGACACCGTATATGATATGATATATTAAAGGATCGTTGGGCGTTATTTACATAACATGTGATAATATTTAAATTGATGATATAATAGATTGTACGGGACCTTAGATCTGCACTCCTGATTATGATATTGTACGACGATTGATACCGTACGAACTATTTAATGTATATGATGATTGACCCGTACCCTCGTGATTTGAGGATGCCGTATGATGGACTATACTGTACGAGATATATATATGATGATTAATCCGCACTCTTAACTCGAGGATGTCGTATGATGGATTATACCGTACGTAATGCTATGAGACTGGATTGCCGGCTAGTAGATATATCGACTCAGATACTTATAGATGTTTATGCACTTTCGACACTGTTTTAGCTTAGTCCATTAATTATTTAAGTAGATGTTAGAATAGAGTTCGAGTCATACCTATTTTCAGAACTAACGAATTATAGGTATTTTCAAAGAGCAACCTGAGGAATGCTACGGATTCTCAAAATGATATTTCTTTTCTTTAAAAACACCGTATCCCCTACTTTTCCAAAGACAACGATTCGTACTATTTTAAATACGGTAACCGTATGGCTTGTATATAGCTATGTATATCTTATCTTGCTGCGTTTACTATTTACTTTTCTGCTATGTTTTTGTTAATTTCATTTCATATATATACATGTGCTTTCATTAGCTGTTACGATCTCGTCTGCTAAGACACATGCACCATTACCGATGATGCGTATGTTGCACGTACACCTACTGACCGGCTCACACACATCATCATCGGTAATTTCCATGCCACGTACACATTAGAGAACCGTTACTTCACTCGTACTATATGATAATTTGTAGTTTAATAGTTAGGATTTATTGATAATTCTTGTATTCATGTGCGCATATCATATTCATATGGCATTTGCATCATCATGCACATTGGTATTATCCCACTAGGACACTTGCACCATTACCAATGGTTCATGCCGTACGTGCACTATTTTATGCGAACACCCACGCCATTGGAAATTGCTATGTCACGAACACTATAGAAATTGCTTAATAATCGGTAGTATTGCATTGCACCATTATTAATATGTTGTCTTCAAGTCATTTGTCTCATCGCATCATATTGATATCACATACTAGTTTTAGACTTTGCATTCCTTACTTAGATGCCGCATGCATTCATATGTACATTCTATTTATGCACTGTTGTGGGGCTTTATGCCGATAATCATTGTTTACTTATTGACTCATGATTATGAGATTTCGGTATTTCATTATATTTCTGGATTTGGAAACCGCATGTGAAATTGAAAACTTATGCTCCTTTTTTTAAAAGAAAAATGTGGTTTTTCCTTGATATGATGTGTGGCGTCCACCATGAGATTTCTCGGTTCTGGAGCATATATGATATATGATTACCCGATTTGAGGAGTGAAGAGACATCATCTGCGGGTATATGGTGGACTCGGTGCGGTACCCCGGGGCAAGAAGGCCATATAGAGATTGAGACGTTGAGCCCGGCAAGGGAGCAGTACCGACCGGTGATAGTTGGCGCGGCGGATATCCGGAGGATACCGATCGTAGTTGTGAGATCATATGGATATGGGACGATCCAGACTGACGGAGCTCGAGATATGAGGATTATGTGTCGCTGATGGACATGGTTTTCATTATGCTTTCGAGTGTCGATGCTGGGCACTCAGACTTTCTCATGATTTTGTGCGATGCTGGACACACCCATTTGATGATGCATTCATATATAGTATAAATGACATATAGTTACTTTGTGGCACGGACACGAGTACTTGATACTACATTTACACTCTTGCATATGTTTACCTATGTCATGGTATTACATTATGACTTGGACATGATTACTTGTGTCTTGTTACACATATGCATAGATTATTATCCTTGCTACGATTCGATGTCTTTTTATATTATTATATTACTGTATGACCTACGAGATAGTCATGCATTCGGTTTCTACTCGGTAATGTCTTCTACTCATGAGTTTGCAACTCACCCCCTTTGTGCCTTAGTTTTCTTGCAGGTTTTGCCGCACAGGTTCCGTAGCGGCTTCGCTGGCACACCACTTTCTTCCAGGTGATTGCTTGGGTAGGTGGGATACACTTGCATCGTGACCACCATTGTATTTGTATATTTATTTTAGTTGTATCTAGTTAGAAGCTCCATTAGCCAAACCTTGTATATTTGTAGACTTATAAGCTACCGTTTGTATATTCTTTCGGACTTAGAGTCACGCTCATGTATTTATTCTTGTTTTTATGGTTTCTTGATAATGCCTTGTTTTCTTTGCTTTATTTCAGAGTTTTGATCCTCACCTTCGGCGTTCTATATTTATATCTTGCGTGATTGTTTCCGCCAATTGGCGAAAAGCTAGCTTCCGCTTGGGGATGTCTTTTATGATTATTACTTGTGTTGTTTTCGGGTTAAAATATACAAAGAAGGTGCTTCCCAAATTTCAAATGACGAAATAGGTTTTTCAAGCTAGTTATAAAACACCGTTTTTCATATAAGATTACTCATGTTTTTAAAGAAAGAACCTGGTTTTATTAAACCTTTATTTCAAAACTTCACCTCGACTATTTTCCCTAAAAGGTTTAGATTTCTGGGCTTTTGGCTTACTTGAATTAGGTGGGGGCCCTATAGACTTCACATGATTCAAGGGCCAGTCACGTGTCTTTTTCGGGTCATGACAATTATATCATCACATACTATCACACATCCAATGTCGGGAAATTTCTAAGTTCGTGGTTTGGTTTCTAGTCTCTAGTCTTGTCTAGAAAATCATTACTAAAGTCTTGTAAACACTAACTAAACCTCAATTGCATCTTTACTAGTCTATTCATCCACTGAACATCAACCTAGAAAATTCTAAGATCTCAAATTCACACTTGTTTAACTCCAAACTACTATATGAGGTAAAGAAACAATCTAAAAAGAGGAGGAGTGAAGTTATACCTCTTGAAAGCAACTCAAGAAAAACCCTAGATGGTTGAAAGTCTTCAAAATACAAACTTGAGCTTGCCATGGAGTGAAGGATGAGGTTGTGATCATTTTTAATGAAGGAAGTGTGGGGTTTTAGTGAAGATTTGGGGTCGTTGTGGAGGTGGTAGAGGAGGGTGAAGGAGGAAGGAGGAGATGAAAAAAAGAAGTTGAAGAAAGGAAGAAGAATGAAGTGAGAATGAGGTGAAGGAATTGGTCAAGTGTAGGAGCCATACTCTCATCTCTCTTTCATGGCATGCTCTCTCTCATGCCCATGCCTCATCATGTTGTCCCCCACTCTCTCTCCACAATCATGTGTTCTCTTTTTCTTTTCTTTTCTCTTTTTCCCTCACTCATTTAAAATCAAACACAAATAAAAATGAAACCAACATTTAACAAAATGCAACATGTCATGGTGCACTAACCATGGTAAATTAAAAATACGGATTTGACTTAATCGTGATTAGTAGTGCACTAATCAAGTTTAATTTAAACTTGCATATAATTAATTATAAAATGTCCACATCCAACAATACCTTTTTAATAAATAATACAATATAAATCTCCAATTATTTTCCAAATATTGGTATTTAATTATAGCATTTCATGAAAACCCCAATTCGCAAATCGAATAGTTTTCGTGAAATATATTATTTTATTATTTAAATTCCCAAAATAATATTTTATATTTCTGAAATGTTACAATCTTCCTCCCTTAAATAAATTCGGTCCCCGAATTTAAATTTAAACCCCCAAATACTAAAACATTTCAATAATCAGTTCAAATCAACAGGGCTCCAAAATCACAGAATACTCAAGAATATCATAGCGCATCGAGTGCACATAAAAACGAATGCAAAACTCAAAATCGAACCCCGTCAAGCGTCATGCAATCAATGGAGTTATAATGAAAATACAAATCTCGAAATCCACTACTGAAATCCATATATACTATAGTCAAAATCATAATACATATATAGTACGCATCCTTGTAAAATCCTCTAAAAACTGAATAAAACACATGCAAATTCTTTTCTGAATCGCCGTGTGATGCGTAACTCACAGCACAAGCGGAGGACTCTCATTTGTAAAGTAGTAAATATACATTTATATATGTTTTTGCTCAAATATATATTCCGCCTTTTTAAAATATCCCAAAAGGTTCTCCTAGTAAAAGTTCGTGTCACTCACGGACACGTAGGAAATAGCGAGACTATAGCTCCTTTTTGAAAACCTATTGGTAAATTTTTAAGCATGCAAAAGTACTCAGGTACTTTCCTCAGATCAGTCCTGCTCGGGTACTGATTGGATGTTTTTTTTCTCGTTGTGTCGTATGAAATTGTGAAGAAATCACAACCAAAAATATTTGACCGCAATCAAACAACGGTGTCAGTTGAAGTTAATGAATGAGTGCGGATCGTCCTCAGGGATCTCGAGATTCGTTTGTATTTTTATTTGTTTGAAATGAAATGTTAAGCAACAAGAAAACAAGATTCAGGAGTTGATTTGTATTTGTGTGTCACTAATCTTTTCTAAAGAATCACGAAATTATAAACAACAAGAATCGGGTTTCAATGGTATTTTCCAAACAACAATCAAGAATGATAGAGAGGCTCGTAGGAATCGATAGGATCTTTAGATGTGTTGTAGTCTACAATATTTTGTATTCTTGTCCTTCGAAGAGTTTATACTAGATCAATGGTTATCGACGCGAGTTAGGGTTTTCTTGATGAAATTAGGGTTTCATCTCTTAACCCTTGCTCTTTCGAGGATACCATTTATATTCTAGCCTCTAGCAATTTCAAGAAGCGATCGGATCACCCCAATCTCGAGCGATGTTGATCAAGAAAGCATCGCATCAAATTGGGTTGTCGATTCTTGAACTTGCTAGGGTTTACACACTCGTGGGATTCAAGAATTGATTACAAATTTGCTACATCATCATACTAAAGATCGTTTCGACTCCTTAACGAGCGGAGTTTTATTCACACATCACCACATAGACAATATTCAAGAATAGTAAAGATAACATGATGCGGAATTTAAAGAAAACAAGAATGGAGAAAATATCACCTCTTATTTAATCAACAAATTCAATACATTCTTTCAAGATCTACAAGAAGAAAGAAATCGATCGTTGACTCGGCTTCGCTCGACTCCGTGGATCGTGGATCTACTTTGGATCTCTTGCCCGATGGAAGATCGGCTCGGCTCATAAAAGGGTTGAAGGAATCTTGCTTGGCTTGCACTCAAGATCTTGAATTGTGGTTGGATCTAGGGTTAGGGTTTCCTACAAGATTTCTCACTAATCTTGAGGAAGAAGAAGATGGAGAAAGAGAGAATGGCTAAAATCTAAGATGTTGAATCTTTTCCTCTCTATGGCCCCCTCTCTAATGAATGAGTCTAGGGTCCTATTTATAGAACTAGGTTTAAGTTTGAATTGGACTTTCCCTCCCAAAGTTTGTTGACAAGTTTGTTGGCTTTAGCTTAGGGTTTAAGCAAGGGTTTAGGAAAGTTCTAGAAGTTTTAGGCTAGTTTAGGAGCTTGATGATCTGGTGGAAGTTTCTGGACTCTTCTGGACTTTTGTGTGTATTTTTGAGTAGTGGGAACTCAATCAGGAGTTTTGGTGAAATCCGAGGAGCTGACTCCCTGGATCCGCCGCGCAACCGCCGCATGAGGTGGGCTTTGGCCGCCCTTCCGCCGCACAATGATGAGGTTGGAATCTGTGCTTTCTTCTGTTGCTTGGTACTGCTGTATGGGTTATTCTTTGATGTTTAGAATTGCAGTTGCCCTTCTATGTTGATACCAGATTTGCTTTCAATGAGTTTACGAGCAATTGTAATGGTCGAGCAATGTATTGATCGAACAAGTATCTCTTTTCCTGCATAGACTTCAAAATAGGGGTTGCAAGATATAGAAAATATGCTATGTAATGCAATGCAGTTAATTTCCTTAGAATTTCCGGTTTAAAGGTCGAATACATGTAATTTGATATTTTGCGACCAATTAGCTAATATGTGAATTATGAATACCGTACTCTCCTATATGTATGCAGATGTTAAGGAAATTGCCTGCTAAAATATACAGTATTTTCGACTGATCAGGTACTATATAATATAGTACCCAACATCAAAATATGATGCTCATGAGTAAAATAAACCTCAAAAGGCGTATCCAACATCACGTGCGTCTGGTGTGCACGGAAATCCAAGTCCAAACAAGTGCCACGAATGTGCACAAAAGAAAAAACTAAGTGCAACGGGTGTGCACTGAAAGTGTGTCTTAGCACCTCTACTAGGTTTCCACATGCATCAAGTATGCAACTTAAAAAAATCTAGAGGTCTAAGCTACACTAACCTAGAATCGAACTAGAGAATTAGAGTTTCTAAGCATGTAAACAAACTTTACACTAAGTGAATAGAGAATACAACCTTTGTAGACCGGTGCTTCACTTCTAAAGCTCTAAGTAGTAGTCCCTTAGCTCCAAGTAGTGATCCCTAGAACTCTTCTTTGGCTTCACTTGGTGAAAGGAACGAGCTTGCTTCGTCGTCTTCGAGGCCAAAGATGATCCACCTTGAAGTTACTCTAACTCAAGCTACCTCTTCACTAATCAAGGAATTAGTGAAGCAAACAACCTAATCTTATGGGCTAGATGAGAGTAGGTTGATGAAGTAGGAATTTTGCTCACTTTAGAACTCACTTTAGTCTCTTCGTCTGATATGTCGCATATCAAGTCTAGGGGTGGTATCGTCAGACCCCAGTAACTTGATAAGTCATGCCGATGTGTAGCCTATAACCGTTCGAGAAACTACTAATAACACTTACCAGTAAATCTCATCAGCCCTGGCCAGGGACTTACTGTTATAGCTAATCGAGCATAGCGCAACATCAACTCCCAATATCAGGAGAGACAAAACCCCTCCTATCGTTCATTGCATCCATGTGACTTGGGGTTGTACCCAAAATCCACCTGTTTGCATGACTACTTTGAGCCGTGGTAGGGAGGAAATCAAAGCACAGTGGGAACCACACAAGACTCTAAGATGATCTCGAGTCTACATACTCACCTGTACAAGTGTCACCAGAGAACTGCTATCTGACGATAGGTATAATACCAACTAGGAGTTCTCGGCGAGTCCTGTTCGGTGTACCCATTCTCTAATGAGCACTTATGTACAATCTTTGATGTCAAACACCAATGGATGTGGGATCAACCATCGCTCTATACAGTGTCAAGAAACGTACACACTAGTCTACTCTGGAATATCGATGCCCTGTCTCTATACTCCCTCGACTAGGAACGGTTAAAGGATGTGCTTGCGGACTACCCAAGCCCCACTAGTATGATCTGCATCATAGTCCTGGTAGTCAAGTTAATATCCTAAGGTCTTTATCAACATGTATAAGAGAGACAGTATAATAATACTAGTGTATATGATAAGATCAAGAGCAACCAGATAGCATACTATCATGTCGAGCAAGAAAGTCCTCTATATATATGTCCAAGCATCCACTATATCATACAATAATGGCCTATAGGGCATACATATTCCTAACAATCTCCCACTTGCACTAGGGCCAGTTGTTGTAGTATCTCATACCTAACATCCTAAAAAGTCTCTCAAATTGCGTCTGAGGAAGGGCCTTTGTGAGTGGATCCGCTGTGTTATCCTTCGTGTCTACTCTCCTAACTTCGATCTCCCGGCGATCAACTATCTCCCGGATCAGGTGATACCGCCTAAGAATATGTCTGGATCGCTGATGGGACCGGGGTTCCTTGGCCAAAGCCCTAGCCCCATTGTTATAACAATATAAGGGTATTGGATTCTCAATGGATGGAACCACACCAAGTTCAGCAATGAACTTCTTCATCCAGATAGCTTCTTTGGCAGCATCGTTGGCAGCGATGTATTCAGCCTCCATCGTCGAGTCTGCTACAGTATCTTGCTTGGAACTCTTCCAACATACCGCCCCACCATTGAGGGTGAAGAAAAAACCCGAGACCGACTATTGTCGTCCTTATCACTCTGGAAGCTTGAATCGGTAAAGGACTCCACCTGGAGTTCTCTGTTATCATACACCAAGAACATCTATTTAATCCTTCTCAAGTACTTAAGAATGTTCTTCACAGCTGTCCAGTGCTTCTCCCCAGGATCTGATTGATACCTACTTACCACACTAAGTGTGTAAGCTACATCCGGTCATGTACATAACATCGCGTACATGATTGACCCAACCGCAGAAGCATAGGGTATACCTTGCATGCGATGCGGGGTTGTCTAGCACGGTAGCAAGGTTTCGGGAGGCATCTTTCATGCCATATTAAATTTTAGCCATTCTAGCTAACCCTAACATAGAATCGTATACCAGAAAATGCGACGAAATGAAATGCAAACAACTTTGCATAAGAAGTGAACAAAGAATACAACCTTACTAGACCGGTCCTTCACTTCATAAGCTCCATGTAGTAGTCCCTTCACTGCGATCATGAACTCCCAGACTCTAGAGAGGCTTCCATGAAGAAATGAACAAGCTTGCATCGAAGTCTTCGAGGCCGAAGATGATCTACGTCGAGGAGACACTAACCCAAGCTACCCCTTCACTAATTATGGAATTAGTGAAGCAAATACCCTATACTAAATGACAAGTAGTAGAGGATGATGAAGTAGGAATTTTTCTCATTTCAAATATAATTTTCTCACTCATTTTTCTCATCTCCATTGAAGCTAGTGGGCTTGAGGAAGAAGATGATGAAAAACTCTCATGATAAAATCATTTGGATAATTGCAACCATGGGTGAGTTAAGCATCATATGCTAACCCTTGTAGAAACATCACCATGGTTAGGATAATTGGTTGGGTTAATAAATATCTTAGGCAAAATAAAAGAGTGGACTTGGTCAATGATCAATACAAGCTTCTACAAGCTACTAGCCATGACAAAATCACACCAATTTGTAATTACCAAAATAAATAAAATCCCTAATTATCATCATAAGCATGGTGTAAGTCATACACACACCCAAGTTACTTGTATCATCAAGCATGACACAAACATGTACACAAATATATATATCATATATATACAATGTGCACATCAAGTGAGAAAATAAATCTTAAGTGAATGAATATTAGTTAATGCAACTTAATATATCAAATATATAATTATACATTAAATCATTAAATCAACACTTGATTTAATAATCCGGCTGTATCACATATAACCGACTAATATCATATGTAACAACTTTTCGAATCACCACTTGTTCTGATATCCCGGCTATATCACATATAACCGAACGATGTCACAAATCACGAGAATAGAATACGGTATCACATATCGTATTAATCTCGGTCCCGCACATATCACATATGTGCTCCTACTCTGTTTCGCTTGAGCCCGGAAACCTCTGAGTAGGACTTTAAAGACTCGTCAATACGCCGACAGTAGGTGATGATCATATCAAACACCCACAAGCCGCAAGCGGTCTGCTAAACGTAATGGCCACCCGGGTATTGAGCGATCAGAAGATCAACAAGAAATCCTTCTCATACTCCTGCGAATCCAATCAGTAACACTACCGTACAGTTCGGTCTCTTCGTGTGATATGTCGCATATCTCGTCTAGGGGTGGTAAACGTCAGACCCCAGTAACTCGATAAGTCGTGCCGATATGAGGCTCATAATGGGTCGAGAAACTACTGATAACACTTACCAGTATATCTTTGAAGTGGCCCTGGCCAGGGACTTCCTGTTATAGCCAATCGAGCATAGTGCAACATCAACCCCCAATACCGGGAAAGACGAAACCCCTCCTATCGCTCATTACCTCCAGGTGATTCGGGACTATACCCAAAAGCCACCGTTTTGCACGTTCCCTTGAACGTGGTAAGGTGTAAATCAAAGCACAGTGGGAATCACACAAGACTCTATGACGATATCGGGTCTATAAATTAACTTATACCAGTGTCACCAGAGAACTGCTATCTGACGATAGGTATAATACCATCTAGTAGTTCTCGGCGAGTCCGTTCAGTGTACCCAGTCTCTACTGAGCACCCGTATACCATCTCTGCTGTCAAACACCAATGGATATGGGATCATCCATCGCCCATCTACATGGGTCGAGAAGCTACACGCTAGTCTACTCTGGTATATCGATGCCCTGTCTCGATACACCTACGGCTAGGAACATTTGAAGGATGTACTTATCGACTACTCCGTCCCCACTAGTATGATCTGCATCATAATCCTGGTAGTCAAGTACCATTCTAAGGGCTTTATCAATATGTAACATAGAGACAATCAGTGTACATGTTAAGATAAAGAGCAACCAGATAGCATACTATCATGTCGAGCAAGAAAGTCCTCCCTATATATGTCCAAGCATCCACTACAATATACATCGTATATACAGTAATGGCCTCTAGGGCATACATATAACTAACAATCTCCCACTTGCACTAGGGCCATCTGTTGTAGTATCCAATACCCAACAATCAGCAGTAGTTGAAGTATCTCATACTCAACCATCCCATAAAAGTCTCTCCTGGGAAAAGGCCTTTGTGAGTTGATCCACCGTGTTAATCTCTAAGTCTACTCTCCTAACCTCGATCTCCCTGGAGATCATCCATCTCCATGATCAGGTGATACTGCCTAATAATATGTCTGGATCACTGATGGGACAGGGGTTCCTAGGCCAAAGCCACAACTCCATTGTCACACAATGGTAGGAACGAAGTTCATCTCATGAACTAATATACACCCAGACTGCCTCTTTGGTAGCATCATTGGTAGCGATGTATCCAGCCTTTATCATCTAGTTTTCCTCGGTATCTAGCTTAGAACTCTTCCAACATACCGTCCCTCCACTGAAGGAAAAGACAATGCCTGTGACTGACATTCAGTCGACCTTACCACCCTAGAAGCTATCCAGTGATTCTCCCCAGGATCGATTGATACCATCTCACTACACCTTGTGAAAATTTAACATCCACTTAGATCTATCTTATAGATCCAAAACCCAGGATTTAGGAGGTATCACCTTGATCCTAAATGGAGAATCCTTGTGATAAGAGGAGATTGACCAAGCGAAGCATAAGAAACTCCTTCCTTATCAAGAGTATGTCATCCACGTACAATACGAGGAACGCCACCATACTCCCTACTACCTTTTTGTATATACAAGGTTCATCTACCATTTTGATGAATTCAAACTCTTTGACTACCACATCAAAACAGACATTCCAACTCCACGATGCCTGCTTTAACCCATAAAGCAACTTTCACACATTTCCGCTGCTCCCATTATCTACGAAGCCCTCCGACTGTGTACTTGTAAACGCTCTCTTCTAAATCAATATTTAGAAAAGCATTTATGACACCCAACTGCCAGATATCGTAGTCATGGTATATAGCAATGGCAAGTAGGATCCGGATAGATTTAAGCATAGGCACTAGAAAAGGTTTCATCTTTATCGATACCTGGCCGATGACGAAAACCTTTTACAATAAGTCTAGCTTTGAAAGTCTCAACTTTTCCATCTATACCAAGTAATCTTCTCAAGTTATAATTGCTCCTGATGGGGATTTAACCCTTCAGATAAAGCAACCAAAGTCCATACTTTGTTGGTGTATACGGATTCTATCTCAGATTGCTTAGCATCCAGCCATTCTTACAGAGTGACCACTCATGATGGCCTGCTCGAATCTAGTTGGGTCATCATCTCATGATGCAATCCTCGCTCCCATTATCGTAGATAAAACCAAAGTATCTCTCAGGTGGTGAGGAACCCTACCAGATCGGCGGAGAGGCCGAGGTTCGTCGGGAGCTATTGAATCCTCTGGTTCTACTAAATCATCAGCTGTAGTTTGTATAGCTGGAACTCCTTCCAGTTCTACCTCATGACCACAAATTTTTTTCCAAAATAAATTCCTTTTCTAAAAAGGTGGTTATGCCGAGAAATAAAACACCTTTTGTTCCTCGGTGCGGTAGAAGATATTCCCTTGCGAATTCTTGGGATATCCAACAAACTTCCACAGAACTGACCTTGCCTCTAGCTTGTCCAGATTTTGCTTTTAGACATAGGCCGGACAACCCCAAATCTTAACTTACTTAAGACATGGGCTCTTTCCATTCCATATCACATATGGAGTGGTAGGCACCTGATTTGATTGGAACCCTATTCAATAGGTATGCAGCTTCACAAGTGCATAACCTCCAAAAGGAAATAGGCAACTCAGCAGTACTCATCATAGAGCACACCATATCACATAGGGTGCAATTGCTCCGCCCCGATACACCGACGTGTTGTGGTGTATACGGAGGAGTAATGCTGAGAGAGAATCTCATTCTCCTTTAGAATAGTCCAGGATCTCCAAGCTCAAGTATTCTCCTCCCTGATCATATCATAGGACATAATTCTTATACCCGTTTTGGTTCCCTACTTTTAACTTATATTCTTTGAATTTCTCGAAAGGTTCAAACTTGTGTTTCAATAGGAACACTTTTCCGAATCTTGTGAGATCATCGGTGAATGTAATGAAGTACAAAGAACCAATCCAGGTATGTGTAGACAGGGGACCTACATACATCATCATGTATCAATCCCAACAGTTCATTTAACTCTTTCTCTGTTTCCAATAAACGGAGCTATGGTCATGTTTATCTTTGAGACATGACTGGAAAGTTTCACAAGATATAAATTCAAACTGATTTAAATATGCATCAAAATGTTACTTAGCTAGTTGTGTCGCATTGATATGACCTAGTCTACAATGCCCCAAGAAGGATTCGTTCATTTCTGAACTCTTCCTCTTGTGTGTGTTTTGTACGTTAAGAACTGTAGTTTGATATAGAACGTATATGCTTTTAGATAACGTGCCTGAACTGATCAACTCTTGATATAGGAAATGTTTAAAATATTATCCAACAATACAAAATTATATCCTTCTTTACTAAATAAAGAGACTGATATGATATTGTATATCAGGTTCGGTATCTAATAGCATTCGTTCAGAATCAATGTATTTAGTAATACAGGGTGATAACTGCCAACACCTTGGCTGCAACAATTGCACCATTTCTAACTCTTAAAACTTATCACCCATTCTCAGTTCTCTACCTATCTATATCCCATGTAACAGATTACATATATGGGATCCTGATCCGGTATCTCATACCCAGGACGTAAAGGAAACTGAGAAACAGTTCTCTGTAATGAACACACCCGAAGAAAATGCATCATCATGCACTTTCTTCGTTTGGGCGGCACGGGAATTCTGGTAATCCCCTATTTCTTACTCGTATAAGTTGGAGCGGGACCAACATTTCCTAGCTCGGTATAACAAGCGGGTTCGGTCAATACATCCATATTATTATCCCGATTAAGGCGTGACATGGTCGCTACCTGGAGAGAGAGAGAAGAAAACACTCAGCGTATGCTCTTGCAAGATTAGATTGGTTATTATTTTATCTAATCAGTATGGCTCCCACTTTTTTTATCAAATCTTCCTTAAAACCCTAAAAGGAAAGACTAGCCGGGATTAATTACACCCTATAAGTTCGCCAATCTTTCAGCCAGGCCTGTGCCGGTACTATGAGAGAGGTTCCCCGTGCTTTCGTACGGACCTAATTAAAATAAACCTTATTTTCCTAGGGGCGTAACCCCGTTGACACCTTTCTAGACACCTACTTGATCGGCTAATTGTAATGTGTAAAACTCTCTCAGGAGTAACTCTTACTCGCAGTGGGTATCGGGATCCAACTATGTCATAGAAGGTATGCAATCTCATTGCAAATTTCAACACTTGAAATTCTCGATAATATTTTGCCCCTAGCAATTTATGACCTTAACAAGGTCAATAAATCATAAGCGCTAGCCAAGTTCAACCCGTCATTTCCTGATTGAATTAAACCCACCCGCACGACCCTTAACAAGGTCAACAAAGTCGCACGACTACCCTAATTCAATCGCATCATATGCTTATGCAGATAAGCACTAATCAGCTGCAGGGTTGCCTAGCATGACAGCAAGGTTCCGGGTGGCATCTTTTATGCCATATTAAAATTTTAGCCATTCTAGCTAACCCTAACATAAAATCTTTAACTAGAAATCCGACGGAATGAAATGCAAACTACTTTGCAAGTAAAGTAAACAAGGAATACAACCTTTGTAGACCAGTCCTTCACTTCATTAGCTCTATGTAGTAGTCCCTTCGCTGCGATCATGTAGTCCCGGACTCTAGAGAGGCTCCCATGAAGAAATGAACATGCTTGCATCGAAGTCTTCGAGGCCGAAGATGATCTACGTCGAGGAGACACTAACCCAAGTTATCTCTTCACTAATTGTGAAATTAGTGAAGTAAACGCCCTATACTAAATGGCAAGTAGTAGAGGATGATGAAGTAGGAAGTGGGCTCACTTTAGAATTGATTTTTCTCATACTAATTCTTCACTTAGGAAAAACCTAGTAAGCTTTTTTCCTTTGATAAAGAAGAAGAAGAAGAATGAACTCTTGAGAGAGTGAAGCAACCATGGGTGAGTTAAGTATCATATACTTAACCTTTGTAGAGACTTAACCAAGGCTAGGTTAATTGGTAAGGTTAACAAATATCTAGGTAAACCAAAACTTGAAGACTTAGTCAATGATCTACAAGCTTATATGCCATGAAAAAATCATTTAGTTTTTGAATTACATAATCCATTAAAACCCTACGATTAAACCAAGCATGGTGTAAGTCATACACACACCCAAGCTGCATGTATCATCAAACATGGCACAAAATATTGTACACTTGCATATATCACATATATACAATGTGCACAAATAAAGTGAGAAAAGAAATCTTAAGTGAGAAAATACTAGTTAATGTAAATTAATATATCAAATATAAAATTATACATTAGATTATTAAATTAACCCTTGGCTTAATAATCCGGCTATATCACATATAACAGACTAATATCTAATGCATCAACTTATCGAATCAACACTTGATCCGATAACCCGGCTATATCACATATAACCGACCTATGTCACAAGTCGCGAGAATAGAATACGGTATCTCATATCGTATTAATCTCGGCCCCGCACATATCACATATATTCTCCTACTCCATTTCACTTGAGCCAGGAAACCTCTGTGTAAGACACTAAAGACTCGTCAATACGCCGGTAGTAGGTGATGATCATATCAAACACCCATAAGCCACAAACGGTCTGCTAAACGTAATGGCTACCCGGGTATTGAGAGATCAGAAGACCAACAAGCAAGACTGCTCACACTCCTGCGAATCGAATCAGTAACACTACCGTACAGTCCGGTCTCTTCGTCTGATATGTCGCATATCTCGTCTAGGGCTGGTAAACGTCAGACCCAAGTAACCTGATAAGTCGTGCCGATATGAGGCTTAGAACGGGTCGAGAAACTACTGATAACACTTACCAGTATATCTCTGAAGCAGCCCTGGCCAGGGACTTCCTGTTATAGCCAATCGAGCACAGCGCAACATCAACCCCAAATACTGGGAGAGAGGAAACCCCTCCTATCGCTCATTGCCTCCTTGTGATTCGGGACTGTACCTAAAAGCCACCATTTTGCACGTTCTCTTGAACGTGGTAAGGTGGAAATCAAAGCACAGTGGGAATCACACAAGACTCTATGACGATCTCGGGTCTACAGACTAACCTGTACAAGTGTCACCAGAGAACTGCCATCTGACTTGAGGTATAATACCATCTGGGAGTTCTTTGCGAGTCCGTTCAGTGTACCCAGTCTCCACTAAGCACACGTACACAGATTGTAGGCTCACACACTTCATCATCGATAATTGCCATGTCACTACACAGTAGGATTGCTACATCATGATATGACTCTTCGCATAACATGCTTGCGTATATACCATTTGTATATCCATATTGGTGCACACATACATCGGTACATCCATACTTGCGCATATACACATTGGATACCCATATTGGGGCATATACACATGGGTACCTCTATACTTGCGCATATACATATTGAACCTACATAGATAACTGGTTTTATTGGGAAATTGGGAACTGCATGTTATATTTAAAAACTGGAATCATTCAAAAGAGTGGTTTTCCCTTAATATGTCATATTACTGTTCCATGTAGCATGATATTAGGATAAGCTTATATTTTTTTATCATATGTCGCATACATCATGCTTTATGATTTTACGCATTGAGATATGCTGTTTTCATGAGATTTCTGGATTTGAGAACCGTGGCTATTTCAAAAGAAAGTAAGTACTGTTTTAAAAACCCGGTTTCTCTTGATATGATATTTCAGTGCGTCCACCATGCATTTTCTCGGTTCTGAGACGAGTGACATGTGAAACCCAATCGAGGAGCTGGATGAGGCCGATTGCGGGTACATGGTGGACCCGGTATGGTACCCCGGGGCGAGAACGGATCGCTGTGCAGTAGACGGTGAGCCTAGCAGAGGGACCACTACCTACCGGTGATTGGTTAGACCTGACGGTTATCCGGAGGATTCTGACTAGAGATGAGAGATGGATATGGGTTGACCCGTACTGCCGGGGCCGAGGGCCGATTCCGCAGACGGAATCCGTGGGCCGATCCGGACTGACGGAGCCCGATACATGAGGATTTACGTGTTGATGCTAGACGCGGGTTTCATGATATTTTCGAGTGTCGATGTTGGACACTCAGGTTCCATGATTTTTATGTGTCGCGAGGGACACCCGTTGATTTATATCCTCATACTTTCATGCACACTATTTTATGATATTTGCATGCAGACTTTGATCAGATGGTTGGATGAGATCCACATACACACATGCATTGATTATATGATTGGATGATATTCGCATACATATAGGTTTTGATTACATTGTTGGCACATATACGACCCGGTCACCCTAGTTATCATAGTATTACCTTTTATGATATAGTTGACCTAGGAGTCGTTGTTTATTCGATTTCTACTTGTAGATGTTTTTCTATTCACGAGTTGGCAACTCACCCCCGTTGTGCCACAGTTCTTGCAGGTTGACCGCATGGATCAGTAGCGGTTTCGCTGGCAGACAGTTGCATTCGGGTGTTTTGCTTTGGTAGGTAGGACATTTGTATCGTACCCACTCTTGTATTTATATTTCATATTGTATCTAGTCAACTCCATCAAATCAAAATTAGTAAATTGTATAAGTAATGAGACTTAGTGAGACTTGTAGTTGCGAGATTTGAGCGATGGGTTTTATATTCGCTTTTGGGGTTATGTCTTGCTTATTTCTTTATCTTTTGTGGTGATCTTCGCCGTTGGGCGTCGTATATTGATATTTACTGTTTTGCATGGTTGTGATCCGCCGGTTGGCGAAGAGCTAGCTCCAGCTTGGGGATGCTTTTAGTATCTTTATGTATTTGTGGTTTTGGATCAAAAAAATACAAAGGAGGTGTTGCCCAAATTTTTAAAAGACGAAACACGTTTTCATACTAGCAAATTTCACTTACATTTTTATGTCATTTTTCAATGCATTAAGAAAACTTGATTTCATTATACCTTTATTTCAAAAATTCACCTCTTTTATTTTCTTAAAAAGGTTTAGATTTCTGGGTTTCGGCTTACTTGAATTACGTTACGCATTTAGACGTTGCGTGATTTAAGTGCTGGTCACGAGCTAATATTTCGGGTCGTGACAAATTTGGTATCAGAGCGCTAGGTTTAACCTTGGTTCGAATCTATGTTTGACTATGCGGAGTCTTGGGCGGGTATGTATTTCAGAACCTAGGATTGACCTTACGAAACTTAGACTTGAACGGGGGGTATTAGACCCGAACTTTCGTTTCATAGGCTGACCCTGATTTGATGGAGTAGGTAGCTTGAGTAGAGTAACATACCGTATGTATGTTCTGCGGCATATTTACGATACGATACCCCACTTAAGAAACCTTAGGATGTACATATTTTGAGATCTGTGATTCTCTTCGTATCCTTGATTATACATCCATTTGAGATCCTTGATTCTATTTGTTTCCATGATCATACTCTCATTGATGTTGTTCCTTCTTATGATCATGTGTCCAGTCTGGACCTGTCGTTTCCCTTCATGCCGTTGATCTGCTTTCTTCGATACTCGATTGAGGTTCCTGTCACCATGGTTTGAGCGCAGATTGAGCTGCTGCTAGTGATGCGGTCAGGGCAAGCCCGTCATGTACGAGGACTGACCATCGTGTTTTTCTGGTGACACGGGAACGTCTCGAGTTAGTATTTTTATTGTGACCTCCTAACTGAGGCGAGTGTTTGGCGTTGCACCGGATGATCGGGCCATTGTTTGAGGCTGCCTGTGTGAGAGGAATGTTGATGTACAGCATACCTCAGAGATTGTGATGTCGCCTACCGTGCAAACAGATGACCCAGCTGTTGCTGAGATTGATAGGATGTCGCTTCTAGAGCTTACGAGCTGAGATCGCCGGAGCTTCCAGCCAGAAATGCGACAGATGATAGCCAGTCTACCCCGAGTTGAGAGACGAAGGTGATTCGTCTGATCGATGCGCCGACGCAGGCCCAGTAGAGTTGAAGATTTTCAGTGTGGAGAGTCTTACTCAGATCTAAAGCAGACCGATCCAGAGATGACCGTTGATGTATCATTTTTTCCTGGAAGATTGAAGCATTGTTTAGCGTGCGGATGGAGGATATTCACATGTTGTATAGGCGGAGTTAAAAAGTTTGAATGAATGTCAGAAACCCATTTTTTCCAAGTTTAAGTATTCAGAAGAACATGCAGGTAATTCTTTGGACCCTCTAGAAGAATGAAACCCTGACTCGGCATGATGAACATGGAACCGCTTTTGAACCTTAGGGTTTGCGGCAGTTTAGCGGTGCCATCAGTGAGGCTTGGGTTTGCCCTTCTACGGCTGGTCCAGAGGTACTATGGTATGTATTAGATATTATTAGACTGTGCTCAGGTGTTGAGCTTTCGGGAAATTATCGGACTTTGATGACTCGATCGAAAGGTTTGACGTCGTCCGGATACCATGTGATAAGAGACCAGTAAGCTGATCAGCTTTGGATAGAGGACCTCCCCAGATGCGCTGTAAGTTGATCGAGAACGGACGAGTATTGAGTATTCCTCCGATGGTTGGGACGAATTCCCGAGGACGTGTTCGGCCAGATATCTTCCACGGAGTGATGAAGATTCTGAGTTCATGACTTCGCGTCCGTGTGAGAGACTTCGGATTGACAGTGGCCGAGAACAGTTCCAGTGCACAGATAGCATGACGCGACGTCAAAGTGGACGATGATACAGACGAGTGGAACCAGAGGTTCATGCGAGATACTGACGAGCTGTTATTACTCCCCGTCGAGATTAGAGATCTGATATGTGTACAGAGGCGTTTGGATGTGGCCAGTTCCCGAGAAAATGTTGTGCTGAGAACGCAGATATCCAGAAAACGAGAAAAGATTATGTAAGAGTACCAGCCTCCATATAGTTCGGCATAAGCGAGATCGGAAGAGACCTTGAGCAGGATTCCTTCCAAGACACTGCTGCAATGAGATTTGTACCCAGGATCAGTAGTGTCCCGTGTATTCAGAGGACCAGAGGCCGACGCCAATGACGTGCTGCTTACGGGTGGTTGAGAGGATTGACCGCGAGATGACCAGAGAAGTGCCAGAACGGAATCATCCCCATCAGCACATCTGACCGAGCCGATGAGCCGATGGATTGCGAAATTGGTAATCTGTAGAGAAAATAAGTACCCAGAGACGGAGGACGCCAGACCGTGAGTAGGAGGCAAGCGGAAGTTCTCGTTCTGCCGGTTTTAGGTGCACTGGTTTATTCTTAGACATTGTAGGAGGTGTACCTCAATGTCATTTGCTGCGATTTGTGTTTGTGATCTGAGTGTCACGCTTATATCACTTGGATTTGAGTTTTGATGATAAGTTTCCTGATATTTATTTCGTGCACCATGGCTGCACCAGCTGGGTATTTATATTTTTGGGCATAGTTATTGCGCTGGATATATATTTTATACACTGTTGTGTTGATTTACGATTTGTGCATACCGATTGCAGTTGATGTCGATTTTGTACCTTCGTGGCATGTGTTTATGATTTCGTGGATTTCATAAGGATGATGTGATTTTTGCACTCGGTATAGCTCACATATGCTTGCAGTGCATTGATATGGATTTTGTGCATAAAGTTGCACACGTTTTTGATTTGTACACCTTAGTACACTCGGTGTTTCTTTTTACGCGTTTGAGTTGTTGATTGTATTTCGTGCATTTGATACACCAGATGTTGTTTTCGTGCACAATAGATGCACCCGATGTGTTATCGTGCACAACCGTTGCACTGGACAGATGTTTTCGTGCACACCTGCTGCACTTAGTTTTGATTTTGTGCATATTATGGCACCTGTGTTTGGATTTGATTTCCCTGCGCACCAGACGCATGTGATTGTTCGATACGCCTTTTGAGGCTGATTTTGCTTTTGAGAACTTTGTTTTCGTATGGGCACCATATTATATAGTGGCCAAACAGGACTGATCCGAGGATAGTACCTGAGTACTTTGCATGCATTAAAAGTTTACCAAGAGGTTTTTGAAAAAGAGCTATAGTCTCGCTATTTCCTACGTGTCCGTGAGCGACACGAACGTTTATAAAGGAAAACCTTTTGGGATATTTTGAAAACGACGGAACGTGTATTTAGGAAAACATATATGGACATATATTATTATTTTAAAATGAGCGTCCGTCACTTATGCCGTGAGTTACGCATTCACGCGGCGATTTAGAAAATATTTTTGCATGAGTTTTATTTAGTTCTTGAAAGTTTTCCAAAGATGCGTACTATATACATATTATAGTATTTGGCTAGTGTATATTGGATTTCGGTATTGGATTTCGAGATATGTATTTCCATTTTAACTCTGATGATACGCGTGTGAATCCGATGATTTGCGTGACGCTTGACGGAGTTCGATTTTGAGTTTTGTACTCGTTTTCATGCGCACCTGACGCGCTGTGTTATTCAGTATTTTCCGTGATTTCGGAGCCCCGTTGATTTGAGTTGATTATTGAAATGTTTTAGATTTTGGGGGTTTAAATTTAAATTCGGGGACCGAATTTATTTAAGGGGGGAAGACTGTAACATTTTAGAAAATATAAAATATTATTTTTGGAATTTAATATTAAAATAATATATTTCCCGAAAACTGCCCGATTTGTGAAATTGGGGTTTTCGAAAATGGGTATAAATATATACCAATAATTGTGAAATAATTGGAAATTTAAAATGATTTATTCATTTAAAAATATATTTAAAGGATTTGGCAATTTTAAAATTTATTATATACAGTTTTGATAAAAACCCGATTAGCGCACTGCTAATCGCGATTAGGCCAAATCCGTATTTCTATAGTTTTCATGGTTAGTGCACCATGACATGTTACATGTTATTTCATTTGTGTTGTTTTTATTAGGGTGTATGTGTTATTGGTGAGAAAAGAATAGAAAAAGGTGTCATGATGAGTGAGGAGAGAGAGAGGGGACATAATGATGATAGGAGACCATGCTTGGAGAGAGAGAGAGAGTGAGAATAATTGAGAGAGGGGGGGCTGCCTCATTCTCTTCCCCCATCTTTTTTTTCATCTCCTTCTTCATCTTCCTCAACCTCATCTCCCTACACCTTCAAAACCTAAATACGCCTCCAAAACTCCATCAAAACCCTATACCCTTTCACATAAAAATGATCACCTCCTCACCCTCATCGCGATGAACCAAGAAAAGTGGGATCTTGACAACATGAAGACTTCTAGGGTTTGCTTAAGTGACATCCATGAGGTATAACTTCTTCCTTTTAGTTTAGTTTGTGCGATATCGTTTTTTTAGTGTCGTTTGGTGATATCGATAACCTGCTGTGACCACGAGTATTCACTGTAAAAACAGACAGTGTGGTAGTGTTGTACTCGAGACCCTGAGTGTTCACCTGAAACCCTATCCCTTTCCCATCGGTTTTGGACGGCGACTCTGGGGCCAATTCCGGCGACCTCGGGTGGGTAGGAGAGTTAGGGCTTGGGTTTCATAGGGTAGTTGCCTGAAGTTGTTTAGAGGTGTTTGGTCCTACTAGATTTTTCTGTAGTGAAAATAGGTGAAATCTGAAACAGTTGTGAGTGTTTACATGACCATGGTGACACGATTCCTGACCTGAGCCATAGAAGTGAACCCGATGCACGAACTTAGGATTTGTTCCGTATCGGTTTTGTGACTTTTAGTGTGCCTATAGGGTATCTGGAGGAACCTAGGACATTTTTTAGAGTAGCAAACAATACCAGGGACCTAGATACACTACCAGGAGACCACCATGACAGAACAAACCTCATTGGAGCCACTGGAACCGAGCTCGCCGGAATTCCATGTGATGTGGCCAGCCACTTGGTGAGGGTAGGGGCCTAGGTTGGTTGAGTAGCTCATATACACAATATACATCACCCTAGACTTGTTTGCTTGGCTTTATTTTACCTGAGTCAAAATCTGGGAGCATTTTAGTGTGGTTTTTGGCTATGTTTTCCGTAATTTAAAATGTTTGGTTTTGCTATTTGGATTTGTATTTGGTTGTTGCATGTTTGTACATCAACGACAAGGGTTGTTTAGTCGTTTTTGCACATGTGGGCTATAGGTTCTAACCTATGAACGCGCCGTGTGCCGTATCGGTTTTCTAGATTCGATTTTAATAGCGATTTTGATTGTGTTGTTATTGTAGGTACCTTCGCGTGGATTCCGAGGCGACGGAACGTGGCGTCATCGACTTCGGCGAGTGAAGACTACGGTTAGTGGATCTATATCCACGGGGGAAGTCAAGTGGATGGCGTATAGCACCCCCGCACGTTTTTGATGGAAACCGATTTATAGAATATGGTTAAGGAAACCTAGATTTGGAAACTAGGGTTAGAGTTAAATGATAGTTAATGAAACCATATTAGAAACTAAGGATAGTTAGAAATGATATAATACGGCTAATATGTGATGACGGGATTTGAGGATGATGTTTGACGATATTGCCGTTTAGGATACTATAGGACTAGATAGTCGATGTAGATGTGTCATCCGAACCATACATATTTCTAAACTGAAGAATCATATGTATCTTTTAAACAGATACCTTAAGGGACGTTATGGAAGTTCAAATGATATCTTTTCCTTAAAAACACCGTAACCCCTATTTTCAAAACTACAATTCGCCTATTTAAAAATCTGATTGTATGGTTCGGGTGTGTATGTTAGATTAGATACTTATACTTATAGTAGAGGTAGAATGTTTATGTAAACTCGATTTGATGTGAGATACAAATGCGATGAAAGAATATAAGACGGATATGATGATATGATGATATGTTGGTATACGGATGCGAGTCGATTGAGATGATTTATACCCTGCCGGTTCCCTGATATGAGATTATTGCGGATGTGACCTGGGACATAGGTATATAGATATATATAGAATGTTGTGAATCATGAATGATAGGCCGTACGTGATATTAGGCCGTACCTTCATTGTCTTATAGGTTGATAGGATCCCTATTGGTTTAATGCCGCCGTACGATGATTTTCCGTGCGTGATGAGTTTGACTTGAGGTTTGATCCATACCCTTAACTAGAGGATGCCGTACGATGGAGTATACCGTACGGGATGTTGTGAAGCTGGATGCCGATTGATAGATGCACCGACTCGGTCATGATAGACACGTATACCCGTCAGCATTTGCATATGATTACCTTATGCTGCATTCATGTTATTCGCATTGCATTGCTTATACACGTGATAGTACACCTGCGCCATTATCGATGATGTGTATGTTACACGTATACAGATTGTATGCTCACACACTTCATCATCGATAATTGCCATGTCACTACACAGTAGGATTGCTACATCATGATATGACTCTTCGCATAACATGCTGCGTATATACCATTTGTATATCCATATTGGTGCACACATACATTGGTACATCCATACTTGCGCATATACACATTGCATACCCATATTGGGGCATATACACATGGGTACCTCTATACTTGCGCATATACATATTGTACCTATATAAATAACTGGTTTTATTGGGAAATTGGGAACCGCATGTTATATTTAAAAAACTGGAATCATTTCAAAAGAGCGGTTTTCCCTTAATATTTCATATTACTGTTCCATGTAGCATGATATTCGGATATGCTTATATATTTTTTTATCATATGTCGCATACATCGTGCTTTATGATTTTACGCATTGAGATATGCCGTTTCCATGAGATTTCTGGATTTGAGAACCGTGGCTATTTCAAAAGAAAGTAAGTACTGTTTTAAAAACCCGGTTTCTCTTGATATGATATTTCAGTGCGTCCACCATGCGTTTTCTCGGTTATGAGACGTGCGGCATGTGAACTCGATCGAGGAGCTAGAGGAGGACAATTGCGGGTACATGGTGGACCCGGTATGGTACCCCGGGCGAGAACGGATCACTGTGCAGTAGACGGTGAGCCTGGCAGAGGGAATACTACCTACCGGTGATTGGTTGGACCTGGCGGTTATCCGGAGGATACTGACCAGAGACGTGAGATGGATATGGGTTGACCCGTACAGCCGGGGCCGAGGGCCGATTCCGTAGACGGAACTCGTGGGCCGATCCGTACCGACGGAGCCCGATACATGAGTATTTACGTGTCGATGCTAGACGCGGGTTTCATGATGTTTTCGAGTGTCGATGTTGCACACTCAGGTTCCATGATTTTTATGTGTCGCGAGGGACACCCGTTGATTTATATCATCATACTTTCATGCACACTCTTTTATGATATTTGCATGCAGACATTGATCAGATGGTTGGACGAGATCCACATGCACACATGCATTGATTATATGATTGGATGATATCCGTATACACATAGGTGTTGATTACATTGTTGGCACATATACGACCCGGTCACCCTAGTTATCATGGTATTACCTTTTATGATATAGTTGACCTTGGAGTCGTTGTTTATTCTATTTCTACTTGTAGATGTTTTTCTACTCACGAGTTGGCAACTCACCCCCGTTGTGCCACAGTTCTTACAGGTTGACCGCATGGATCGGTAGCAGCTTTGCTGGCACACAGTTGCATTCGGGTGTTTTGCTTTGGTAGGTGGGACATTTGTATCGTACCCACTCTTGTATTTATATTTCATATTTTATCTAGTCAACTCCATCAAATCAAAATTGGTAAATTGTATAAGTAATGAGACTTAGTGAGACTTATAGTTGCAAGATTTGAGCGATGAGTTTTATATTCGCTTTTGGGGTTATGTCTTGCTTATTTCTTTATCTTTTTTGGTGATCTTCGCCGTTGGGCATCGTATACTGATATTTACTATTTTGCATGGTTGTAATCCGCCGGTTGGCGAAGAGATAGCTCCCACTTGGGGATGCCTTTATTATTTTCATGTATTTGTGGTTTTGTATCAAAAAAATACAAAGGAGGTGCTGCCCAAATTATTAAAAGACGAAACACGTTTTCAAACTAGTAACTTTCACTTGCATTTTCATGTCCATTTTCTATGCATTAAGAAAACTTGATTTCATTATACCTTTATTTCAAAACTTCACCTCCTTTATTTTCTTAAAAAGGTTTAGATTTTTGGGTTTCAGCTTACTTGAATAACGTTACGTCTTTAGAAGTTGTGTGATTTAAGTGCTGGTCACGAGCTAATATTTCGGTTCGTGACACTAGGCATAAACCACAACTCCATTGTCACACAATAGTAGGAACGAAGTTCATCTCATGAACTAATGTATATCCAGACTGCCTCTTTGGTAGCATCCTTGGTAGCGATGTATCCAGCCTTTATCGTCTATTTTGCCACGGTATCTAGCTTGGAACTCTTCCAACATACCGTCCCTCTACTGAGGGAAAAGACAATGCTTGTGACTGATATTCAGTCGACCTTACTATCCTGGAAGCTATCTGTGATTCTCCCCCGGATTGATTGATACCATCTCACTACACTTAGTGAGAATCCTAACATCCACTTAGATCTATCACATAGATCCAAAACCCAGGATTTAGGAGGTATCACCTTGATTCTATATGGAGAATCCTTGTGATAAGAGGAGATTGACCGAGCGTAGCATAGGAAACTCCATCCCTATCAAGAGTATGTCTTCCACGTACAATACAAGGAAGACCACCATACTCACTACTACCTTTTCGTATATACAAGGTTCATCTACCATTTTGATGAAGTCAAACTCTTTGACTACCACATCAAAACAGACGTTCCAACTCCGCGATGCCTGCTTTAACCCATAAAGCAACTTGCACACGTTTCCGTTGCTCCAACTGTTTATGAAGCCTTCTGGCTGTGTACTTATAGGCACTCTCTTTTAAATCACTATTTAGAAAAGCAGTCATGACACCCAACCGCCAGATATCGTAGTTATGGTATGTAGCAATGTCAAGTACGATCCGGATGGCCTTAAGCATAGCGACTGGAGAAAAAGTTTCATCATAATCCACAGCCGGTCAATGACGAGAACCTTTTACAACAAGCCTAGCTTTGAAAGTCTCAACTTTTCCATCTACACCAAGTAATCTTCTCAAGATATACTTGCTCCTGATGGGGATTTAACCCTTCAGATAAAGCAACCAAAGTCCATACTTTGTTGATGTATATGGATTCCATCTCAGATCGCTTACCATCCACCCATTCTTACAGAGTGAAAGGTTCCTAGGCACCCTATAGTGGTCTCACAAGGCATCAACCATGCCATTTAACAAAAATTACGGTGCCGAGAAACCCTAATAGGATCGTCGGCTAGAATCCTAGGCGAAAAACGAATCAAGTTAACATATTAACTAAAGATCGGAAGTACAACCTTTGTAGATCTGGATATCCACTTCCTTAGCTCCACGTGGTCGTCCCCTCGCTGTCCATCTCGAATCTCGGACTTTCATGACGGCTTCATCGGAGAAGTGAGCGGAATAGGTCGTCGGCTTCGTGCCGAAGATGATCTACGTCGAGGTTGCACAAGTTCAAGCTCCAACTTCACCAAGTTGTGAAACTTATGAAGAAAACACCCAAAACAACTTGGCAAGAGGTAGAGGGTGAAGAAATAGGAGGTGGGTTCAATTTAGAATTGGATTTCTCACTTTAGATCCAAGTTGCCATTGATGGCATCAAGCTTTCTATCTTGAAGAAGAAGGTCAAGAAGAAGAAAGTATATGATAAGTGTTGAATTAAAATGAAAAATAATTCAATACTTATCATAAGCAAACCATAGTTGAGTGTAGAGAAGAGACCATGGTTACTTGGATAGGTTAGGGTTAAGCATGAAGACAAGAATGGTTAAGAAGTCAAAACTTCATGAAGCTTCAACTAAAAACAAACTTCTCCACCATTCTTATCTAATTCTTTTCCAAATAAATAAATGAACAAATAAATAAATAAAAGAATATGTAAAACCCTAATTATCAAATTAACCATGTTTTAATTCTATATACTTAACTAAATTATCAAGTATCATCAAACATGATACAAATATGTGCACAAAAGTACATCATATATACTTCTTGCACATCGAGTGAGAAAATCCATATAAAGTGAACCAATACTAGCTAATGCAAAGTAATATATCAAATATATAATTATACATTAAATCATTAAATCAACATTTGATTCAATGATCCGGTCATGTCGCACATAACCGACTAGTATCCAATGTATCGATTTATCGAATCAATGATTCGATAACTAGGTCATATCGAATATAACCAATCGATACATCCATCGCGAGAATGAAGTACGGTATCACATACACGCATTATTCTCGGTCCTGCACATATCTCATATGCGCTCATATTTCGTTTCGCTTGAGCCAGGAAACCTCTGTGTAGGACTCTAAAGACTCGTCAATACGCCGGTAGCAGATGATGATCATATCAAGCACCCACAAGCCGCAAGCGGTCTGCTAAACGTAACGGCCATCCGGGTATTGAGCGATCAGAAGATCGACGAGCTAGCCCGCTCACACTCCTGTGAATCCAACCAGTAACACTTACCGTACAGTCCGGTCTGTTCGTCTGATACGTCGCATATCAAGTCTACGGGTGGTAAACGTCAGACTCCAATAACCGATAAGTCGTGCCGATGTGAGGCTCATAACGGGTCGAGAAACTACTGGTAACACTTACCCGCAAATCTCTGATCAGCCCTGGCCAGGGACTTCCCTGTTACGGCCAATCGAGCACAGCGCAACATCAACCCCCAATACCGGGAGAGACGAAACCCCTCCTATCGCTCATTGCCTCCATGTGACTCGGGACTGTACCCAAAGACCACCGTTTTGCACGCCCTCATGGACGTAGTAAGGTGGAGATCAAAGCACAGTGGGAATCACACAAGACTTTATGACGATCTCGGGTCTACAGACTAACCTGCACAAGTGTCACCTGAGAACTGCCATCTGACGTGAGGTATAATACCATCTGGGAGTTCTCGGCGAGCCCGTCCAGTGTACCCAGTCTCCACTGAGCACCCGTACACCATCTCTGATGTCAAACACCAATGGATATGGGATCATCCATCGCCCATCTCATGGGTCAGAAGCGTATACGCTAGTCTACACTGGTATATCGATGCCCCGTCTCGATATACCCACGACTAGGGACCTTGAAGGATGTACTTATGGACTACCATGTCCCCACTAGTATGATCTGCATCATAGTCCAGGCAGTCAAGTACACATCCTAAGGGCTTTACCAACATGTAACTATAAGACAGTTTAAAGAGACAAGTGTACATGTTAAGATAAAGAGTAACCAGATAGCATACTATCATATCGAGCAAGAAAGTCATCTCTATATATGTCCAAGCATCCAATATAATATACAATATCTGTACAATACTGGCCTCTAGGGCATACATACAACTAACAATCTCCCACTTGCATTAGGGCCAGCTGCTGTAGTATCGCATACCGAGCATCCCGAAGAGTCTCTCAAACTGTATCTGGGGAATGGCCTTCGTGAATGGATCCGCCGTGTTGTTCTTCGTGTCAACCCTCCTGACCTCGATCTCCCGGCGATCAACTATCTCCCGGATCAGGTGATACCGCCTCAGAATATGCCTGGATCGCTGATGGGACCTGGGTTCCTTGGCCAAAGCCACCGCTCCATTGTTATCGCAATATAAAGGTATTGGATGCTCAATGGATTGAACCACTCCAAGTTCAGTAATGAACTTCTTGATCCAGACAGCCTCTTTGGCAGCATCGTTGGCAGCGATGTATTCAGCCTCCATCGTCGAGTCTGCCACGGTTTCCTGCTTGGAACTCTTCCAGCTAACCGCCCCTCCGTAAAGGGTAAAGACAAAGCCCGACTGCGACTTAGAGTCGTCCTTATCACTCTGGAAGCTCGAATCGGTAAAGGACTCCACTTGGAGCTCTCCGTTACCATACACCAAGAACATATCTCTAGTCCTCCGTAAGTACTTGAGAATGCTCTTCACAGCTGTCCAGTGATTCTCTCCAGGATCAGCTTGATACCTGCTCACTATACTTAGTGAGTATGCTACATCGGGTCTGGTACATAGCATCGCATACATGATAGAGCCTACTGCCGAAGCATAGGGTATCCCTTGCATGCGAGCTCTCTCCAAATCAGTCTTGGGAGACATCTCTTTGGAGAGAGTGACTCCAGAGATCGTGGGAAAGTTCCCACGCTTGGACTCATCCATACTAAACCTCTTTAGTATGGTATCAATGTACCTGGATTGGGACAATCCCAAAATCCTTTTGGATCTATCTCTATAGATCCTAATTTCCAATATGCAGGAGGCATCACCAAGATCTTTCATTGAGAATCTTTGTGATAAGAAGAGCTTGACCGATTGCAGCATAGGAATATCATTTCCTATCAAGAGTATGTCGTCCATTTACAATACGAGGAAGACAACCTTACTCTTTGCCACCTTCTTGTAGATACAAGGTTCATCTGGATTTTTGACGAAATCAAACTCTTTGATAACGACGTCAAAGCAGATGTTCCAACTCCGCGATGCTTGCTTTAATCAATAAATGGATTTAAGCAGCTTGCACACCTTCCCGCTGCTCCCACTGTCTACGAAGCCCTCTGGCTGAGTCATGTACACGCACTCTTCTAAATCACCATTTAGAAAGGCGGTCTTAACATCCATTTGCCAGATTTCGTAATCATGATAAGCAGCGATGGCAAGCATGATCCGAATGGATTTAAGCATAGCCACTGGAGAAAAGGTCTCGTCATAGTCCACACCTGGTCTTTGACGAAAACCCTTTGCTACAAGTCTAGCTTTGAAAGTCTCCACTTTCCCATCTACACCAAGTTTCTTCTTGAAGATCCACTTGCTCCCAATGGGTTTTACCCCTTCAGGAGCAACGTCCAAAGTCCATACTTTGTTGGTGTACATGGATTCCATCTCGGACCGCATAGCATCCAGCCATTTTACTGAGTCCCTACTCGTGATGGCCTGCTCGAAGCTAGTTGGGTCATCATCCTCCATGATGCAATCCTCGCTCCCACCATCCATGAGAAAACCGTAGTATCTCTTAGGTGGGCGAGGAACCCTACTAGATCGGCGGAGAGGCTGAGGTTCGTCGGAAGCTACTGAATGCTCTGGTTCCGCTAAATCTTCCGTTGTGTTTTGTTCAGCTGGAACCTCTTCCAGTTCTACCTCAGAGCCACTAATTTCTTTTGCAAGAAATTCCTTTTCTAGAAAGGTGGCATGTTGAGCAACAAATACTCTTTGTTCCTCACTGTGGTAGAAGATATACCCTCGCGAATGTTTGGGATATCCAACAAACTTATACAAAACAGATCTTGCCTCGAGTTTGTCCGGTTTTTGTCTTTTGACATAGGCCGGGCAACCCCATATCTTTATAAAATTAAGATATGGTCTCTTCCCTTCTCATATCTCATATGGTGTGGTAGGCACAGATTTGGTGGGAACCCTGTTCAGTAGGTATGCTGCCGTTTCCAGTGCATATCCCCAGAAGGAAACAGGTAACTCAGCTACACTCATCATAGAGCGCACCATATCTAATAGGGTGCGGTTTCTCCGCTCCGATACACCGTTGTGCTGTGGTGTATATGGAGGAGTTAGCTGAGAGAGAATCCCATTCTCTTTTAGGAAGTCCAGGAATTCAATGCTCAAGTATTCTCCTCCTCGATCAGATCGTAGGATTTTAATACTTTTTCCGGTTTGGTTCTCAACTTCTTGTTTATATTCTCTAAATTTCTCAAAAGCTTCTGATTTGTGTTTCATCAGGAACACATATCCGAATCTAGAGAGATCGTCGGTGAATGTAATGAAGTACGAAGAACCATCCCTGGCATGTGTAGACATGGGACCGCATACATCACTATATATAAGTCCCAAGAGTTCGGTAACTCTTTCTCCGTGTCCCGTAAACGGAGTTTTGGTCATCTTGCCTTTGAGACATGACTGGCAAGTGTCATAAGATGAAAATTCAAACGGATTTAAATATCCATCTTTATGCAACTTAGCTAGTCGTGTCGCATTGATGTGGCCCAGTCTACAATGCCACAAGAAGAATTCGTTAAGTTCAGAACTCTTCCTCTTGTGTGTGTTTGTTATGCTCAGAACTGTTGATTGATTTAGAATATAAATGCCATTGCACAACGTGCCTGATCCAACCAACTTTTGGTTACGGAAAATGTTCATAACATTGTCCTGTAATACAAAATTATATCCCTCTTTACTTAATAAAGAAACTGATATAATGTTGCATATCAGGTTCGGCATGTAATAGCATTCGTTCAGAACCAATGTATTACCAGTTGGTAATACAAGGTGATATTTTCCGACAGTCTTAGCTGCAACAATTGCACCATTTCCAACTCTAATGTCTTTATCACCTTCTCCAAGTTCTCTTCCTTTTCTAAGCCCATGTAACTGATTACATATATGGGATCCTGACCCGGTATCTAATATCCAGGACATAGAGCAAATGGAGAAACAGTTCTCAGTAACGAACACACCCGAAGAAAATGCATCAACATGTACTTTCTTCATTCGGGTGGCATGGGAATCCTGGTATTCCCCTATATCCTGTTCATTCCTATAACTCTTATAAGAAAGAACGGAACCAACGTTCCCCAGCACAGAATAACATGCGGGTTCGGTCAATACATCCATATTATTATCTTCATTAGGGCATGAAATGGTCGCTACCTGGAAAGAGAGAGAAGAAAACACTTTAGCGTATGCTCGTGCAAGATCAGATTGGTTATTATCTTACCTAATCAGGATGGCTCCCACTGCTTTTTATCAAATCTTCCTTCAAACCCTAAAAGGAAAGACTAGCCGGGATTAATTACACACTACAAGTTCGCCAATCTTTCAGCCAGGCCAGTGTCGGTACTTTGAGGGAGGTCCCCCGTGCTTTCGCACGAACCTAATTAATGTAAACCTCATTTTCCCAGAGGCGTAACCCCGTTGACACCTTTCTAGACACCTACTTGATCAACTAATTGCAATGTGTAAAACTCTCCTAGGAGTAACTCTTACTCGAAGTGGGTATCGGGATCCAACTATCTCATAGAAGGTATGCAATCTCATTGCAAATTTCAACACTTGAAATTCCCGATAATATTTTGCCCCAAGCATCCTATGATCTTGACGGAGGTCAACAAACCACAGGGTGCAAGTCAAGTTCAACCCGTCATTTCTTGATTGAATCAAACCAACCTGCACGACCCTTGACGGAGGTCAACAAGGTCGTACGACTACCCTAATCCAATCTGCATCATATGCATAAGCAGACAAATACTAGTTAGCTACCGTACACTACGCCTTGACGGAGGTCAACAAACGTAGCACGAATACTAAGTAGGATTTATCTGAAATGATGGAGGGCTACGTCAGGTTTTTCTGAAAACCTATTGCGTAATGAACTTGATATCGTTGTAGAATCAAATGAAGTTTTAAAAATAGAGTGATTTTGAGGCTTTTCTAGTTTTGCTAAAGGGGTCACTCCCGGTGAAGGGATCGTCGGCCCTTTCCTCGTCGAATGAGGTGCGGGATATATCATATATATCACTGTGCAAAGCATAAACTATAGAAGCAATCAAAAGCAAACCGAGTGTGTAGCATCTGCCAGTTATTGCTAAAGGAGTCACTCCCGGTGAAGGGATCTCGGTCCTTTCCTCATCGAATAAGGTGCAGGATATATCACATATACCACTGTGCAAAGCAAGAACTGTAGCTACCTATTTTATTTTAAAATTTGATTCCACAACATCTTAGGTTTCTTATCTTTCATTAATCACATTAATGAAGTCCCATCATTTAAATACCTAAACATCACAGATAAATACGACGTACACTTATGCCATCCGCATTCGCCTCGATGTCCCCTCGTGCACCGTTAGGTTAGGTAACTAACGACAGAGCAGGGCAGGGCTAGCGTGGGTGTAAAACATAAGTAACGTCTATATAATATATCATATATACTATATACTATATCCATCACAGAACATCACATGATCACATCACAGATATCGCAGCAGAAGAAACATATGAAATATTGGAAATACTAGGACGTCCGTGTTTTTAATACGAGCCAGTATAAAACACGGATTCCACGGTCGTGATGAATAGCCAATCCCACACCCCTAGACCCCTACGAGAGCAGCAAGCAACCCTGCCAATTCTAGGGTTAGGAGACCCAGACTCGACTCCTCGAGTTGATCTCCCACTGGACCCCAGAACCCGGTTACTTGTGCTCCCCTCCTTGGGTCTATCCTAATGCGGAAAAGTAAATAATATACAAAAGGTGACATCTTCCGCTACCTGGAAGTGCCCCAAATAAAAGAATATTACATACAAGTTTTTACATGAATGAAAATGAAAAAACACTCATCTCACATAAAAACCCCCGGCTATTCAAACACGACGATCCAATATAACATATCCAGCAACACATAACATCACATGTCATCAACGTAAGTAAGTATGCATACCCCAATTGTCGTTGACGTATAGCAACGAAACCGGAGATATGAACATACTACACTTACGGTCACAGAAAAGAAAGTGTAAAACTACAACAGTTGGAATCCGCAACCTCTTTAGACATCACATGCCTAATCAAATGAAATACTTAGACATCACATGCCTAACAGTTATAAACCCAGCATTTTAGTCTCATTATCGAAAACTCTTTTCAATATCAAGTGAAACTAAACCGCCAGATTTATAGCATTCATTCAGTTATCTCATAACTGTTTGTGAATTCCAATTATTGTATCACATTCCAGATAAGCAGAAAATGTTAAACTTTCCGATCGAACAGTCGAATACCCAAGTTTTCCCGATACAGCTCAACACATGAAATAAGTCTAACAATATTCAGTTCGTGCCTCAGTACCAACGGTCCAGCCGTAGAAGGGTCAAGCCAACGCCTCACATGTGGCACGCCGTACTGCCCCAAACCCGAAGGTTCAAAGGGCAGTTCAAGACGGTCACATAATCGAGTTAAGGTTTGTTGTCTTCTAGAGGGTCCATCGCGTTACTTGCACTACTTAGAACGTCGTTAAACTACAGAAAAATCCAACACTTGGAAATTTCCCGACAGGGGAAAAATTGGGTATTTATATCCGGTCGAACTTTATAACATATTTTAAAAAATTATCCGGAAATACACAAAGACGAAATTTGATACCCCGATCGAAACACCGAATCCCCAAAGCAACCCTAGAAAATTCAACTCTTGAATAAAAATTAAAAATTCCCATAAAACTCAGCACCAGAAAAGAAGAATTACTGTGCAAACAATATTACGCAATGTGAACAGTAGGCGGCGGAACCGCGGCAGAGGCCATGCTTCTGCCGCGTTTCCGCGGCTGTTTAGATGAATCATGAGCTCGTGTTTCACCATAATTCTTAGATCTTCCTGCTGAATTTTTTAGGCATTTTTAATCTGGAAAAATCCCAGATTTTAGAAAAAGTCCAGAGAGCACTCGGGTTTTAGGGTTTCGGGTTCGTTCGGGTTTCAAACGTCGTCTAGACTTCGCCTAAGGCTCTAGCTAGGCTCTGATACCAGTGAAAGGTTCCTAGGCCCCCTATAGTGGTCTCACAAGGCATCAACCATGCCATTTTACAAAAATTATGGTGCCGAGAAACCCTAATACGGATCGTCGGCTAGAATCCTAGGCGAAAAACGAATCTAGTTAACATATTAACTAAAGATCGGAAGTTACAACCTTTGTAGATCCGGATATCCACTTCCTTAGCTCTACGTGGTCGTCCCCTCGCTGTCCATCTCGAATCTCAGACTCTCGCGACGGCTTCATCGGAGAAGTGAGCGGAATAGGTCGTCGGCTTCGTGCCGAAGATGATCTACGTCGAGGTTGCACAAGTTCAAGCTCCAACTTCACCAAGTTGTGAAACTTGTGAAGAAAACACCCAAAACAACTTGGCAAGAGGTAGAGGGTGAAGAAATAGGAGGTGGGTTCAATTTAGAATTGGATTTCTCACTTTAGATCTCAAGTTGCTATTGATGGCATCAAGCTTTCTATCTTGAAGAAGAAGGTCAAGAAGAAGAAAGTATATGATAAGTGTTGAATTAAAATGAAAAATAATTCAATACTTATCATAAGCAAACCATAGTTAAGTGTAGAGAAGAGACCATGGTTACTTGGATAGGTTAGGGTTAAGCATGAAGACAAGAATGGTTAAGAAGTCAAAACTTTATGAAGCTTCAACTAAAAACAAACTTCTCCACCATTCTTATCTAATTCTTTTCCAAATAAATAAATGAACAAATAAATAAATAAAAGAATATGTAAAACCCTAATTATCAAATTAACCATGGTTTAATTGTATATACTTAACTAAATTATCAAGTATCATCAAACATGATACAAATATGTGCACAAAAGTACATCATATATACTTCTTGCACATCGAGTGAGAAAATCCATATATAGTGAACCAATACTAGCTAATGCAAAGTAATATATCAAATATATAATTATACATTAAATCCTTAAATCAACATTTGATTCAATGATCCGGTCATGTCGCACATAACCGACTGGTATCCAATGTATCGATTTATCGAATCAATGATTCGATAACTAGGTCATATCGAATATAACCAATCGATACATCCATCGCGAGAATGAAGTACGGTATCACTGTTCATATCAGATTTTTGCATTTTCATACCGCCCAATTTTTGTCACATTGCATATCGGTAGATACTCTTGAGCCGTGTTTGCTAGTCAATTGCAGGATACAGGTTCTCGGTTCTAAAACGGTGAAATTCATGGAAAACACAACAAAATCCGGGTTCCTGCCAACCACTGAGAAAACACGGTCTCCGCTCGTCATCCGTATGTTGCCAGATACCAGTTTAGGAAGACAAAATGTCAAATCAATGTCACCTTCATGCACAAGGCTCAATGGCAACAACAAGTTCCAAGAAATCTACGCGGAGCTCGAGGCAATCATGACAAAATCTTGACAAAAAGTCCACCTTTCCCTCAACAGAAATTCTGGAAAATTCATGAAGAAATTATGAAAAAAATACATATACCAGAATAAAGTAGGCAGAAGACCAGGGAAGCCCAAAAAACCAGAAAGCCCAATTCAACCATAAGGCCGCGGATCTGCGGCCGTTTAGGCGCCAAATTTGCAGATTTTTGGGGGGTATTCTGGTCTTTTTGGTTGGGTTCTGGTGGTTGCCCTAGGTTTTCATTTTTTGGGCTATAAATAGCCCAGAACTTTGTGAAGGAAAGGGTCCATTCTTGTATTTTCTTTTTCTAGGTTTTAGTTTACATGTTCTTCTTCTTCTCATCTCTTCTCCATTAAACTTGTAGTGAGCTTTGTGAGGGAGGAATGGTAAATAAAGAAGATCATTTTATTATCATGCTTGTCTTGCCTTTTATATAATTGTTGTAATTTTAATTCGTTAAGTAGTTGTTGATATTTTCTTGTTTTTTCTTTCTTCTCTCTTTTTCTTTATCCTTACATACGACAATGATGCTTGCGCTCGATCCTCGCCAAGGTGAGGTCGCAAATAGCTAGTCGTATTCTTCTAATCTCCTTCTTTCTATCTTCCTCTTTTGTGTTGTTTTATTTTTCCGTATTATGTTGTGTGAGTAGTCAATACTTGTTAGGGTAGGATAAGGAAAGTTTGAGAGAAGGAAATCTCTCTCACTCTTTCCTTGCCCAACAGCTTAAATCAACTCCCGTTAATTGAACCACAATCCGCTCCTTACGGCACCCTATCCTACATGATAGCGGTGATTCCGTAGTGAGACCGGTTGTGGTTGAATTAACCGGAGGCTATGGCTAAGAGCCAAGAACGGACGGACAAGCACCAAAAGGAAGGACTTATGCGTTGGAAAGCCTAGCTTATACTCGCAAGTCCCTTCCTAGTCGTGCTAATCCCCGTTGTTGCCGATTACCGTAACACCGATATTAAGAGGGGCAACGAAAGATGTGGAGACTCCTAACTCAAACTAACCTAATCCTAACCCTAACAAGCTCTTTTTAAAACATCAACTTAACATTTAGATAATCACAAACAAAATCTGAAAAACCGGACTTAACTCGTTAAAGCACAAAGAAAAAGACTCCCATCTCCCTGCGGACGACCCGTACTCAACCGGCGAAATACAAGCGAAACCGTCTTGATTGCGGTATTTGAAACTAAACTTGAACACGCACGTAACCTAACAATCAAATGGCGCCGTTGCCGGGGAGACGGTAGTTTATTTCCTTGCGTAATTTCGGGTTAATTTGTAAGTATAAATATAACCAAAAAAAATACATACTTTGTAAAAAACCATCTTGTTGTTTTTGATTGGCTTTTGTGCAAGTGTGTAGGAAAATACAAAGTTCGAGTTCAGTGGCCAAGACGTTGAAAATACGGAGTTCAAGTACAGTGCCAAAGTCGTGGGAAGATAGACCCACAGTTCGCGGCTACACCGCGACGGACAAAAAAACGAAGCATCCGGTCTACTGTAAAAATCTGGAGCAGATACAGTTAGCATATCAGAATTCCACACATCCAGACAAGCAGAGGACACCAAACAGAGCCCACACCAGAAAAATGAAGCCCCAATATCCACTTCCTGCCGCGGATCCGCGGCAATAGAAGGCTTAGGCCGCGGATCCGCGGCCATTTGGTGCCCTTGGGCTGCCAAATTCTCTCTGTAAGTCCCTCTGCCTCTCCCCTCTCCTCTGAACTCCACTGAATTGTGTTTTCTGCAGCCTTCTTTGGGCAAATTCTTCTCCCCCTTCCAATAAACTGTTCTTGTGCAGGATTCTTTGCGCCGCAAAATAAAAATTGTTTGCAGTTGATTTGTTACTGTTTTGCATTCTTTAATACGGACTTAAGGGGCTTGAAACCAATCCAGATTGGGTGGGGATTTCATCACCCTTCCCAGGACCCCAAAAATCACTAAAGCATATGCATTGTCCATTGTAAATTAAAAAATACTAGACTTCAGCCCTAAGGACTTCGCGCTCATTAGGAGAAGATAAACCATGTTTAGAACCTCGCTTAACCGTATATTGTTTACGGGGTGTCTAAGAAAGTGTTAAAGGCGCAACCGCCGAAAGAGAAAGGGTTATTTAATTAAGGAACTTCGCGAAAGCGTTGGACAACCTCCCCTTATCTCTGCACTTACCTGGCCTCGTGATCAGTGTATTTTTAAGCCTGTTTCTCGACATTGTTTAACTTCGACAATCAAGTTCAGGAGCAGGTCTAGTAGACCTAGGTTACCCTAGATCTAGGTGTGATTGTGCATATCTTGTTTGTGATTTCTTAAGCCGTATTTCCGTACATATTTCTGTAAAAATCTTTCTAAAAAAAAAAGAAAAAAATCAAAAACTTTTATAAAAACTTGCCCTTTTGTCGCCAAATCCATTTTCACCCACCACCCATCGCCTTTCTCCATTGACGTTTTCTTACCCTCACCTTCTCCGCTTTGACTATACTAAACTCGTTTAGTGTATGTCCGCTTGGACTCGGGACACTAGCGCCCGTCTAGTCCGCGTTACGTTAGTCGCAACCGACTACGCGATCGACTCCGAAGTCGATACTCCGTCCGTTCCTCTTTCACCCCTTCCGTTGCCGGCCAACTCCGACGTTGACCGGAATTCTGTTCATACATCTTCACCTTCACCTTCACCTTCACCAAGCTCTTCTTCCGCGATGTCGGGATTTAATCCAAACATCTCTTTGACCACCGCTGGATTGGCTCCACCTCCTACGGAGACCAATCTTCCACCACCTCCGCCTGTTGTAGCGCCGCAGCGAATCGCGCTTCAGGATCGTTTCTACCCCACCCGTTCTGCACTTCCCACCTGCCTTTCTCTTCCTCCGGCCAATGGGGACAACATTGAAATTAAGCCCCATTTCATCAACATGCTTCCACGTTTTCATGGGCTTGAATCTGAAGATGCCTATATCTTCATCAACAAATTTCAAAACGTCTGTGCCATGATGAAAACCACCCAGCTGTCAGACGATGCTATACGTCTACGGGTCATTCCGTTCACTTTATGCGATCTCGCTGAAAAATGGCTGTATAGCACCGCTTGCCACTCAATCACCAGCTGGGACGAGTTTGTTAAAGCGTTTCTAAAGAAATTTTATCCGAATCATAAGACCGCAAGGATTCGAAATGAAATCAACCAATTCACCCAGCTCCCTTCTGAACCCTTCTGGAAGTGCTTTGACCGGTACAAAGACCTTCTTGTTCAGTGTCCTCACCACGGTATAGAGAAATGGCAACTCTGCCAAACCTTATACGAGGGACTGAACCCAGCAACGAAGCAGTTGTTGGAAACCATCTGTCAGGGCCACTTCCTATCGAAATCTGACGAGGAAGCGTGGCAGTTCTTTGACGACCTTGCGGAGCAAACGCTACAGTGGGAGAGCACCAGACCGACTTCTTCTTCTTCTACCTCCACTTCTACCGGTCAGTCTAGGGTAGGAATCCACCAACTTGACGTCTCTATTGCGATGAAAGCTGAAATGGGTGCTATAACAAAAAAGCTCGAAGAGATAGAAAGCAAATTTTCTGCTCCTGCCCCCACCCCTGTTCTCCCCCTTCGTACCATCTGCGCTTGTTGTTCCGATCCTTCCCACTTGACCGAAGAGTGTCCTTACAATCCACTCCCGCAAGGACAGGATCAGGTTAATGCTGCCTTCCAGCAAAGACCGAGGAATGATCCATACTCTTCCACCTACAATCCCGGTTGGAGGAACCACCCCAATTTCGCCTGGAATCAGAATCAGAATCAATTCCAAGGCAACAATTTCCAAAGGGCCCCTCCAGCGCAACAACAAGCGCAACAACAAACTCAACATCCATATCAGCAGCCCTTCCAACCCCAACCTTTCCAAAATCAGACGAACAACTTTGCACCAAACAATTCTTTTCCACCAAACAACAACTTTGTTCCGTCAAACAACGATAAGGTTTCCTCGCTCGAGCGAAGTCTGGAGGCGTTTGTTAAACAATCGACTCAATCCACCGCCAACATCCAGTCTTCGATTCAATCTTTAGTGCAACACACTGCCGCACACGGGCAAAGCATCAAGACCATCGAGGCCCAGATTGCACAGCTGAACGCGGCCTTAAGCGAGCGAGAGAAGGGGAAGCTCCCGTCCCAGCCACTTCCAAATCCCGGTCACCCACATAACGCACATGTTGCTCTTGAACAACAAAACCATAATGTGAGTGCCGTGACTACATTGAGATCGGGGAGGATGCTGCAAAACAACATTGGCAAACGGATCAACGATGACACCCCGGCCGCCGCTTCTTCTTCTTCTTCTCCTTCTTCTTCTTCGTCTTCTGAGCCTATTCCCCGTTCTTCAACAGGCTCTCCTTCCTCTTCTTCTGCTCTGAATGGACCCACTTCTCACTCCACGAAAACACCTATTCTGGGATCCGTTCCAACTCCAAAATCTCCTCCTCCAGCATTAGACTCAACCAATTTTCAAAATGTTCCATTTCCAAACCGGTTGAGGTCTAACAAACAAAATCCTCAAATGGAGAAGATTCTGGAGTTATTCAAGCAGGATAACATTAACATTCCTCTTTTAAATGCTGTCCAACAAGTCCCGTCCTACGCGAAAATCTTAAAGGACTTGTGCACGAAAAAGAGGAAGTCTCAGGTACCCAAGAAAGTTTTCTTGGCTAGTGCTGTGAGTGATGCCCTTACCCAATCTTTACCACAAAAACGGAAGGACCCTGGATGTCCTACGATTTCAATTACTATTGGGGATAAGAACATCAACCGCGCACTATTAGATCTTGGTGCCAATGTTAACCTGCTTCCGTATTCAGTATACGAGAAATTAGGCGTCGGAGAGCTAAAACCCACACACTGCACTCTCCAAATGGCCGACCGATCGATCACCCATCCTAGGGGTGAGCTAGTGGATGTGTTGATAAGAGTCGGGGACTTCATATTCCCCGTTGACTTCATTGTATTAGATACACAGCCTGTAGCTAACCCCCGGAATCAAATTCCGGTGATACTCGGTCGCCCATTTCTCGCAACCTCAAATGCTGTGATCAATTGTCGCAATGGTTCGATGAATCTCTCTTTTGGAAATATGACGATTGAACTAAACATTTTTAGGTTGGGGAATCAGCCTGCCGAACCTAATGCTCATATACTGGACGTCTGCTCGATCCAGGAGATCACCCCAGAAGAGGGTGAATTCGAGGAGTTTCTGTTTGATCACGATAATCTTGACGCCACTAGTGAGTTTCTCTTCGAACCTGCTGCTGTTTCTGCGCCCGACAACGACTACGAGTGTTTCACGTTTTCGAACGATCTTAGCTGCGCACAACCCGAGATTGAATCCTTCGACTTTCCGGATAAGTTACCTGAACCATCCAACTCGGTTGCCTACACTCGCTTTGAACCTTTGCTGGAGTCCTTTGAGTTCGAAACCTTTGCACCAATCTTGCCTTCTATCGTTTCACCTCCAACGCTCGAACTCAAGCCTTTGCCGTCTCACCTTAAGTACGCTTACTTAGGTGAGAACGAGACCCTCCCTGTCATCATCTCGGCTTCTCTAGCTCCCGAGCAAGAGAAAGCCCATCTCGCGGTCTTGCACAGCAACAGGCAAGCTTTTGGCTGGTCCATGGCGGACATCAAGGGGATTAGTCCCCTGATCGTTGAGCATCACATTCATCTGATGGATGATGCCAAACCAGCCCGGGATCCACAAAGACGTCTTAATCCAGTCATGAAGGAGGCTGTGAAGAAGGAGATCGTCAAATGTCTAGATAGTGGTATCATTTACCCTATCTCTGATAGCCAGTGGGTTAGCCCTATTCATGTTATCCCCAAGAAGTCGGGCATCACGGTCATCACTAAAGAGGCGAACGAGTTAATCCCTACTCGCACCCAAACTGGGTGGCGAGTTTGCATTGATTACAGAAAACTCAACGCCGCAACGCGGAAAGACCACTTTCCGCTACCCTTCATTGACCAGATGCTTGAACGATTGGCCGGACATGAGTATTATTGCTTTCTAGATGGCTACTCTGGCTATAATCAAATTCCCAGCACCGAAAAAGACCAGGATAAGACCACTTTCACTTGTCCTTTCGGCACGTTTGCATATCGACGCATGCCCTTTGGGTTATGCAATGCGCCCGCTACCTTCCAGCGGTGTATGATGGGAATTTTCTCGGACATGGTGGAAAAATTTCTGGAGATTTTCATGGATGACTTCTCCATCTTCGGCGACTCCTTCGACGAGTGTTTGCTGCATCTTGACGCTGTCCTTACCCGATGTAAGGACAAGAATCTCACTTTGAACTGGGAGAAATGCCACTTCATGGTGCGCGAAGGTATTTTCTTAGGACATATCATCTCGCAAAATGGCATAGAGGTTGACAAAGCAAAGATTGAGGTCATTTCTAATCTGCCTCCTCCCCGATGCGTCAGAGATATCCGAGCCTTCCTTGGCCATGCCGGTTTCTATAGACGGTTTATCAAGGACTTTAGCAAGATTGCTAGGCCCTTGACTCTTTTGCTGGCCAAAGATACGCCTTTCGACTTCAACTCGAGCTGTGTGAATGCATTCGAGTCACTGAAACGCTCCCTCAATTTTGCTCCCGTTCTTTCTTCCCCTGACTGGACGCACCCATTCGAGATTATGTGCGATGCATCTGACTTTGCCATTGGTGCTGTCCTTAGACAACACTTCAACAAGATGCCGCACGTAATCTATTACGCAAGCCGAACCCTGAACGACGCCCAACTTAACTATACAACAACTGAGAAGGAATTCTTAGCTGTTGTATTTTCTTTAGAAAAGTTCAGGCCCTACCTCATCGGCTCTCCTGTCATTGTCTATACAGACCATTCAGCTCTGCGCCATCTTTTTGCGAAGAAAGATGCCAAATCTCGGTTAATACGTTGGATCCTCTTACTTCAAGAGTTTGACCTTGTCATTAAGGACAAACGAGGATGTGAAAACGTAGTTGCCGACCATCTCTCACGACTTCCTTCTTCGCCTTCGCTTCCAATTCCGATCAACGACGTTTTCCCGGATGAACAACTCTTGACAGTATCGTGCGAACCCTGGTTCGCGGATATTGTGAACTATTTGGCCACGGGATTACTACCGACCGAATGGTCTAGTCAGGACAGACTTCCCTTCTTATCCCAAGTAAAACACTTTTACTGGGATGAACCCTACTTGTTCAAGTACTGTCCCGACCAGATTATTCGTCGGTGTGTCCCTGATGAGGAATTCAAGAGTGTGCTGTCATTTTGCCACGATCAAGCATGTGGCGGGCATTTTGGGCCCAGACAGACAGCTGAGAAGATCTTGCAATGTGGTTTCTAATGGCCACAACTTTTCAAAGACGCTCACGACTATTGCAAGACTTGCTCCCGGTGCCAACACATAGGCCGGATATCCCGGAGGAACGAGATGCCGCTCCAACCGATCTTGGTTGTGGAGATTTTCGATGTTTGGGGGATAGACTTCATGGGGCCGTTTCCTAGCTCTTTTGGGAACTTGTACATCCTTCTAGCTGTTGATTACGTCTCTAAATGGGTCGAGGCTGTGCCCAGCCGGACTAACGACAACAAGGTTGTCGTTAGGTTTCTCAAAGAAAACATTTTCTCCCGGTTTGGGCACCCCCGAGCGATCATTAGTGACAATGGAAGTCATTTCTGCAACAAAACCTTCGAGGCCTTGATGCGGAAATACTCCATTAATCATAAGCTTTCTACGCCCTACCACCCCCAAACCTGCGGGCAGGCCGAAGTTTCAAATCGGCAAATCAAGCAGATACTGAAGAAGACGGTTTCCAAGAACCGTAAGGATTGGTCTCTGAAACTCACTGATGCCCTTTGGGCATTTCGAACCGCTTATAAGACCGACCTTGGCATGTCTCCCTATCGGCTTGTGTACGGAAAAGCCTGCCACCTTCTTGTCGAAAGAGAGCATCGCGCATTTTGGGCGATAAAGGAGCTGAATCTGTCTCTTGAAGATGCGGGCAGCCATCGGAAGCTGCAGCTGAACGAACTATGCGAGCTTAGGGATGAGGCTTACGATAACGCGGTTGTCGTTAAGAATCGAACGAAGGTGTTTCACGATAAACACCTTTTGCGCAAAACCTTCGTACCTGGTCAGCAGGTAATGCATTACGACACCCGACTTCACTTCCATCCAGGAAAGCTCAGATCTCGCTGGAAAGGGCCGTATTTTGTGCGGAATGTGTATCCGCAGGACGCTGTGGATTTGGAAAATCCAAAGGACGGTTCACTTTTCAAAGTAAACGGACACCGATGCAAACCGTACCTTAGCGCCGAACCAACAGAGGAGCTCCTGTTCTTAAAGGAGCCGGTTTACCCTGCATGATCTTCCTCTGCCTACCTCCAAACTTCGGTTATCCAGCCAAGAACAGTGGACACTGTTCCAAATAAGTTTGGGGGTGTGTATAAACCATTTTGTATATATTTGTGTATATTCTTTTTCTTTTCTTTAAAAACAAAAACAAATAAAAATTGTGTATCACTAACCGACAATTTTGAACCTTACAACTGCTCTCTTCATGCTACGACAGTGAGGACACTGTCTAGTTTAAGTTTGGGGGTACGCTCGGTACGCATTTCTTACCTTCGCATGTATATTTTGCATCTGCATATTAATATCCATAAAATCCATAAAAATTTGAAAATTTTCTAAAAAATATAAAAACTTTTTTGTCAAGTTAGCTTGTGGAAGAACTCTGATTCAACATTCGACGGTTTTTGTTTGAAAAAATAGGAATAACTAAATCTTATGTTTGGATATTGAAAACCTAAAAGATAACTCTCCTTTGAAGTTAACTATAGCTGATATACGTCTTTACATAACACTACACGTGCCGTAAGATTTTGGGAATTAGAAGACAAGTCTTTCATGTTTAAACTTTTAAACAGATAAATGATTTCCTGAGGATCAAATAGGTTTGTTCTGAAATAAGTAATGTCAAAAATAGTTTATGAAGTAAAGCGAATATGAAGGAATGTTATTGATGCCGTAATTGGAGCTAAGTCTGAAAAATAACCCATCTGAAACTTGATTGGAATGATTACACACCAAACCCACTAAACACGTCTTTTATCCAAAAAAATAATTGAACTGCCAGTTATATCTCCGTTCGTATTAAATCATCTGATTTTCACGCCAAACTGTCTTTTGTTTTTGGACCTAGGTAACTTGAGTAATTAAGTCCGCTGGGGTGTTTCTACACCTAATGCCCTTAAACCAACTGGTTTGGGTGCATTGGCCCAAAGCACTCTAAGAAGCCTAGAAAGTCCAGGTTAAAACAAAGTCAAGCAAGTGTTCTCTCCGAGTTAAAATTCCTAACGGTTCTTTGTGTGAGAATAATCTTGATAAAAGACAAGCTTTTATAAAAATTTTAACGGAGATATGAAGGTTTTATTCTATGATAAAGACTATTGCACGTTCACAGAGGTGTGTATGAAATGAAAACAAGAAAAAGGTGGAGTGAAAAATACGACTTAGTTTCCTGTTATGGAAGATAGAAATTCTGAAGTTGAAACCTTACTGGAAAACGAAACTTGAAAAATGCTTAACTCTTTATAAAACTTATGTGATCCTTTTTAAATTGTTATCTGGGCTTTATTGTGCGACATGATGACTTTATTCGACCTTTCGGGAACTTAACGACACTATTTGCACTGCACGTAAAGACATATAAAATCTGTAGTTAAATAAGAAGCGAGGTGTGAAAAATAAAGGTTCGATGGTCTAGACTTAGGATTATAGAATTGTTATTTTCTGAAACAAAACTGTAGGGTTTGAATCTTAGTTATTTTACGAAACCAACTTGACCGGATTTTGTGGGTAGTATCCGCTGAAAACCCTCAGGAGACAACACTCCTCCTACTAGGGACACCTAGAGGTTTAACGGCTTGTTGCACATGCTCAGTGCAATCGCGTTCCCTGCGAAAGTGAGGTTAGGAAATTTTTTGTGAATAAATGGGCTTTGCTCGGGACGAGCAAATGATAAGTTTGGGGGTATTTGTTCATATCAGATTTTTGCATTTTCATACCGCCCAATTTTTGTCACATTGCATATCGGTAAATACTCTTGAGCCGTGTTTGCTAGTCAATTGCAGGATACAGGTTCTCGGTTCTAAAACGGTGAAATTCATGGAAAACACAGCAAAATCCAGGTTCCTGCCAACCACTGAGAAAACACGGTCTCCGCTCGTCATCCGTATGTTGCCAGATACCAGTTTAGGAAGACAAAATGTCAAATCAATGTCACCTTCATGCACAAGGCTCAATAGCAACAACAAGTTCCAAGAAATCTACGCGGAGCTCGAGGTAATCATGACAAAATCTTGACAAAAAGTCCACCTTTCCCTCAACAGAAATTCTGGAAAATTCGTGAAGAAATTATGAAAAATACATATACCAGAATAAAGTAGGCAGAAGACCAGGGAAGCCCAAAAAACCAAAAAGCCCAATTCAACCATAAGGCCGCGGATCCGCGGCCAAAGGGGGGTCTAAGCCGCGGATCCGCGGCCGTTTAGGCGCCAAATTTGCAGATCTTTGGGGGGTATTCTGGTCTTTTTGGTTGGGTTCTGGTGGTTGCCCTAGGTTTTCATTTTTTGTCCTATAAATAGCCCAGAACTTTGTGAAGGAAAGGGTTCATTCTTGTATTTTCTTTTTCTAGGTTTTAGTTTACATGTTCTTCTTCTTCTCATCTCTTCTCCATTAAACTTGTAGTGAGCTTTGTGAGGGAGGAATGGTAAATAAAGAAGATCATTTTATTATCATGCTTGTCTTGCCTTTTTTATAATTGTTGTAATTTTAATTCGTTAAGTAGTTGTTGTTATTTTCTTGTTGTTTCATTCTTGTCTCTTTTTCTTTATCCTTACATACGACAATGATGCTTGCGCTCGATCCTCGCCAAGGTGAGGTCGCAAATAGCTAGTAGTATTCTTCTAATCTCCTTCTTTCTATCTTCCTCTTTTGTGTTGTTTTATTTTTCCGTATTATGATGTGTGAGTAGTCAATACTTGTTAGGGTAGGATAAGGAAAGTTTGAGAGAAGGAAATCTCTCTCACTCTTTCCTTGCCCAACAGCTTAAATCAACTCCCGTTAATTGAACCAAAATCCGCTCCTTACGGCACCCTATCCTACATGATAGCGGTGATTCCGTAGTGAGACCGGTTGTGGTTGAATTAACCGGAGGTTATAGCTAAGAGCCAAGAACGGACGGACAAGCACCAAAAGGAAGGACTTATGCGTTGGAAAGCCTAGCTTATACTCGCAAGTCCCTTCCTAGTCGTGCTAATCCCCGTTGTTGCCGATTACCGTAACACCGATATTAAGAGGGGCAACGAAAGATGTGGAGACTCCTAACTCAAACTAACCTAATCCTAACCCTAACAAGCTCTCTTTAAAACATCAACTTAACATTTAGATAATCACAAACAAAATCTGAAAACCGGACTTAACTCGTTAAAGCACAAAGAAAAAGACTCCTATCTCCCTGCGGACGACCCGTACTCAACCGGCTAGCTACAAGCGAAACCGTCTTGATTGCGGTATTTAAAACTAAACTTGAACACGCACGTAACCTAACAATCAATCACATACACGCATTATTCTCGGTCCTGCACATATCTCATATGCGCTCCTATTTCGTTTCGCTTGAGCCAGGAAACCTCTCTGTAGGACTCTAAAGACTCGTCAATACGCCGGTAGCAGATGATGATCATATAAAGCACCCACAAGCCGCAAGCGGTCTGCTAAACGTAAAGGCCATCCGGGTATTGAGCGATCAGAAGATCGACGAGCTAGCCCGCTCACACTCCTGTGAATCCAACCAGTAACACTTACCGTACAGTCCGGTCTGTTCGTCTGATACGTCGCATATCAAGTCTACGGGTGGTAAACGTCAGACCCCAATAACCGATAAGTCGTGCCGATGTGAGGCTCATAACGGGTCGAGAAACTACTGGTAACACTTACCAGCAAATCTCTGATCAGCCCTGGCCAGGGACTTCCCTGTTACGGCCAATCGAGCACAGCGCAACATCAACCCCCAATACCGGGAGAGACGAAACCCCTCCTATCGCTCATTGCCTCCATGTGACTCGGGACTATACCAAAAGACCACCGTTTTGCACGCCCTCATGGACGTGGTAAGGTGGAGATCAAAGCACAGTGGGAATCACACAAGACTCTATGACGATCTCGGGTCTACAGACTAACCTGCACAAGTGTCACCTGAGAACTGCCATCTGACGTGAGGTATAATACCATCTGGGAGTTCTCGGCGAGTCCGTCCAGTGTACCCAGTCTCCACTGAGCACCCGTACACCATCTCTGATGTCAAACACCAATGGATATGGGATCATCCATCGCCTATCTCATGGGTCGAGAAGCGTATATGTCACGACCCGAAGTACGGAACATGACCGGCACTTAAACTACGAACGTCTCGAGGCGTACGTAATCTAAGTAAACCGAAAACCCAGAAATCCAAACCAAGAAAAGTAGTAGAGTGAAGGAAAACCAAGTTAAAACAAGTATTTTTAATAGCATAAGCCGAATTAAGCGGTTTTTAAAAATATCAAGTATTTTCTAAAAATTTCGGCAGAGTCTCCTTTGTAAATACTAGCTCTTATGCGGTTTTTAAAAACATCAAGTATTTTCTGAAAATTTCGGCAGAGTCTCCTTTGTAAATACTGGCCCCTAAACGGGAGCTAGCTCTTCGTCAATCGACGGTCACAACCACACAAGCAATATAATATACAACGCCAACGGCGAGGATCAAAATTCAAAGGAAACGCAAAACCACAAGAAACCACAGAAATATAACGCGCGACTCTAGGTCGAAGGAATAACATCACTGGTCTCTATCTCAAAATAAATACATGTTTGGTTGATGGAACTTCTAGATACAACAGAATAATAATATACAAGATATATAATGGGGGTACGATACAAGTAAACCCACCTACTAGCAAATCACCCGAAGGAAACTATGCCCGCAATCCGTAATGAAACCTGTACGGCAAACCTGCAAGAAACTGGGGCACAACGGGGGTGAGTTGCCAACTCGTGAATAGAAAAACATCGACGGAAAGAAATCGCATAATTAACGCAATCCTAGGTCAATGATCATAATATATTCTCAAATATAAGAATAACATGCAACCTATAACAAGGCTAGGGTAGATGTCTAACCCGAGTGTAATCTCATGTGCCCGTGTCAGTGCCTCAGGTAGCAATATATCATATGAATGAGATATGAATGCATGAAAATAGAATACATGCAAATGAAGAACTGTTTTCATAGTTTAGTGAGATTTCCTTATTTTAAATAGGAGGTACCATAAATGAAACCAGCATAAAACAGTGCCCAGCATCGACACAAAACAAGTATCCAAATATCTCGATATCTCTGTGTCGTAATCTCTGTACCTCAAAATCTCAAAAATCTCAATGTCTCAATCACAATATTTAGGGCGCCGTCAGTCCAGACCGGCCCCTACCATCTATCTCAAGACCACGACGGTATCCTCCGGATATCCGACGCGTCGGGTAAAATCACCGGTCGGTAGTGCTCTCCTGCCAGGCTCAACGTCATCAACACATTCCTCTTGCTCCGGGGTACCGCACCGGGCCCACCATGTACCCGAAACGGTTCCTCCACTCCTCGAATCGGGTCTCGAAATCCATCAGCAAACTCATGGTGGACGACTCATATATCATGTGAAAACCGCATTTTTTATTTTAAAAGAGAGAAAAGGTTTATTTATGTTTTTGCGGTTTTCCTCCAAATCCAGAAAATCTCATGGAATCCGAATCCAAAACCTCAATAACACGTAAAATAGTGAATATATGCATGAGAATCCATGAATGCGGCATAACAATGAATAACAGTATGCATGAAGTAGCAGGTAATAACTACAATGTCTAAACTATTAGCTAACAGGCTATGTCAAGCAATAATATTTTCTAAGGTGTACGTGACATGGCAATTACCGATGAAGATGTGTGTGAGCCGGCAAGTAAGTGTATGTGGTACATACGCATCATCGGTAATGGTGCTGGTGTCCTAACAGCATGATATCAATAATGGAGTATGAAACATAATATAAGCATGCGATGCGAAGCGAACCACAATAATGAGCGGGAGCTGAATACTAGACGCAACTATAACTAATCTGCATTAATCTAATATAAGTCCTACAAATGGTGCCTTTTGAAATAACACGAATCATGGGGTTTTGAAAATAGGGGCTACGGTGTTTTTATGAAAAGTTACGTCTTTTGAAATATCCGTAGGATCCCTTGGGCTGTCCTTTAAAATACCCATGATTCGTTAATTTTTGAAATAGGTAAGAATCGAATCTAATCTAACAACTAAACTAAACTAAAGGTCTAAGCTAACCAGCTGGACTACAGGTAAGGAAACTGCCTAACATCTGAGTCGATACATATACATACATGTATATATATTAGTCGGCGATCCCGCCTCAATAATATCATATCTGATACCATATCTATAATCAGACATCCCAAGTCAAGAGTGCGGATCAATCATCAAAGTATAGCTCGTACGTAAATCCGTCGTACGGCATCCCCAAATCTGGGTACGGGTTAATATCACATTCAATCACACTATTCATCTGGTATCTTCTTTATCAAATATCATGATCCGGGACAATGTCCTACGTCTAGTACAATACTGATATCGCCTAAGTATGCATACAGGTGTAAGAATTGCTACGTCAAAAGACCCGCTAAAACATCATGTCGTATCTCAATACGAACCAAATCACATCACCGATCTTCTGGCCTCAAGCCCAAATCATCGACTCATCTCAAATTCCAAATACTATCCTCAAATCCAGTATATGAACACATAGTCCCATACCCATGTGAACATATAAATATGTACTCCCATATACGCACATATAAAAGAAAGAATGTATGCAAGTATGGGTGTGTGTGCGTGTGTGAGTGCGACCACTACTCTAGGGTTTCGCAACTACACTAAACCAATCCAAAAAAAAATACCAAATATCCATCTTATCATCAATAATCTCAACAACATATAATCAATATCTGTGTGTATACGTATTCGTATACATCACCACGAACTGCGGGGGTGCTATACGCCATCCACCCGACTTCTCCCCGTAGATATAAATCTACTCACCTAGTCCTCGCTTGCCGGTGCCGACGTCGCCACACGCTTGCTTGTCGTCTCGAAGTCCTCGTGAGGGTACCTACATATCATAACACATCGTGTCGCATTAAAGTCCGACTCATGACCAAACGACACAAGTCAAACAACGCGCGCTAATTAAACGCGCACGCACCTGGTGCACAAAACGCGTTCGCGACAACGCCACAAACTACAATTAGGGTCGTTATACGTGAAAAACATCAAGCCTAAAACCCAAATCACATCAATTGCGCACTCACAACACTCTAGATATTATATAAAAAAAAATATGTTATAAATTAACAAAATCTCAAGTTTAATTTAATCGATTTATTAACAAAAAAAAGACTAGTAAGCGACCATTACCCGTTTTAATACAAATCTTGATGTTTTAACAATTCTACCGACCATGATGATAACTTAATATCTTAATTATGCCATACAAACCATTACTTAAATTTTATATTACCAATTTAATTAAACCCTAAAAATCTAGTTTGCAAAAATTTCCTAATTTTAACAATTTTACAGTAACACATTACAAATTAAGAACTAAACTACATTTTGCATATTTTAAAATGTTAAACCACTCATGGTGACTTAAAATCTTAATTATGTGATAAAAACCCTAACTTAAAGTCATAACCCCTTTCTTGAATTTTAAATCTAAACATTAAAACCATAATTTAAACTCCTAATTAGGCTAGATTGGAGTACTTTAACCATAATTTAAACATGGGTTAGGATTATACCTGAACAAGTTTTGAGATCAACTTGCAAACTTAAGATTTCTTGGCCTCCCAAAGTGATTTCTTGCATCAAGATCCAAGTTAGAATAGGTTAAGGAGAAGTAGGTAAAGATATGATTTAGAGATTGTGGGTGTTTGTATGGATTTTATTCATGGAAATTTGAGTTCCTTGGTGAGAAAAAGAGGTGGGGACATGAAGGGGGAAGCAGCAGGAGATGCTCTCGGCCAAGGATGAAGTGAAGGGAGAGAGAAAAATGTGGGGACATATGAAGAAACTTTCCACTTAATGCCTTCTTCAATTCTTCTCATTAATTAATTACTTTCATTTCAATTTGGGTAGCATGGAAAACATGTAGAAGAGTGAGAAGGGGGGGTCTGCTGCACAGTGCTCGACCAAAGAGGTAAGGGGTGTGTGTGTTAAGTCAAAGAAGGAAGAACAAACCCATACCTAAATAAACAATGCACCAAGTTTCATGTTACTTAATTATTTTATTTTATTTTATATTCCAACCAAACCTAAAATTTTCTAGAATCTTAGAGACAAATGGAAACAAAGAAAATATGTTACAAACTTGTTATTAAGTGGTCATGGTTCACATTTTTATAATTTACACATTTTCATTTGTAATTTACACTAATTAAATGTATTAGTGAAGGCTTAAAATAATATTAAAAATAATTAATTTCAGAAAAAATTTCAGTAAACTAGAAATTTTACAAGTGGCTCAATAAACACTAAATACTAGCAATTACATAGCTAGAATTTGTATATTTAATTTTATATTAAAAGATATTTGTATTTTGACTTTTTACGGAAAACCCCCTTATTTTACCGATTTTCCGAAATTTCACCGAAACGATTTTCAAAACGTTACAATCTTCCCCCTTAAAGAAATTCGGTCCCCGAATTTAAATTAAAACTCCCCCAAATACTAAAAAATTTCAGCAAAACCATCAAGTCGTCGGGGCTCCGAAATCATAAATACATAAAACATATCGTAACGCAATGTATGCGCATGAAAAACAGATATATAAACCAAAATCAAAACTCCGTCAAGCATCCCGCAATCATCGGAGTTATGGTGAAGACACCAATGTCAAGATCCAAAACGAAAATCAATATGATATACATCAAAACTATACCTGTAAACGTCAGAACTATACAGGTAAACATCATTAAAACATCTGGAAGCAATGCATGTCAAACCCTTTTCAAATCGCTGTGCGATGTGTGTATCATTATACAGTGGCGGACGTCCATTGTGAGAAAATAACTATATATATCCTTTGTTTAACATACACGTCCCGCCGTTGTGAAAACAATTTAGAAGGGTTTCCCTTTTAAATAGTTTCGTGTCATCACTGACACATAGGTAAATACTGAAACTATAGCTCCTCCTTGAAAATCCCTTCGATAACTATCAATGCATGCAAAAATAAACTCAGGTACTGTCCTCTGACTAGTCCTGCTCAGTACTAAATTAAATAGCAAGTATCATAAAATATACTGCTCCAAAAGAAATCAATCCCAAATATATATAAATGCCACGTGCGTCTGGTGCGCACGGAAATCGAAATCCATGAATGTGCTAAACACGTGTACAAAAACAAAATCTAAGTGCAATGGGTGTGCACGAAAACACCTGTCAATGGCAACGGGTGTGCCTGACAGTAGCATCAGGTGCATCTGCTATGCATGAAGAATCCCGATTTAGTGCATCAGGTGTGCACAAAAATCACATCAAGCGCCTTAAGTACGCGCAAAAATCCAAATCAAGTGCGCAATGTGCACGAAAATGAATATCGAATATCACAATCGAAATCGACGGTATACAACATATCTCAATCCAAATCCAAATCAGGTATACCGTGGTATAAAATCTCACCATCCTGTGCATCGGCATGCACAAAAGCAAATCAAAATACTAAAAGTGCATGAAACTATGCCGAAAGCATAAGTCAAATCATATGCATGCCCTAGGCATGAAATCAAATATCATGAAACTCGGTCATCAAAACTCAATCATGAAATACATCACCCAAAAGTACTGAAATCCAAAGTGACGGATACGTAATAGGCATTCACAAAATCACAAGTCATAAATACTGTCGTCAATATGTCCGTTCTTCAAAGTCGAGAAGGTGTCGGTGCATCCAAAGCTAACAGAGCAAGATATCTACTTGCCTCTTGATCATGGCCTGTCACCTGGTGCCCTTTGGCTCTCGTCTCTCACTGCGAATTGCTAAGTACATAGCTCCTCGGCTCAACGGTCCAATATGGAAACGATAACGGAAGCAGTCCACTCTGACACATCCTCTAAAGATCTCTGGTCTACTGGGTGTGCGTCATATGACCGCTCCTGGGTCCAGGTCTTCTCGTTTAGCATTTCCAGAAAGATTCTGTCGAAGTCTCTCCCAAGTCTCGTTTCTGCCGCACTGCCCAGAAGTTATCATCCTTTTACTATATTTATTTCTTGTTCTGGAACGGCTGCATACTCATCACGACTCCTTCTGGAAGATATATCCATCTACAACACCTCTGCATGCGTATCACATCTCTGATGTCGGCGGAGGGGAACGTCATCTCATCAAGATCTCGTACGAACCTCTTACTCCACTTTTCTCTAATGTCGACTGCTTCGGACTCGTCTCTTCGTGGCTGCATGGACTGCGCTCCAACGGCTATACTCGTATCTGGAGTCTCCCAATCAATGCATCTCATCACCTGATATCCGAATGAAGCTGAATCATCCGATCGATTTGTCTAAACCTCATAATCCCCCAAGAGCTTAACATCTTGGGTACAGTTTAATAGTATCGAATATATGCCACAGCACCTATGGACCAACCGTAGAAGGGCAAACCCAAGCCTCACTAATGGCACCGCTAAACTGCCGCAAACCCTAAGGTTCACCGGCGTTCCATGGTCATTAAATCGAGTTAGGGTTTCATTCTTCTAGAGGGTCCGTAGAATTGCTTTCATTGTTTTCCGAATACTTTAAACTTGGAAAATAGGTTCCTGACATTCGATCGTCTCTATCGACTCTCAACATATCAGCGTGGAGTCGCCTCTAGCTGGAATCAATCCATCTGATGACCTCGCATCGGGGTAGGCAATAAGTCACATGTCCTAGTCTTTCATCTCTGGTGACTAGCGATCTTCTATCTTATCTCGAAGTATAACTCGTGCGGCATTAGCTCCAAACATGTGGGGCGAAATCTTTCCATTCGCCGATATCACTGGCTCATTCGTCCGCACGCTGAACAGTGCCTCAATCATCAAATAATTTGTGCTCTAACGGTCATCACAATCTGGTTGGCCTCTTGCAGTGGCCCTATCCTCTGGTGCTAATCTGCACGTCCGATAAATCTTATAAAAACGATCCATCAAATGCTCGTGGCACGAAAACACAATAAAACGACGCCTCTACGCAAACGTATGTCCCTGGAATCACGCCCTGGTCAGTCCTCGTTCGTGACGAGCTCGTGCTGACCGCAACTCTAGCCGCAGCTCTCTCTGCCCGTGTAATCATGGCAGCAAATCCATAACTGGTACTGATGAGGCTAGATAAAAGGAATGAATATAATACTGTGTAAAGAAATGTACATCCTAAGGCTTCTTAAGTGGAGTAGCGTATCGTAAGTATGCCGCGGAACATACCCACGGTACGTCACTCTACTTTAGTCACCTATTCCATCAACCAAGGGTCATCCTACGCTCCGAAGGTAAAACCTAACGCTCTGATACCAACTTTGTCACGACCCGAAGTACGGAACATGACCGGCACTTAAACTACGAATGTCTCGAGGCGTACGTAATCTAAGTAAACCGAAAACCCAGAAATCCAAACCAAGAAAAGTAGTAGAGTGAAGGAAAACCAAGTTAAAACAAGTATTTTTAATAGCATAAGCCGAATTATGCGGTTTCTAAAAACATCAAGTATTTTCTAAAAATTTTGGCAGAGTCTCCTTTGTAAATACTAGCTCTTATACGGTTTTTAAAAACATCAAGTATTTTCTGAAAATTTCGGCAGAGTCTCCTTTGTAAATACTGGCCCCTAAACGGGAGCTAGCTCTTCGTCAATCGACGGTCACAACCACACAAGCAATATAATATACAACGCCAACGGCGAGGATCAAAATTCAAAGGAAACGCAAAACCACAAGAAACCACAGAAATATAACGCGCGACTCTAGGTCGAAGGAATAACATCACTGGTCTCTATCTCAAAATAAATACATGTTTGGTTGATGGAACTTCTAGATACAACAGAATAATAATATACAAGATATATAATGGGGGTACGATACAAGTAAACCCACCTACTAGCAAATCACTCGAAGGAAACTATGCCCGCAAGCCGTAATGAAACCTGTACGGCAAACCTGCAAGAAACTGGGGCACAACGGGGGTGAGTTGCCAACTCGTGAATAGAAAAACATCGACGGAAAGAAATCGCATAATTAACGCAATCCTAGGTCAATGATCATAATATATTCTCAAATATAAGAATAAAATGTAACCTATAACAAGGCTAGGGTAGATGTCTAACCCGAGTGTAATCTCATGTGCCCGTGTCAGTGCCTCAGGTAGCAATATATCATATGAATGAGATATGAATGCATGAAAATAGAATACATGCAAATGAAGAACTGTTTTCATAGTTTAGTGAGATTTCCTTATTTTAAATAGGAGGTACCATAAATGAAACCAGCATAAAACAGTGCCCAGCATCGACACAAAACAAGTATCCAAATATCTCGATATCTCTGTGTCGTAATCTCTGTACCTCAAAATCTCAAAAATCTCAATGTCTCAATCACAATATTTAGGGCGCCGTCAGTCCAGACCGGCCCCTACCATCTATCTCAAGACCACGACGGTATCCTCCGGATATCCGACGCGTCGGGTAAAATCACCGGTCGGTAGTGCTCTCCTGCCAGGCTCAACGTCATCAACACATTCCTCTTGCCCCGGGGTACCGCACCGGGCCCACCATGTACCCGAAACGGTTCCTCCACTCCTCGAATCGGGTCTCGAAATCCATCAGCAAACTCATGGTGGACGACTCATACATCATGGGAAAACCGCATTTTTTATTTTAAAAGAGAGAAAAGGTTTATTTATGTTTTTGCGGTTTTCCTCCAAATCCAGAAAATCTCATGGAATCCGAATCCAAAATCTCAATAACACGTAAAATAGTGAATATATGCATGAGAATCCATGAATGCGGCATAACAATGAATAACAGTATGCATGAAGTAGCAGGTAATAACTACAATGTCTAAACTATTAGCTAACAGGCTATGTCAAGCAATAATATTTTCTAAGGTGTACGTGACATGGCAATTACCGATGAAGATGTGTGTGAGCCGGCAAGTAAGTGTATGTGGTACATACGCATCATCGGTAATGGTGCTGGTGTCCTAACAGCATGATATCAATAATGGAGTATGAAACATAATATAAGCATGCGATGCGAAGCGAACCACAATAATGAGCGAGAGCTGAATACTAGACGCAACTATAACTAATCTGCATTAATCTAATATAAGTCTTACAAATGGTGCCTTTTGAAATAACACGAATCATGGGGTTTTGAAAATAGGGGCTACGGTGTTTTTATGAAAAGTTACGTCTTTTGAAATATCCGTAGGATCCCTTGGGCTGTCCTTTAAAATACCCATGATTCGTTAGTTTTTGAAATAGGTAAGAATCGAATCTAATCTAACAACTAAACTAAACTAAAGGTCTAAGCTAACCAGCTGGACTACAGGTAAGGAAACTGCCTAACATCTGAGTCGATACATATACATACCTGTATATATATTAGTCGGCGATCCCGCCTCAATAATATCATATCTGATACCATATCTATAATCAGACATCCCAAGTCAAGAGTGCGGATCAATCATCAAAGTATAGCTCGTACGTAAATCCGTCGTACGGCATCCCCAAATCTGGTTACGGGTTAATATCACATTCAATCACACTATTCATCTGGTATCTTCTTTATCAAATATCATGATCCGGGACAATGTCCTACGTCTAGTACAATACTGATACCGCCTAAGTATGCATACAGGTGTAAGAATTGCTACGTCAAAAGACCCGCTAAAACATCATGTCGTATCTCAATACGAACCAAATCACATCACCGATCTTCTGGCCTCAAGCCCAAATCATCGACTCATCTCAAATTCCAAATACTATCCTCAAATCCAGTATATGAACACATAGTCCCATACCCATGTGAACATATAAATATATACTCCCATATACGCACATATAAAAGAAAGAATGTATGCAAGTATGTGTGTGTGTGCGTGTGTGAGTGCGACCACTACTCTAGGGTTTCGCGACTACACTAAACCAATCCAAAAAAAATACCAAATATCCATCTTATCATCAATAATCTCAACAACATATAATCAATATCTGTGTGTATACGTATTCGTATACATCACCACGAACTGCGGGGGTGCTATACGCCATCCACCCGACTTCTCTCCGTAGATATAAATCTACTCACCTGGTCCTCGCTTGCCGGTGCCGACGTCGCCACACGCTTGCTTGTCGTCTCGAAGTCCTCGTGAGGGTACCTACATATCATAACACATCGTGTCGCATTAAAGTCCGACTCATGACCAAACGACACAAGTCAAACAACGCGCGCTAATTAAACGCGCACGCACCTGGTGCACAAAACGCGTTCGCGACAACGCCACAAACTACAATTAGGGTCGTTATACGTGAAAAACATCAAGCCTAAAACCCAAATCACACCAATTGCGCACTCACAACACTCTAGATATTATATAAAAAAAAATATGTTATAAATTAACAAAATCTCAAGTTTAATTTAATCGATTTATTAACAAAAAATAAAAGACTAGTAAGCGACCATTACCTGTTTTGATACAAATCTTGATGTTTTAACAATTCTAGCGACCAAGATGATAACTTAATATCTTAATTATGCCATACAAACCATTACTTAAATTTTATATTACCAATTTAATTAAACCCTAAAAATCTAGTTTGCAAAATTTCCTAATTTTAACAATTTTACAGTAACACATTACAAATTAAGAACTAAACTACATTTTGCATATTTTAAAATGTTAAACCACTCATGGTGACTTAAAATCTTAATTATGTGATAAAAACCCTAACTTAAAGTCATAACCCCTTTCTTGAATTTTAAATCTAAACATTAAAACCATAATTTAAACTCCTAATTAGGCTAGATTGGAGTACTTTAACCATAATTTAAACATGGGTTAGGATTATACCTGAACAAGTTTTGAGATCAACTTGCAAACTTAAGATTTCTTGGCCTCCCAAAGTGATTTCTTGCATCAAGATCCAAGCTAGAATAGGTTAAGGAGAAGTAGGTAAAGATATGATTTAGAGATTGTGGGTGTTTGTATGGATTTTATTCATGGAAATTTGAGTTCCTTGGTGAGAAAAAGAGGTGGGGACATGAAGGGGGCAGCAGCAGGAGATGCTCTCGGCCAAGGATGAAGTGAAGGGAGAGAGAAAAATGTGGGGACATATGAAGAAACTTTCCACTTAATGCCTTCTTCAATTCTTCTCATTAATTAATTACTTTCATTTCAATTTGGGTAGCATGGAAAACATGTAGAAGAGTGAGAAGGGGGGGTCTGCTGCACAGTGCTCGACCAAAGAGGTAAGGGGTGTGTGTGTTAAGTCAAAGAAGGAAGAACAAACCCATACCTAAATAAACAATGCACCAAGTTTCATGTTACTTAATTATTTTATTTTATTTTATATTCCAACCAAACCTAAAATTTTCTAGAATCTTAGAGACAAATGGAAACAAAGAAAATATGTTACAAACTTGTTATTAAGTGGTCATGGTTCACATTTTTATAATTTACACATTTTCATTTGTAATTTACACTAATTAAATGTATTAGTGAAGGCTTAAAATAATATTAAAAATAATTAATTTCAGAAAAAATTTCAGTAAACTAGAAATTTTACAAGTGGCTCAATAAACACCAAATACTAGCAATTACATAGCTAGAATATGTATATTTAATTTTATATTAAAAGATATTTGTATTTTGACTTTTTACGGAAAACCCCCTTATTTTACCGATTTTCCGAAATTTCATCGAAACGATTTTCAAAACGTTACAGTATACGCTAGTCTACACTGGTATATCGATGCCCCGTCTCGATATACCCACGACTAGGGACCTTGAAGGATGTACTTATGGACTACCATGTCCCCACTAGTATGATCTGCATCATAGTCCAGGTAGTCAAGTACACATCCTAAGGGCTTTACCAACATGTAACTATAAGACAGTTTAAAGAGATAAGTGTACATGTTAAGATAAAGAGTAACCAAATAGCATACTATCATATCGAGCAAGAAAGTCATCTCTATATATGTCCAAACATCCAATATAATATACAATATCTGTACAATACTGGCCTCTAGGGCATACATACAACTAACACAGAGTCCCCACTCCTGATGGCCTGCTCGAAAATAGTTAGGTCATCATCTCATGATTCCATTCTCGCTCTCACTGTCATAGATAAAACCGAAGTATCTCTCAGGTGGGTGAGGAACCCTACTAGATCGGCGTAGAGGCTGAGGTTCGTCGGGAACTATTGAATCCTCCGGTTCTACCAAATCATCAGCTGTAGTTTGTATAGATGGAACTCCTTCCAGTTTTACCTCATGACCACTAATTTCTTCACAAGAAAATCCTTTTTCAAAAGGTGGCATGCTGAGAAACAAAACACCTTTTGCTCCTCAGTGCGGTAGAAGATATTCCCTTGCGAATACTTGGGATATCCAACAAACTTACACAGAACTGACCTTGCCTCGAGCTTGTCCAGGTTTTCTTTTAGACATAGGCCGTACAACCCCAAATCTTAACTTACTTAAGAGATGGGTTCTTCCCATATCATATCACATATGGAGTGATAGGCACTGATTTGGTTGAAACCCAATTCAATAGGTATGCAGCTTTTCAAGTGCATAGCCCCCAAAAGGAAACAGGCATTTCAGTAGTACTCATCATAGAGCGCACCATATCTAATAGGATGCGATTGGTCCTCCTCGATACACCAACGTGATGTGGTGTATACGGAGGAGTAATGCTGCGAGAGAATCTCATTCTCCTTTAGAATAGTCTAGGAATTCCGTGCTCAAGTATTCTCCTCCCTGATCTCATCAAAGGACATAATACTTATACCCGTTTTGGTTCTCTACTTTTAACTTATATTCTTTGAATTTCTCAAAAGGTGCAGACTTGCGTTTCAATAGGAACATATGTCCGAATCATGAGAGATCATCAGTTAATGTAATGAAGTACAAAGAACCAGTCCTGGCATGTGTAGACAAGAGACTTACATACATCATCATGTATCAATCCCAAGAGTTCACTAACTCTTTCTCTGTTTCCAATAAACGAAGCTATGGTCATCTTATCTTTGTGACATGACTGGCATGTTTCACAAGATGTAAATTCAAACTGATTTAAATATGCATCTTTATGTAACTTAGGGAGTCGGGTCGCATTGATATGAGCTAGTCTACAATGCCTCAAGAAGGATTCGTTCATTTCTGAATTCTTCCTCTTGTGTGTGTTTTATACGTTAAGAACTGTAGTTTGATTTAGAACATATATGCTTTTAGATAACGTGCCTGAACCGATCAACTCTTGATATAGGAAATGCTCAAAACATTATCCAACAATACAAAATTATATCCTTCTTTATTTAAAATAAAGTCACCGATATGATGTTGTATATCAGGTTCAGTATCTAATAACATTCGTTCAGAATCAAAGTATTTGGTAATACAAGGTGATAACTGCCAACATCTTGGCTGCAACAATTGCACCGTTTCTAACTCTTAAAACTTATCACCCATTCTTAGTTCTCTACCTTTCTGTAGCCCATGTAACAGATTACATATGTGGGATCCTGATCCGGTATTCATACCCAGGACGTAAAGGATACTGAGAAACAGTTCTCGGTAATGAACACACCCGAATAAGATGCATCATTATGCACTTTCTTCGTTTGGGTGGCACGAGAATCCTGGTAATCACCTATTTCCTGCTTGGTCTTATAACAATTATAAGTTGGAGCGGGACCAACGTTCCTTAGCTCAGTATAACAAGCTGGTTCGGTCAATACATCCGTATTATTATCTTGATTAAGGCGTGACATAGTCGCTACTGGGAGAGAGAGAAGAAAACACACAGCGTATGCTCTTGCAAGATTAGATTGGTTATTAATTTATCTATTCAGGATGGCTCCCACTGTTTTAGTCAAATCTACCTTCAAACCCTAAAAGGTAAGACTAGCCGGGGTTAATTACACCCTACAAGTTCTCCAATCTTTCGGCCAGGCCAGTGCCGGTACGTTGAGGGAGGTTCCCCGTGCTTTCGCACGGACCTAATTAAAATAAACCTCGTTTTCCCAGGGGCGTAACCATGTTAACACCTTTCTAGACATCTACTTGATCGGCTAATTGTAATGTGTAAAACTCTCTTAGGAGTAACTCTTACTCGCAGTGGGTATCGGGATCTGTTAGTGATATGTATGCCCTAGAAGCCATTACTGTACATACGATGTATATTGTAGTGGATGCTTGGACATATATATGGAGGACTTTCTTGCTCGACATGATAGTATGCTATCTGGTTGATCTTTATCTTAACATGCACACTGATTGTCTCTATATTACATGTTAATAAAGCCCTTAGGATGTGTACTTGACTACCAGGACTATGATGCAGATCATACTAGAGGGAACAGTGTAGTCTCTTAGTACATCCTTCAAATGTTCCTAGTCGTAGGTGTATCGAGATAGGGCATCGATATACCAAAGTAGACTAGCGTATAGCTTCTCGACCCATGTAGATGGGCGATGGATGATCCCATATCCATTGGTGTTTGACATCGGAGATAGTATACGGGTGCTCAGTGGAGACTGGGTACACTGAACGGACTCGCCGAGAACTCCCAGATGGTATTATACCTAATGTCAGATGGCAGTTCTCTGGTTACACTGGTACAGGTTAGTCTGTAGACCCGAGATCGTTTTAGAGTCTTGTGTGATTCCCACTGTGCTTTGATTACCACCTTACCACGTTCAAGAGAATGTGCAAAACGGTGGCTTTTGGGTACAGTCCCGAATCACATGGAGGCAATGAGCGATGGGAGGGGTTTCGTCTCTCCCGGTATTGGGAGTTGATGTTGTGCTGTGCTCGATTGGCTATAACAAGAAGTCCTTGGCCAAGGCTGTTTCAGAGATATATTGGTAAGTGTTATCAGTAGTTTCTCGACCCGTTATGAGCCTTACATCGGCACGACTTATCGAGTTGCTGTGGTCTAACGATTGCCACCCCTAGACGAGATATGCGACATATCATACGAAGAGACTGGACTGTATGGTAGTGTTACTGATTGGATTCGCAGGAGTGTGAGCAGGCTTGCTTGTTGATCTTCTGATCGCTCAATACCCGGGTGGCCGTTACGTTTAGCAGACCGCTGGCGGCTTATGGGTGTTTGATATGATCATCACCTACTGCCGGTGTATTGACGAGTCTTTAGAGTCCTACACAGTGGTTTCCTGGCTCAAACGAAACGGAGTAGGAGTACATATGTGATATGTGCGGGACCGAGATTGATACGAGTATTTGATACCGTATTGTATTCTCACGATATGTGACATTGGTCGGTTATATGCGATATAGCCGGGTTATCAGATCAAGTGTTGATTCGATAAGTTGTTACACATGATATTAGTCGGTGATATGTGATATAGCCGGATTATTAAATCAAGAGTTGATTTGATAATCTAGTGTATAATTATATATTAGATATATTACATTACATTAACTAGTATTAGCTCACTTATGATTCTTTTCTCACTTGATGTGCACATTGTAAATATGTGATATGCATATTTGTGTACATGTATTGTGTCACGCTTGATGATACATGCAAGATAGGTGTATGAGACTTATACCATTCTAGGGTTGAATTAGGTTTTTTTTTTATTTCTTAAGATTTAACAAAAGAGAGAAAGACTTGGTCAATATTGTCAAGCTTGGAAGAAGCTTGTAGAAACATTGACAAGGTCCACTCTTTTGTCATTTCTTAGGATATTAGTTAACCCAACCCTTAACCTTACACCTTGGTTAATTCTCTACATGAGTTAGGCATGAGGGCTTAACTCACCCATGGTTGCAATTATTCTTTTGAATTAACTCATATGATGAGTTCATCTTCTTCTTCCTCCTCTTCTACGAAAAAGCTTTCTAGCTTCAATGGAAGTATGAGAAATAATGTGAGAAAATTAATTCTAAAGTGAGCCCACTTTCTACTTCATCATCCTTTACTACTTGCCATTTAGTATAGGGTGTTCTAATCACAAAGTTCTTGACCTAGTGAAGAAATAGCTTGTGTTAGTGTCTCCTCGACATAGATCATCTTCGCCCTCGAAGAAATCGAAGCAAGCATGTTCGTTTCTTCATGGGAGACACTCTAGAGTCCGGAGTTCATGATCGCAGCGAAGGGACTACTACACGGAGCTATTGAAGTGAATAACCGGTCTACAAAGGTTGTATTCCTTGCTCACTTCTTATTGCAAAATGTTTGCATTTGCTATTCCATAGATTTCTAGTATACGATTCTTGTTAGGGTTAGCTAAAACGGCAAATTTTTGAATTTGGCATGGAAGATGCCTCCCGAAACCTTGCTCCCATCTTAGGTAACACTGCAGGATTAAAATATCTCATAGAAGGTATGCAATCTCATTGCAAATTTCAACACTTGAAATTCCCGATAACATTTTACCCCTAGCATCTTATGACCTTGACGAAAGCCAACAAACCATAGGCTGTTAGTCAAGTTCAACCTGTACATTTCCTGATTGAATTAAACCCACCCGCACGAACCTTGACGAAAGCCAACAAAGTCGCACGACTACCCTAATTCAATCGCATCATATGCTTTTGCAGATAAGCATAAATAGCTACCGCACACTACGCCTTGATGAAAGCCAACAAATGTAGCACGAATACTATGAAGTACTTATCTAAAATGATGGAGGGCTACGACAGGTTTTTAAGAAAACCCTTTGCATAATGAACTTGATCTCGTCGTAGAATCGAGTGATTTTAAATGGAGTGTTCTTTAGGCTTTTACTAGTTTGGATAAAGAGGTCACTCTCGGTGAAGTGATCTCGGCTCTTTCCTTATCGAATAAGGTGCAGGATATTTCACAAATACCACTATGCAAAGCAAAAACTATAGAAGAAATCAAAAGACAAACCGAGGGTTGTAGTAACTGCGAGTTATTGCTAAAGAGGTCACTCCCGGTGAAGAGATCTCGGCTCTTTCCTTATCGAATAAGGTACTGGATATTTTACAAGGAATACCGCTATGCAAAACAACAACTAGAGCTACCTGTTTTTGAAAATTCGATTCCACAACATCTTTAGGTTTATTTTCTTTCATTAATCTCATTAATGAAGTCCCATCATTTTATGTTACCTAAACATCACAGATAAATACAACGTACGCTTATTCCATCCGCATTCGCCTCGATGTCCCCTCGTGCACCGTTAGGTTAGATAACTAACGGCAGAGTGGGGCAGGGCTAGCGCGGGTGTAAAACATAAGTAACGTCTATATAATATATCACATATACTATACTCAGTATCTATCTCAACATACACAGTGATCAAATCACAGAATATCGCAGCAGAAAACAACATATGGAATATTTGATATACTAGGATTTCCGGGTTTTAAATTAAGCCTGTATAAAACACGGATTCCACGGTCGTGATGAATAGCCAAACCCACACTCCTAAACCCCTACGAGAGCAGCAAGCGACCCTACCAATTCTAGAGTTAGGAGACCCGGTCCCAATTCCTTGAGATGGTATCCCACTGGACCCTAGAACCCGGTTATTTATGCTCCCCGCCTTAGGTCTATCCTAATGCGGGAAAGTAAATAATATACAATGGTGACATCATCCTCAACCTGGAAGTGCCCCAATAAAAGAATATTACATACAATGAATTTTACATGAATGAAAATGAAAAACTCTTATCTCACATAAAACCCCCGGCTATTCAAAACACGACAATCCATCTTTTGTTTTCTTTTTCAATTTAAAACAAAACCATTTAAATAAAATAAAGAAGCCTTGGTTCTAAAATATAAAATGTAACAAGTGTTTTTGCAACATGTTAAGTTGCATGCTAAACAAGATTAATGCAAAATTAGTGAAATACTAATCAAGTTTAGTAAATAACCCATTTACAAATAATCGTATAATAATTCATAAAATGCTCAAATCACATAAATACCTTCAAATCAATAATTATTATTAATTTCCTAATTATCGGTATATAATTATACCTTTTCATTAAAACTAATCTCCAAACTTTTAAAATATCCCTAATATTTATTATTTAATTATTTAAATTCCCAAAAATAATATTTTATTTTCTGAAATGTTACAATCTTCCCCCCTTAAATAAATTCGGTCCCCGAATTTAAATTTAAACCTCCCCCAAATACTAAAACATTTCAGCAAAGCAATCAAGTTGTCGGGGTTCCGAGTCATGAATACTTAAAACATAACATAGCGCAATACATGCGCAACGAGAACGAGTGTAAAACTCAAATCAAAACCCCGTCAAGCATCACGCAATCATCGGAGTTATGGCGAAAAAATACAATGTCAAAATCTAATATGAAAACCAGCATGATATACTCAAAACGATAATATGTATATAGTACGCATTGTTGTAAAATCGTCAAAATATCCAAGCAGAAATGCATGCAAAACCTTTTTTTTTAAATCACCGTGCGATGCGCGTATCACGGCACAAGTAGTGGACGTTCATTATAAGGAAAATAGTTATATATATATATATATACTTTTTTTAACGTATACGTTCCGCCCTTTGAAAATAATTTAGAAGGGTTTCCTTCGTAAAGTTTCGTGTCATCATAGACACGTAAGAAAATATTGAGACTATAGCTCCATTTTGGAATACTTCGGTAAATATCGATGCATGTAAAAATACTCAGGTACTGTCTTCATACCAGTCCTGCTCGGTTACTAAATCGGATAGTATATATACCATGAAAACATGATGCTAGAAATGAAATCGATTTCAAATAAAGTAAACAAAACGCCATATGCGTCTAGTGCGCATGGAAATCGAAATCAATTACAGTTGCCACGAAAGTGTACAGAAACAAAACTAAGTGCAATGGGTGTGCACGAAAACATCTGTCAAGTGCAACGGATGTGCACGACAACAACATCAGCTGCATATGATATGCATAAGGAATCTCGATTTAGTCATCTGGTGTGCACAAAATCACATCAAATGCGCCAAGTGTGCGCAAGAATCTCAATCAAGTGCACAAGGTGTATGAAAACATAATCCCGTGCACTAGGGTGCACAAAATAAAATATTAAATATCAAAGTCGAAATCAACGGTATACGATATACACCAATCTAAAATCAAGTATACCGCGGTATATAAACTCATAAACATGTGCTTCTGTGCGCGCAAAACCATATCAAAGTAATGAAAATGGGTGTAACCTACACCAAATGCATAATTCGAACTCATGTGCAAACTGTATGCATGAAATCAAAATCAAATCTCTCTGAATGTATAAAAGTCCAACTCAAGTGTAATGGGCATGCACAAAACGAACATCAGCACAACCAATACATGAATAGATGAATCGAGTGCAATTGCGGTGCACAAAAGAAATATCAATCATAAAACAAAATCGTCAAAATACCAGAATCATAAACAACGAAAACGTGATATCCGAATCACCAAATCGCAAATCATAAATTATTGTCATCGATGTGCCCCTCCTTTAATGTCGTAAGGTGTCGGTGCATCCAAGACTGTCAGACCATGATATCTACTTGCCTCTTGTTCACGGTCTAGCGCCTTCTTCCATTAGGTCCTTGTTCTCTCTTTGGATTACCAGTTACATGACTCATCGGCTCAACAGCCCGATACGGAGTAATGAAGGAAGCAGTTCCGCTCTGGCGCATTCTCTGAAGATCTCCTGACCAATTAACATGGTCACTCGTAACATATCTGTTCAATGATGGCAACCTTTGGCCTACTGAGTGTGTGCGATACATCTGATCCTGGGTCCAAGTCTTTATCATGTAGTATTCCCGAAAGTCCTGTCAGGGTCTCCTCCCAATCTTATCTCTGCAGAACTGCCCGAAAGTTAGCACTCTTTACTCAATCCATATCTTGTTCTGGGACGGTTGTATTCTCATCTTGACATTCCTCTAGAATCATGGCTATATACAATGCCTCTGCATGCATATCAAGTTCTTGGCATCTACGGAATGGAACAACAACTCTTGAAAAGATTGCACAAACTTCTTACTTCACTTTCCTTCAGTATAGACCAATTTGGAATCATCTCTTCGTAGCTGTGTGGAGTGCGCTCCAATTGACTATAGTCATATCTGGAGTCTCTTTGAAGCTATGAACACGGCATCTCTAATATTCTGTAGAAGGCATCTGGCCAATTACGTTCTCGGAAACTCATCCAAGTCATCGGAGGAATACACTTCATTCGTCCGTTTTCGATCGAATCACAGCACGTCAGTGTGAGGTCCTTCTATCCGAAGCTGGTCAACTTACCGATCTTATATCGGAGCATCCAACGAACAATGTCCTATTCTTATCCAAGATGACTAGTGATCTTCTTTTGCATCCCTAAATATAGCCTCATGCCGTGTCAGCTTCAATGGTCTGGGGACGGAATCTTGTCAATCTCAGCTACAGCTGGCTCATCTATTCGCACGATAGACAACGCCTCAATCATCTGGAGTAGACGGTGCATCAACAATCCTCTCATTCTGGCTGGTCTCTAGCAGTGGCCCGATCATCTGATGTAGATGGTAGCTTAATAGTTGTCACAATCTAGCTGGCCTCTAGCCATGGCCCGATCACCTGGTGCTGATCTGATCGTTCGCGTCAATAAGAAATCTTAGTACAAAAAACACATCAAAACGGTTGTGTGTCATGGGAAAACATAGTAAAACAGTATAAAAATGTTCGTGTATCACCGGAATACATCCTGGTCAGTCCTTGTTCCTGACGAGCTCACTCTGACCGCATCTCTAGCCGCAGCTCTCTCTACTCAGGTAGCCATGGTAACGGAAACCTTAATCCGACATCGATGAGGATAGATCATAGGAACAAATAAAAATTACAGTGCCTAAAAATGTACATCCTAAGGCTTCTTAAGCGGAGTAGCGTATCGTAAGTATACCGCGGAACATACACACGATACGTCACCTACTCCATCAACCAAGGTCAGCCTACGCGACAAAAGTTCGGGTCTAATACCCCCTCGGCCAAGTCTAAGTTCCGTAAGGTCAAGCCTAGGTTCCGAATATACATACGCCCTAGACTCCGCATAGCCAAACCTAGACTCGAACCAAGGTTAAACCTAACGCTCTGATACCAACTTTGTCATGACCCGGAAAAGGCATGTGACTGGCACTTGAATCATGTGAAGTCTATAGGACCCCACCTAATTCAAGTAAGCCAAAAGCCCAGAAATCTAAACCTTTTAGGGAAAATAGTGGAGGTGCAGTTTTGAAATAAGCTTTTACTGAAATCAAGTTCTTTTTACAAAACATAGATATTAGTATACGAAAACACAATGTTTATATTTTACTTGAAAAAAAATTCGTCATTGAAAATTTAGGCAGCACCTCCTTTGTAATTTTTAACCTAAGAACGAATACAAGCAATAATATATAAGGCATCCCTAAGCAGGAGCTAGCTCTTCGCTAAATGGCGGAAACAACCACGCAAGTATTGCAAATATACAATGCCAAAGGGTGAGGATGAAAACACAGAGAGAAAACAAGAAAACTAAATTATCATCAAGAAAATCCAAACAATAATGAAAATACATGAGCGCGACTCTAAGGCCGAAAGAATATACAATAATGGTTTCTAAGTGTACAAATATACATAGTCTGGTTGATGGAGCCTTTAACTAGATACAACTGAAATAAATAATAAGTACAACAGAAATGTAGAGTACAACTACAACGGTGGTCACGATGCAAGTGAAATCACCTACCAAGCAATCACCCGGAAGAAGTGATGTGTCAGCAAGCCGTAACGGAACCTGTACGGCCAAACCTGCAAGAAACTGTGCCACAACGGGGGTGATTTGCCAACTCGTGAGTAGAAGACATCTCCTGGTAGAAACCGAATGTATGACGATCTCCTAGGTCATACAGTACAATACTATAATAATATAACACTGAAACATCTAGTAGTGGCAAGGGCAATAATATAAGCATAAGTGTAATACTAAGTACTCGTGTCCGTGTCACAAAGTAACTATTTGTCATGTATCATATATGAATGCATCACTAAATGGATGTGTCCAGCAATGACACAGAAAATCAAGATAAACCTGAGTGCCAAGCATCGACACTCGAAAATATCATGAAAACCGTGTCCATCGGCGACACAAAAACCTCATATCTCGGGCTCCGTCGGTCCGGATCGGCCCAAATCATCAAATCTCACGACTACGGTCGGTATCCTCTGGATATCCACTGCGCCAAATATCAACGGTCGGTAGTGTAAGTCGATGTCGCGCATCCCGCGGGTTCGCCAGGAGGCGGAATATTCAAAAACGATTTTTCAACGATCGCAACACTGACTTGAACTCCAGGATCCATGGTAAACCCTAACTAGCTAACTGTCTATGAGGTTTAACTATTCGGATGACAGTTATACCTCACGATACATGTATTTCGGTTCTTCTTATCGCTGTCCTCCTCCTCGTCATAGGCTCCAAGGATCGAAACGGATCGGGCAACCTCGTCAGCCTCTTCGAGTCAAAGACGATCCACCCGAGAGTCTATAGTCCGAGATCTTACCTCAACTGAGGTAACTACGGCATCTAGTTCGCTAAACTAGATGTCCTAGATGATGTAGAGAATGAAGATGGATTAGTTTGTCTCTAATAGCCTTAGGTATCTCAACTCATGAGACATGAAAGGCTTAGAGGAAGAAGATGGAGCTTGAGGAAGATGAGAGTGTAGAAAATAAAACATAAGAATGAGCTTGCTCTCATTTGTGATGAATAATGTATTCTCATAAAATATCTAGCATCCTTGATAAATATCTAGCATGCTTGATAAAATATCTAGTATACACAATCATCACAAAGTGAGTCATGCCATGAGTCACACCATGAGTCATTCTTAGTCTTTTGTCAAATTACACCTCATTTCCTCCAATTCATTAATCATTAATCAAAAAGAATAAAAAGCTAAATGAGGTGTCTTCTTCTAGAAGCTTTCTCGAGTAAATTACGAGAATGCCCCTCAATCGTATATACATACCCGTATCCGTATTCCGAAGAATACGAATACAATGAGACGAAAATAATCAATCAATATAATACTAGGATCCGGCTTAAACCAAAGCCCACTAGTATTATCTGCCCGAACATCGTACGTGCACAAGTACAGGTATGTGATCGAAGCCTTGCCGTAAAACCATACGGCCTCTACAACTTTTTCCCGATGCAGGGAAACCCTCTGTGTGGGACTCTAAAGAATCGACACTACGCTGGAAGTGGGTTTAACCATAAGCCGCAAGCAGTACTAGCTGCACGTAACGGCTACCCAGGTATCTGTCGATAATAAGGCCGATGAGCAAACTCATCCAAACTCCTACTGAGCCTATCTATGACAATCTCCGTACAGTCTGGTCTGTTCGTCTAAGAGTATTGCATATCGGGCCTATGGGGGCGGTAATCGTCAGACCCCTAATAGCGCAATAAGTCATGTCGGTGTGTAGCCCAAAACACTCTGAGAAACTACTGGAGTGCCTACTAGTAAATCTCGCTTGCTTTGGCCAAGGATTTTGTGTAATGGCTTTCCGAACACAGCGCAATATCAACCCCCAATACCGGGAGATACGAATCCTATCTAACGCCACTGCCTCCAAGTGCTTCAGGACTGCACACAACTACTACCTGTTTGCACAACTCGTTTGAGCCGTGGTAGGGTAGTAATCTAAGAACAGTGGGAACACACTCGAGGCGAAGTAGCAGTGTCAAGTCGACGGAATAAACTGTACTCATGTCACCTGGGAACTGCTACCCGACGATATGTATAACACCCACCAGCAGCTCCCTACGGGTCATGTCCAGTATACTCATAACCCAATGAGCACCTGCATACTATCTCTAGTATGACGTACAAATGGCTGTGGGACAGACCATCTCCCCTGCTGGGATGAGAAGCGTAAACACTAGTCTACTCTGGAGTATCGATGCCCCGTCTCGATAATCCTATGACTAGGGACCTATATAGGATGTCCTTATAGACTACCCAGCCCCCACTAGTGTGACTGCCATCACAACGCTGGTAATCAAGCAAAAATCCTAAGGGCTCTACCAATATGTATAAGCGATATGCTAAAAGAAACAGATGCACATATTGAGGTAGAAACAAACCAGGTAGCATACTACCATTTTGAGCAAGACTGTTACTATATATGTATTCATCCCAAGCATCCATTAAGTAATATACGAACCAGTATACAATAATGGCCTCTAGGGCATATATCACTAACAGGTAGTGCCCTCCTGCAGGGCTCAACACCTTTCTATACGATCTTCTTGCCCCGGGGTACCGGACCGGGTCCACCATGTACCCGCAGATGGTTCATCTCCCTCCTCGAATCGAATATGTGTACACACAAGGCTCAAGAACTGAGAAAACTCATGGTGGACGCCACACACATCATATCACGAGAAACCGCATTTTTCTTTTAAAAATTTTAATCATGGGTTTATAAATATCACTTGCGGTTTCCCTAAATCCAGAAATCACATCAATATGGAAATCTCTAAAGGAATCACAATCTATGAGTATACAATGACATAATAAATACCGACAATAAGAAAATGATCAGTGCATAACTAGAATGTATGGATGAAAATGCATGTGACATCTAAGTAAGAAATACAATGTCTACACTAGCATATAAGATCATGAATGTAAAACAATACTACTTCTACAGATTGTCAGATTATATGAATGTAGTAAATGTTCTCTAGTGTGTACGTGGCATGGCAACAACCGACGATGATTTGTGTGAGCCGGCAAGAAAGTGTACGTGCAACATACACATCATCAGTAATGGTGCTGGTATCCTAATAGACGAGATCATAAAAGCTAAAGAAAACACATGTATATATGATGTGCAATGAGAGCAACATGAATATAACGGAAAAGTGAATAGTAAACACAACATTATAAGATATACATATCTGTATACGAGTCATACAATTTTAGTGTTTGAAATAGCACGAATCGTGGTTTTTAGAAATATAAGGGCTACGGTATTTTTGAGAAAAGATATGTCCTTTGAAAAATCCGTAGCATCCCTCGGATTGTCTTTTGAAAATACTCACGATTTGTTAGTTTTGAAAATAGGTATGACTCGATCCTAGTCTAGCATCTACCTAAACAACTAAACGACTAAACTAAGAACCTAGGAATGATAAGAAAATCTAAATATATTCCGAGTTGATAAACCTAGTAGTCGGTGATCCAGCCTCATAGCGTCACGTACTGTATAATACATCATACGACATTCTCGAGTCAAGAGTCCAGATCAATACTCTTATATATCTCGTACGGTAATATCCATCATACGACATCCTCAAAATCGAGGGTACAGGTCAAAATCATACATAATATCATCATTTGTACGGTCTCATCATCGTACAATATCACGATCAGGGGTACGGATCTAAGGTCTCGTACAATCTATTATATCATCAAGTCACATGTTATCGCATGCTATGTATTCATCGCCCAACGATCCTTAAATAAATCATATCATACACGGTGTTTCGACTCAATCGTATATCATAACCTCACGGCAGCATGCTCGATCATATCGACTCATATCCATATAACATATACCATCCTCATCTCACATGTATATGTATATATATATACACACACACACACACACACAATCAAACAAACACACAAATATATACGCATATACACACATCTATCATATACCAACTGTATGTGTGTGTACACATGTGTGACAACCCATATCCTAAGGTTCCCGACTAAGGTAAAAGAGACTAAGGTTAAACCCATCTACAAACGCTTATTCTAATCCTACGGTTTCCTAAAACCTATTTTCTAAGTATCCATATCTTTCACCAACATATATATATATATATATATATATATATATATATAACTTATTCTACGGTTGCGGGGGTGCTATACGCCATCCACCCGATTTCCCCGATAGATATACATTTACTCACCTTGATCCTCACATGCCGAAGTCGATGACACCTTGCTCTCCTTGTCGTCCCAAAGTCCATGCGGAGGTACCCACATTTCAAATGCGGCGTATCGTAAACAAAATCCAATGCGAGAAAACCGATACGGCACACGAAATGCGCATAGGTTAGAACCTACGGCCTACGCATGCAAAAATAACCAAACAACTCTCAACATTGACGTGTGAACGTCAATCGACCGAGATATAGCAGAAATACCAAAATCAATCTCATTAAAAGTCATAAAATGAAATCAGCAACTCAAGAAAACACCTCCAGATTTTGTCTCAGGTGGAATTGGGACATTCTGCACATAGGATAGGTCTAAATAACATACAACGGAGTCATGGACCAAACCTGGTGCCAACCCAACCAAGCCAGGCCGTAAATTGCGGCCTCTGAGGTTAAATCTGTGACCATAAGTAAAGTTGGGGTTTCGGGTCTTTAGGGTAGCTCCTATGTTGCCTGCACGTCTCAATGTGTTCGCTATATAATTTTTAGGGTTCCTTAGTTGTAGCAGATCTCAATATACCACCACAAATTCTCACAAACCCCGACATCGGAGATTCTAAGTTCAAGGCTTGGGTTTTCTAACTTAGTTGGTCCAAGATTTTTAGCACCAAAGGGGTGGTAGTCACTAATAACACCTTAATTGCACCTTCAAAAGTCAAAATCTCCCCTAAACCCTATCTTGAAAATTTCCAAGATCACCATACCTCAATTTACCAACTTTAAACTACTATAAGATTTAAAGGAACTTAAATTATAAACTAAGGGTATAGAAATTATCTCATTTGGCAACTAAGTAAAATTTTAGGGTTGCCCAAAGTCTTCAAAGTCCCAACTTGATCTACCCATGGGGTTTGTAGTGATGTTGGGATCAATTTTTTGTGAAGGGAGCATGGTGGTTTTGTTGTGGATTTGGGGGTGTTTGAGGATGGTAAAGAAGGTTAAGGAGGACTTAGAGAACCATGGAGGGGATGAAGAATAATGGGAGGTGAAGAGAAAATGAAGAAGTGAGGAAAACCAAGAAGCATGTAGAAGGTTCCTTTCTCTCCCTCTCTCTCCCTCTCTCTCACATAGTCCCATGCCTCTTGTCACTCTCTCTCATTTATCTTTTGTTTTCTTTTTCAATTTAAAACAAAACCATATAAATAAAATAAATAAGCCATGGTTCTAAAATATAAAATGTAACAAGTGTTTTCGCAACATGTTAAGTTGCATGCTATGCATAAACAAGATTAATGCAAAATTAGTGAAATACTAATCGAGTTTTGTAAATAACCCATTTAAAAATAATTGTATAATAATTCATAAAATGTCCAAATCACATACTTTTAAAATATCCCTAATATTTATTATTTAATTTTCCAAAAATAATATTTTATTTTCTAAAATGTTACACCGCCCAATTAATTCTTCAACCCTATAACCTTTCATTTTTCTTCCATAAATCCTCTTTTAATGTCATTCATTCACTTTTAATGTCTTTTAATTCCTTCTAATACAAAATCCTTTTAAATTGTTCTCATGAGTCCCGTTTGGACTCAGGACTGTTTGTTTCACATCCCAAAACCGCCCAATCAATTCTTCAAGCCCATAACCTTTTATTTTCTTCCATAAATCCTCTTTTAATGTCATTCATTCACTTTTAATGTCTTTTAATTCCTTCTCATACAAAATCCTTTTAAATTTTCCTTCTTCCTCATTCTTTTGTCTACCCAAAATTCTTTTCCTCTGAAAATTCCTAATTGAAAATTCCCCTCAAAAATTCCTCTTAACTCTTTTGGAAGATCAAATCACCGTAGGAGGTCAAGGTTTCCGCTCAAGCCCCGAATCGGGTTCTCTTCCTTTAGCAACGGTGAGCCGGTTGTTATACCGACTCACACAACTATAAATCCTTTCCTTTATCAATCTCTCTCTGTATCTCTTCATCTCTCCTTTTCCTTTGTCTTGTCACCTCCACAAATCACTGTACTTGTCTCGTGGTAATCCACAATTAAATAAAATTGTATATGCGTAAAATTAGTTGTATTCCTTGCCAAACGTAGTTGTGCTTATTATTTCAACACAATGATCACTTATTGTTTCCATGCCTAATGATAACACTATACATGCTACAAAAATAGATAACACTATTTAGTGACATCACAATATGAATGTACATGAATACAACATCGTTACACAAATTTGATAACTGAACCTTAACATGATCGTCTGAACGAACAGGTTTTGAGCTGGCTCAACATAACATGAGTCGTCTCATAAACCTAAAGAAGTAAAACCCACCTTTTGACATAGCGTGAGCCGCTTCAATTTGGATTGAGCCATCTCAAGATCATGTCAAGCCGGCTTAACAGAACCCTGAGCCGTCTCATGTACACAATGAACATATATTTAATTAGAGAATACTTATGAGCCGCCTCAAGCAACTTTGAGCCGTCTCAACCTGATATGAAAACTAATATACTTTCCCGACATGTAACCTGAATTGTTTTTGATATTATATTTGTCACAACTCGTGTTATGCACTGCTTATTTATCATATTTATACATTTATTACATTATACATGCCTCATTCATGCTATGTAATATTTATCGCTGAATCTACTCGACTTACATGAATAAACCTGTTACATGCTACACTTGACTCGACTCGAACTATAAATACAACTTGATATGAATACTTGAATATTACAAGAACTTGACACGAATACATGCAATTGACATGAACTCGACTTGAAACCTAAACTTATACTCTCTTATTTGTATTCATGGTTTTGGGAAAAACTTGTGACATTAATTATATTCTAATATACACGGGGTGTTAGGGTAATTTAAGTTGTGAGTCCAACGGAATCTAGGGGTCCCATACTAACAATCACGAATACTTACCATCACGAATACTAACGACACGAATACTAACACAATCATGAGGGCCCGTGATTCCTTGCCCCTAGGGCTCTACCTTTGGGTTTGAGAATACTCTTGAGATTGATTAACACTCACATCCTGAACTGACGTTAAATTAGAATACTTTTGTTGAGACCTTTTAAGATACATTACTATTTAATTCATGTTCAGCACTTTTACTTGTTTTCCATGCTCATGTTACATTTCCATGCTTACATAGTTTCCATTAAACATTGCCATGTTATAATTGTTCATGTTCATGATTTCTATTCATGCAATATCACACATCACCTTGCACTTTATTTATATAATTCACACCTCTGTTAGGAACTTGCCAAGCACAAGTTCGGTGACGAGCATTCAACCATGTTTCTTTTCTATCCTTGGAATGTTCGTCAGGCAACTTAGGGATGAAGGAAGAGTACTCTCAACTTTCATCACAAGAGGACGAATAGTTCCATTTCAGTTTTTCATTTCTGTATGCCTGTTCAGTTGATAAAACTGCACATTTGTATTACATTTTTCCTACCATTTTCATATTAAAAAGGGACTTTATTATAATATATTATACATATGAGGGTTTATGTGTAAAAACACCATTTTCCATGTGTTAATATATTTTAATTAGTATTTGGTAGGAAAATGTATGCAAATAATATTATTGATCTAATCCTAGTAGAACAAAGTCTACTAAAATCTTATTTGAGTTGTTGTGCAGAATATTTCCAAGTTGTGCAGAATTTTCAAGGCTAGAATCAAGCAAATCAAGTTGTTGAAGAAATCTTGCCAAATTAATAAGCAAAACTTGGAGACCAAGTCTGGAAGCAACCGAGAGAAGATTTCTTAATTCTAAAGGTGCCTTGGATTGCCAAATGTCACAATCAGAAAGCCCAAGAAAACTGCAAAGTGATCTTCACCATTGAGCGCGGATCCGCGGCCAAACCAACCCTTGGGCCGCGGATCCGCCGCAATTAGAGGGAATCAGAGCACAATATTTTTTGGGCGTAAATCTATGCTGAATTTTACCAAGTTTCCAACTACAAGATTCTGGCTTTGCACTATAAAAAGGCACCGAGAGCCTCTTGGAAAAGATATCAAGCCGACGCGATCACGAAGTCCAAGACGACTCACGCATCCAGGCTGATCATCAACGGTTCATCTACCTCCTTGGAAGAGATCGAGAAGCAAACTAGTCTTTGTAATCATTTTCTAAGGAATCAAAGTGTAGATTGTTCAAGTTGATTAATAAAGGTAGTTGTTTTATTTAATTCTTTTGCATTTTACATTATGTTTTCCCTCTCTTTCTTTTCATCTTCTTCTCCCAACATGCGCGAGTAATTCTCCGCTTGTTAGGGTTCGTAGGATTAGGGTAGGCTAATGGACGATGAAAATAATTAAACCCTTTTTAAGTCCTATAAAGTTTAGGAACTTTATCAAAAGAATCATTAACATCCTAATCGGGCGCGCTAGCAATTCTTTGCTAGTTCCGACCGCGATTAGAGATTAGATTAATGATTGTTTTGGTAAATGCTAGATATGAACGGAGTTCCGTGTCGAGATAAGGGTTAAGAGTGGGATTCCTTTTCCCTCCAGAAACCCTAATCTACACGCATCACCGTCGTTCTAGTTCTAAATCTATTAAGGGATAAAAAGGGTAACTTTTAATTAATCGTCCATAACTACGAAATCCTAACGAACCCTACAAGCCTTCTAATTATATTATCTAAGTCTCTAAAATAATCTAGATCTATATTTTACATTCTTGTTTAACGTAGATCTAGAAACCAATCTATAAAATTCTTTATTCCTCCTCTCTTTCTCAACACATCTAAAGTAAAAGTAAAAGGTTCCACGTTTCCCAGAGGACGACCCGTACTCATCTCGGTCTAGCTACGTGCGACACCGTTCTGATTGCGGTTACACTACAAAAATACTTTTTCGAAACAATCAAATGGCGCCGTTGCCGGGGATACGTGCGTAATTTTTTAATTTTACTATTTGTGTTGAATTCTTAGACGAGCCATATCATTATTAAAACAAAACTGCGAATTGCATATTTAACGATTTGTGCGTGAATTTTTGCGAGAAAATCTGGAGTCACAAACTTGAGGAAACAGGAAACATAGACATTTTTAGAGATCCAGAGGAGCACAAAAGGCCATACAAAAAAATTTCATCAACTGTTCCTTCTGCCACGCGGCGGAACCGCGGCAAGTTGGAGGAATTAAGGAATAAATCTTCTCTGGTATCTTTCTCAACTCCTTCTCTCTCTCCTCAAATCCAATAAAATCTATTTTCTGCAGGATTCTTTGCAAAATTGCGCCACTCAAAAATCTTTTTGCAAAAGTTTTGTGATTGGTTTTGTTTTGCATATTTAATACGGATTTCTAAGGGGCAAAGACCAAATCAAGATTAGGTGGGGATTTCATCACCCTTCCTAAGCCACACAAATCACAAACCGAGCATATAGATCAACCCTTCATTAATTTAAAAAAATATCTAGACCAGACTCTAAGGACTGTCGCGCTCAATAAGGATAGAGGAAGGTCGTGGGTAATCTATCGTTTATCCGCATTACTTTTGTAGTGCTTAGGCAAGTGTGACAAAAGCTAGTGGTTTTTAATTAGGCCCACGACGTGGTTCCTTCCCACTTACCTGGCACTTATCTGGCCACAAGGGTAGTACGGAGGCGGTAGAGGATTGATCCTGCGGCTTGTCCTTTGGAAGTCTAGGAGCGGTCTAGAGACTGGACCTAGGTAACCTTAGTTCTAGGGCTGCTTGTGCATCTTAAGGGTGATTTGTCTTGAGTCCCACCTTTTCAAAACAAGCCAATTTTAAATCACACACACGCTGCCACTTGCATTAAACCCGCTTAGTGCATGCTCGGCTGGACACGGGATCCTAGTGCCCGTCTTGTCCGCGCTCCTACTATCGACACCGAAGTCGGTACTTCTTCATCTTCTTTTCCCCCACCACACACCACATCGACCGTGATGGACGGCACTCCATCTAATTATAACACCACGCTGCCACCGCCCGCAGGTGAGCAGAATCCACCGCGCATCTCTCTCCAAGAGAGATGTTATCCTATTCGTGGTCCTCTTCCTACTTGTCTATCTCTTCCACCACCTAACGGGGATAATTTCGAAATTAAACCCCACTACATCAATCTGCTGCCCAAATTTCACGGGCTTGAATCGGAAGACGCGTACGTTTTCATCACCAAATTCGAAAACGTATGCGCAATGATGGGTACTTCACAATTGACCTTCGATGCTATGCGCTTACGTCTTCTCCCATTCACACTGTGCGACTTGGCAGAAAAATGGCTTTATAATACTGCCGCACATTATATCGCTAATTGGGATTAATTTGTCGTAGCATTTCTTAAGAAGTTTTACCCAAATCATAAGACTACACATGTTAGGAGCGAGATCAACCAGTTCACCCAGCTTCCCAATGAACTATTTTGGAAGTGCTTTGAACGTTTCAAAGATCTGCTTGTCCAATGCCCCCATCACGGAATACAAAGATGGGATTTATGTCGGATTATATATGAGGGCATTACTCCAGCGACAAAGCAGATGCTTGAAACATTGTGTCAATGCAATTTCATGTCTAAAGATGACGGTGAAGCATGGAAATATCTGGAAGACCTTGCTGAACACACGTTGCAGTGGGAAAGCGTAAGACCACCTTCAACTAAGGGAGGTATTCACCAGCTCGATGTTTCTATCGCAGTGAAAGCCGAAATGGCAGCGATACAGAAGAAACTCGATGCTATTGAAAACAAGTTCTCATCTTTTTCCCTAAATCAGGTCACGCTTCCTAAGATTGTCTGTGGTTGCTGTCCGGATCCTTCACACTTAACGGAAGAATGTCCTATGAATGCATCGTTTCAAGCTAATGCTGCTTTTCAGCAGCGACCTAGAAATGATCCTTATTCTTCCACATATAATCAAGGATGGAGGAATCATCCTAACTTTGCTTGGAATCAAAACCAACAAAGTAATTATCAAAGACCTCCTCCACAGCAACCACAACCACAGAATCAGCCCCCCTTTCAGTCACAAAATTTCCAAAATCTGGCCAACATTTCTACACCACAAGTGGCCGGTACTAACAACTCACTTGCACAAACTTTGGATATGTTCATGAAACAATCCATGCAAAATTCGGCTGAGATAAGGTCTTCTATTGATACCCTAACGAAAAACTCCTCCTCCCATGGTGAGAGTATTAAATCAATAGAAAACCAAATCGCACAGTTAAACGCCGCAATGAGTGCGAGAGAGAAAGGGAAACTCCAATCTCAACCCCTACCAAATCCTGGCCATTCACAAAGTCATAATATGAATGCCATTACTACGTTGAGATCGGGGAGAGTGCTGAATAACCAAGTGGGTGAGCAATTTGATGATAGTGACACATTTGATACCCTTTCTTCTTCTTCTTTCCCTAATTCGTCCAGTCTCCCACCTTCATCCGAGCCTATTCTCCGTTTTCCCCAAGGTTCGCCCATTTCGCCAAATCTATCTAAGTCGATTCCCACTCCAGTTTTGGGATCGAATCCGTCGCCACAGTCTTCTCCACAAACGTTGGATCCAAAACTTATTGATCGAGCTCCATTTCCAAACCGATTAAGGGCCAACCGACCTAACCCGCAAATGGAGAAGATTGTGGAAATTTTTAAGCAAGTTAGCATGAATATTCCTCTCCTAGATGCTATTCAACAAGTCCCATCTTATGCAAGAATCCTTAAAGACTTGTGCACTAGGAAGAGAAAAACTCAAGTTCCTAAAAAGGTTTTCATGACGAGTAATGTTAGCACAGCTTTTGCCCAACAAATACTAAAGAAACGTAAGGACCCCGGCTGTCCTACAATCTCTATCTCTATTGGGGGTAAAAATATAAATCGTGCTTTACTCGATCTAGGCGCTAGCGTCAACTTGCTTCCTTATTCAGTATACGAGCAGTTAGGAATTGGAGAGTTAAAACCCGCCCATTGTACTCTCCAAATGGCAGACCGATCTATCACCAAACCTCGGGGCGAACTAGAGGATGTGTTAATTAAAGTTGGGGAATTCATATTTCCCGTGGACTTTATTGTTTTAGATACACAACCTGTGGTAAACCCACGCAATCAAATCCCGGTGATACTTGGTCGACCCTTCCTAGCAACTTCTAACGCTGTGATTAATTGTCGTAACGGTTCTATGAACCTATCCTTCGGGAAAATGACAATTGAGCTTAATATTTACAAGCTAGGAAGTCAGCCATCAGAACCTTCTGCTCATTTGCTGGATGTTTGTTCCATCCACGAGATAGCTCCCGAAAGCTGCATGGATGAGGAACTTTGCTTTGATGTTCTCGACAACACTAATGAGACATCGTTTGATCTTGCACCACTTTATAGTGAGGATATGTTCAATGAGTCCGACCTTGAGATTGAACCCGTTGACTCGTTGCAAAAGTCAGCAGCACTTTCCGAGTCAATATCTTATGCAAGTTTTGAACCTCTTAAGGAGTCCGAATATCATTCCGTTACCCCTCCTTCTATTGTCTCTCCGCCAATTCTTGATCTCAAACCGCTACCTTCTCATCTTAAATATGCATATTTAGGAGAGAATGAGACCTTGCCAGTTATTATATCCTCTTCCCTAGCCGTAGAGCAAGAGAATGCACTTTTGGCAGTGTTGAGATCGAATCGGTAAGCATTTGGTTGGACAATGGCCGACATCAAAGGGATTAGTCCCTTAATTGTTGAACATCACATACATCTGATGGATGAAGCCAAACCAACCCGAGACCCACAAAGACTGTTAAATCCCGTTATGAAGGAGGCGGTAAAGAAAGAAATCGTCAAGTGCCTTGATAGTGGAATAATTTACCCCATATCTGATAGTCAATGGGTAAGTCCAATTCATGTGGTCCCTAAAAAGTCTGGCATCACGGTCATCACTAACGAGGCTAATGAGTTAATCCAAACACGCACCCAAACAGGGTGGCGCGTATGTATCGATTATAGGAAACTCAATGCCGCGACGAGGAAAGATCACTTTGCTCTACCTTTCATTGACCAGATGTTGGAACGATTAGCGGGACACGAATACTACTGTTTCTTGGACGGATACTCTGGTTACAACCAGGTCCCCATCGCCGAAAAGGATCAAGATAAAACCACTTTTACTTTTCCTTTCGGAACTTTTGCTTATAGACGCATGCCCTTTGGGTTATGCAACGCTCCCGCTACATTTCAGCGGTGTATGATGGGGATATTTTCAGATATGGTGGAAAATTTTCTAGAAATTTTTATGGACGATATCTCCATTTTTGGGGACTCCTTTGAGGACTGCCTTCGTAATCTTGACGCTGTTCTTACCCGCTGTAAGGATAAGAACTTGACTTTGAATTGGGAAAAATGCCATTTTATGGTCCAAGAAGGTATTGTACTTGGACATATAATTTCACATAAAGGCATTGAGGTTGAAAGAGCTAAAATAGATGTCATTCAAAACCTCCCTCGTCCCAATTGCGTCAAAGATATACGATCCTTCCTTGGTCATGCAGGATTTTATAGGAGATTTATTAAGGACTTTAGCAAAATTGCTAGACCCTTAACCCTTCTATTGGCCAAGAACACTACTTTTCACTTCGATTCGGATTGTGAGGCTGCTTTTGAATCACTTAAAGAATCACTCACTACAGCCCCCGTTCTATCATCTCCGGATTGGAACCACCCGTTCGAGCTTATGTGTGACGCATCAGATTTTGCTATTGGTGCTGTCTTGGGACAGCATATTGATAAGATGCCACATGTAATTTACTATGCAAGTAGGACCTTGAATGATGCACAAATAAATTACACAACTACCGAGAAAGAACTCTTGGCAGTTGTATTTGCATTAGAGAAGTTCAGGCCCTACTTGATTGGCTCGCCTATTGTGGTTTACACTGATCACTCCGCCCTACGACATCTTTTAACGAAGAAGGATGCAAAGGCCAGGCTAATACGTTGGATCCTATTGTTACAAGAATTTGATCTTGTTATCAAAGACAAGAGTGGATGTGAAAACGTTGTAGCCGACCATCTTTCACGCATCACTTCTTCGCCAACTGTGACCGTGCCGATAAATGACTCATTTCCCGACGAACAGCTCTTGAATGTATTCTACGAACCTTGGTTCGTGGATATCGTGAACTATCTTGCGACAGGACTTATACCTAGCGATTGGTCGAAACATGACAAACTTCGATTTTTATCCCAAGTAAAATATTTTTACTGGGATGAACCATATCTATTCAAGTGTTGTTCCGATCAAATCATTCGCAGGTGTGTCCCTAACGATGAATTCAAGAGCGTGTTATCATTCTGTCATGATCAGGAATGCGGCGGTCACTTTGGACCTCGAAAAACGACGGAGAAGGTTTTGCAATGTGGCTTTCTTTGGCCAACATTATTTAAAGATGCATTTGAACATTGCAAAACTTGTCCGTGATGTCAGCATTTGGGTCGGATTTCACGAAGGAACGAGATGCCGCTCCAACCTATATTGGTTGTGGAAATATTTGATGTTTGGGCTATTGATTTTATGGGCCCTTTTCCCAACTCCTTTGGGAATCTATATATCTTGTTATCAGTTGATTATGTCTCGAAGTGGGTCGAAGCTATACCGTGTCGCACTAATGACAACAAAGTTGTCATTAAGTTCCTTAAAGAAAACATCTTCTCGCGATTCGGACACCCTCGCGCTATCATTAGCGACAACGGGACACATTTCTGCAATAGGTCTTTCGAGGCCTTGATGCGGAAATATTCAATCACTCACAAGCTTTCTACTCCCTATCATCCCCAAACAAGCGGGCAGGCTGAGATCTCAAATAGGCAGATCAAACAGATATTGTAGAAGACAGTTTCTAAGAACCGTAAAGATTGGTCAACCAAATTGACGGATGCTTTTTGGGCATTCCGCACCGCTTATAAGACCGATCTTGGTATGTCTCCATACCTCCTTGTGTTTGGGAAGGCATGCCACCTTCCTGTCGAGATCGAACATAAGGCAATGTGGGCTATTAAAGAGCTTAATTTTGATCTTGATAATGCAGGCAGCTATCGGAAGCTGCAATTGAATGAGCTAAGCGAACTCCGCGATGAAGCTTACGATAATGCGGTGATAGTAAAGAATAGGACTAAAGTGTTCCACGATAAAAATCTTTCTAGAAAAACCTTCACATCGGGGCAACAAGTCCTTCTTTACGATTCCCGTCTCCATTTTCATCCGGGTAAGCTTAAATCTCATTGGAAAGGACCTTTTGTGGTGCGGTATGTACACCCACACGGGGCGGTTGAAGTCGAAAATTTGAAAAACGGTTCGATTTTTAAAGTAAATAGGCATAGATTAAAACCGTATTTTTCTGCTGACCCCGCGGAGGAGCTCCTGTTTTTAAAGGAGCCGCTTTATCAAAACTAAATTTCCTCCGCCTCACCTCCATGTTTTGGTAACTTTTTCACATTTTAAGAATGGAGGTGAGTAAAAAAAATGATTTGATTGAAAATCTGTGCGTGTCAACGAATAAGTTTGGGGGAATTTTTCATTTAACTATTATTTTACCCCTTGTATCTCTCCCTTAGTATACAGGTCCATGTTCTCAAAAGGCTACATCAGTGAGGACACTGCTGAAAACAGGTTTGGGGGGGAGGTTTGTATTCACTGAATTATCTTTGACACCGGGCATTAAATTTTTTTTTTATAACAAAAGAGTAGAAAGTGAAAATTACATCCAAAAGATAGGAATAATTTAAGAAAACCAAGAAAATTAGAAGTTTTCTTACACGAACTGGTAATAAGTAGTTATGAGCTGTTGTCCCAAGGGTTAGTAAAATGAAGGAAGTCAGTAATCTGAGGATAAAAATAAGTCTGAAAAATAGTTTCTATTCTGGAAGCCAAACATTTGAATGTTGATACCCTACAATATGCACCTACACACGTCTTGAAACTCGGGATAGTAGAGGATAACTTGAAATGCTCTTGTCTAAAATCCAAAGTATGAAGGGAATAAAAAAAAATGATGAAGAAAATATAAAAATGGTGAAAAGAAAAATGAACACTGGTTTTGTTATCGCCAAGGCAGCAATAAAAAAATATAGCGAGGGTGCCTCTTCACCTAGTGCCCTAAGGCCAACTGGTCTGGGAGTCACTGCTAAGCCTTAGGTGGTGCAAGACGAGGAAAATATTATCACCAAATCAGCAAGCACATGAGTAATCGGTCGGTTAGTACCTCAAGAAGTATTAACGGTCGCATGAAAATGTGTGAGCAAATCTAAGTATTCATCAAATTAAAAAGTACTAAGGTAGATGGACAAGAGTATGATAGCTTGAATTGAATTCTCTGAGTGTAGGGATGACCATTTCACACACGTAGGGGTATATGATCAATGTTTGGATGAAAGGTAGGAATGAAGAATAAAGACGATGTTTTATTGAGGGATAATGTGATTTCTAACATCTTTTCATGACTATTAAGATAGGGCTCATGACAACTGAAAAGCTGGCATAGTTGGAAACTCTTCTTTTCAAAGTATTTCTTTTATGGTTCTTGTCTTTATATGTAAATTTCACCATCTTTCTTTTGTTATTGGATTTTGTGGGTGTAATCCGCTGAAAACCCTCAGGAGACAACACTCCTCCTACTAGGGACACCTAGAGGTTTAACGGCTTGTTGCACGTGCTCAGTGCAATCGTGTCTGCCTACGAAAGTGTGCTTAGTTTTCTCCTTTCTTTTTCTCCTCGTAAATAAACTAGTTTGCTCGGGACGATCAAAGATAAGTTTGGGGGTATTTGTTCAGTTGATAAAACTGCACATTTGTATTACATTTTTCCTACCATTTTCATATTAAAAAGGGACTTTATTATAATATATTATACATATGAGGGTTTATGTGTAAAAACACCATTTTCCATGTGTTAATATATTTTAATTAGTATTTGGTAGGAAAATGTATGCAAATAATATTATTGATCTAATCCTAGTAGAACAAAGTCTACTAAAATCTTATTTGAGTTGTTGTGCAGAATATTTCCAAGTTGTGCAGAATTTTCAAGGCTAGAATCAAGCAAATCAAGTTGTTGAAGAAATCTTGCCAAATTAATAAGCAAAACTTGGAGACCAAGTCTGGAAGAAACCGAGAGAAGATTTCTTAATTCTAAAGGTGCCTTGGATTGCCAAATGTCACAATCAGAAAGCCCAAGAAAACTGACAAGGTGATCTTCACCATTGAGCGCGGATCCGCGGCCAAACCCACCCTTGGGCCGCGGATCCGCCGCAATTAGAGGGAATCGGAGCACAATATTTTTTAGGCGTAAATCTATGCTGAATTTTACCAAGTTTCCAACTACAAGATTCTGGCTTTGCACTATAAAAAGGCACCGAGAGTCTCTTGGAAAAGGTATCAAGCCGACGCGATCACGAAGTCCAAGACGACTAACGCATCCAGGTTGATCATCAACGGTTCATCTACCTCCTTGGAAGAGATCGAGAAGCAAACTAGTCTTTGCAATCATTTTCTAAGGAATCAAAGTGTAGATTGTTCAAGTTGATTAATAAAGGTAGTTGTTTTATTTAATTCTTTTGCATTTTACATTATGTTTTCCCTCTCTTTCTTTTCATCTTCTTCTCCCAACATGCGCGAGTAATTCTCCGCTTGTTAGGGTTCGTAGGATTAGGGTAGGCTCATGGACGATGAAAATAATTAAACCCTTTTTAAGTCCTATAAAGTTTAGGAAATTTATCAAAAGAATCATTAACATCCTAATCGGGCGCGCTAGCAATTCTTTGCTAGTTCCGACCGCGATAAGAGATTAGATTAATGATTGTTTTGGTAAATGCTAGATATGAACGGAGTTCCGTGTCGAGATAAGGGTTAAGAGTGGGATTCCTTTTCCCTCCAGAAACCCTAATCTACACGCATCACCGTCGTTCTAGTTCTAAATCTATTAATGGATAAAAAGGGTAACTTTTAATTAATCTTCCATAACTACTAAATCCTAACGAACCCTACAAGGCTTCTAATTATATTATCTAAGTCTCTAAAATAATCTAGATCTATATTTTACATTCTTTTTTAACGTAGATCTAGAAACCAATCTATAAAATTCTTTATTCCTCCTCTCTTTCTCAACACATCTAAAGTAAAAGTAAAAGGTTCTACGTTTCCCAGAGGACGACCCGTACTCATCTCGGTCTAGCTACGTGCGACACCGTTCTGATTACGGTTACACTACAAATACACTTTTTCGAAACAATCAATGCCTCTTGTTTAAGGCTCATCATTGATATTCTATTTGTTTTAGATATCGTATCTCTGTTTTGAAAACTTTATAAAACTTTTAATGTAATAAATAGTTGTTTGGAATTTCATTCTCAAGATTTATTCTTGTCATATTTTATATTGCTTATAAACTCTTAGCATATTTTTTGCGAGAAAGGACCTTCTCTGAAATAAATACGCCGTGGGCATCGTCACATGACCACTACCGTTCTTTTGCAAAACGGTGCATAACGGATTTTGTTGGTGGCCTATGCAGGTCAGTTCTGCATGACATCGAAAGCAATATATTACAAGAATTTTGAAATTCAACCATTACATTCAACCATTTCTTTGAATCTCATCCTATTTTTTGAATCCATCTTGAACTTCACTTTTGAATTTCTTGAAAATCACATATCAATTTTTGATTTCTTAAATTCAGTCCACTCTTTTCCCGTCTATGTCCTTGAACCGTTCTCGTTAACTTCGAAATTCTCCGCTACCTCGATGTTCATCAAAGTAAGGTGGTGTTTCTTATCTAATTTGTTGTATCCTAACCCTGTTTCCTTGCTCTGTTGCAATATCCTTCTTGAGTAATTTCGAGGACAAAATTATTTTTAAGGAGGGTAGAATGTAACGACCCCAAATTTCCTATACCCTTGTATATCTTTCTTTGATAAAATGCTGTTCTTTCTGTTCGAGTACCGAGTTATAATATTTATTGATAACTAATGAAAAAGTAAGCTTGTGGCCCATTGGTTAAATCCTTACACTGCTGTCCCATAGTCTGTGTTTGGATCCTTGCAGCCCAATTCTTTTATTCCATTTTCTTTTTAACATTTTCGAGCCCCGGAACATTCACAAGCGATGCACGGATTTAAGAAGCTTTATAGAAGAAATGATATATGTTTTTGGATCGTCAACATCGACTCAAGCCTGGAGTTTGAAGCTCGAACCAATCTCTTAAAGTTGGACCGACTTGGGAGGCCATTGTAGTGCTTCGGGCGGCCAAGTGGACCCTGCACATTCCCACTCAGTGATCATGAGTCCTTTGGCCTCTTGTCTGTTCATTTTCACATGCCAAACTTCCTAACTCATTCTATGACCCCTTGAGCTGATTCAAAAGATGTTAGAGTCGTCTCAAAAATTGCATGTAAAGTTAATTTTGTCATTTGTTCTCATGAGCCAGCTCAACAACATTTTGAGCCATCTCATGCACCCTCTCGACCTTGAAACACTTTAGAAACTCAAGAGACGCACTATTTGGACTCGAGACTATTTGTTCGACATCCCAAAACCGCCCAATCAATTCTTTAACCCCATAACCTTTCATTTTCATCCATAAATCCTCTTTTAATGTCATTCATTCACTTTGAATGTCTTTTAATTCCTTCTAATACAAAATCCTTTTAAATTGTTTTTCTTCTTCCTCATTGTATTGTTTACCCAAAATTCTTCTCCTCTAAAAATTCTTATATGAAAATTCCCCTCAAAAATTCCTCTCAACTCTTTTGGAAGATTAAATCACCATAGGAGATCAAGGTTTCCGCTTAAGCCCCGAATCGAGTTCTTCTTCCTTTAGCAACGTGAGCCGGTTGTTATACCGCCTCACACAACTATAAGTCCCTTCCTCTATTGATCTCTCTCTGTATCTCTTCATCTCTTCATCTCTCTCTTTCCTTTATCTTGTCACCTCCACAAAATCATTATTCTTGTCTCATTGTAATCCCCAATTAAATAAAACTGTATATGCGTAGAATTAGTTGTATTCCTTGCTAAACGTAGTTGTGCATATTATTTCAACACAATGATCACTTATTGTTTCCATGCCTAATAATAAAACTATACATTCCATAAATATAGATAACACTATTTGGTGACATCATGATATGAACGTAAACGAATACAATATCGTTACACAAATAAGATAACTGAACCTTAACCTGATCGTCTGAACGAACAGGCTTTAAGCCGGCTCAACATAACATGAGCCGTCTCATAAACCTAGAGAAGTAAAACCCACCTTTTGACAAATCGTGAACCGCCTCAATTTGGATTGAGCCATCTCAAGATCATGTCGAGCTGGCTCAACTGATCCCTGAGCCATCTCTTATACACAGTGAACATATATTTGATTGGAGAATACTTGTGAGCCGTCTCAAGCAACTTTGAGCTGTCTTAACCTGATATGAAAAATAATATACTTGCCTGACATGTAACTTGAATTGTTTTTGATATTATGTTTGTCACAACTCATGTTATGCACTGCTTATTTATCATATTTATACATTTATTACATTATACATGCCTCATTCATGCTATGTAATTTTTATTGCTGAATCTACTAGACTTAAATGAATAAACTTGTTACATGCTACACTTGACTCGACTCGACTCGAACTATGAATACAACTTGATATGAATACTTGAATATTACATGAAATTGACATGAATACATGCAATTGACATGAACTTAACTTGAAACCTGAACTTGTACTCTCTCATCTGTATTCATGGTATCAAGAAAAACTCGTGACATTAATTATATTCTAATATACACGGGGTGTTGGGGTAGTTTAAGTTGTGAGCCCAAAGAAATCTCAGGAGTCCTATACTAACAATCATGAATACTAACCATCACGAATACTAACGACACAAATACTAACACGATCATGAGGGCCCGCGATTCCTTGCCCCTGAGGCTTTACCCTTAGATTTGAGAATACTCTTGAGATTAGTTGACACTCACATCTTGAACAGGTGTTAGATTAGCTTATCTTTGTAGAGACCTTTTAAGATACATTAATATTCGAAAAAAATTAAGAGGAAAATACTTTATTGGCTTTGTTGGGTTATCTTAACGCCCTAGCCATCGAACATGGCGGTTTGCGGAACAAAAAAATTTCTTACGAGTTTAAAACAACTCTAAGTTAACCCAATGAAAAGCCGGATCTTTCCATAAACCTAACTAGTTATACTAGGAGTGCTATATACTATGGAAAGAAGTCTCACCAAACGACCCGTGTCCTTCGGTCTTCTTTCCTCGGCATGTGCTCCTAGTGGCCATCTTGAAAATGCTTGATCTTGTTTTCCCGCTCCATCGGTCCTCCGGGATCGAGCTTGTTCTCCGGCGCTCCTTTGTCGTAGATGATCCACCCGAGGGATGTGATCCATGGCTCTAGCTCCTAACTAAGTGTCAATAGGAGAAACTAGAGAACTTGGGTGGCTAATCCAAGTTGTCTAGGATGTAGTATGGAGTTTTATGTGTTCTACTATCTCTATCTTGCCTCTTCACTTGTTTCTCAACTCATGAGTGGGTAGTGAAGAGGAAGATGATGAAGGTGGAGGAAACTCAAGAGGAGGGAGGAGGGTGAAGCAAAAATGGGAGCTCAAGAATAATGAAGCATGCATGTGAGAGAAAATCCAACACAATGGTTTTGTGTATCAATTTTCATAATAAAAAACTAGCAAACATACTTCAATAGTTAATCCAAATGAATAAACAATTCATTTGTTAACTATTGAAGTCATGGCTCTCACCATTCCTCCCTCTCCTCCAATTTCCACCTCATTTACATTTATCAATAAATGGAAAAGTCCATGATGAGGTGTCCACCTTCTAGAAGGTAATCTGTAATAAAATACGGATTACAGTCTGCTATATATACATACCTGCATTCGGATAAAAACACGAATGCCTAAAGAGATAGAACAACACAAAGAACGTAATACTAGAATATACATATCGAAATACATATATGTAAATTATCAAATCAATACCTGATTTAATAATCCGGCTTAAAACCCGAGTCGGCTAGTATACGTCCGATCGAAAGTCCGGGTACAAAGTCCATCAATCGATTGGAACCCTGCACGTATCCAAAACGGCTACTACATCATTTCTCTTAAAGCAGGGAAACCCTCTGTTTGGGACTCTAAAGACTTGACAGTATGCCGGCAGTTAGTTGCTGGATAAATCCATAACCACAAGCACGTCATCGACACTAGCTGTACGTAACGGCTACCCGGGTACCTGTCGAAAAGGAAGGCCGACGAGTAAACTCATCTGGATCCCTACTGAGCCTATTTGTGACAATCTCCGTACAATCCGGTCTCTTCATCTGAGAGTTTCGCATACCGGATCTATGGGGGTGGTAAATGTCAGAACCTAATAACCCGGTAATTCATGCTGATGCGGCTCAGGACCAATCCGGGAAACTACTGATCCGCTTATCAGTAAATCCCAACTACCTTGGCCAAGTTCTTATGGTCCTGACCAATAGAACACAGTGCGATATCGACTCCCTATACCGGGAAAGACGAATCCCTGACAATAGCTCACTGCCTCCATATGGCTCGGGATTGTACCCAACCAAAACCTGTTTGCACGACTCAGTAGAGCCATGGTAGGGTAGTGATCAAAGCACAATGGGAACTTACATGAGACAAATGCCGACCTCAGGTCTAAAGACTAACCTGTACTCATGTCACCAGAGAACTTCCACCTGAGGTATAGTACCATCTGGAAGTTATCGGCGTGTCTGTCCGGTGTACTCACCCTCAGTGAGCACCTGTATACGATCTTAGGTGTGAAAAACCAATGGTTGCGGGACCATACCATCGCCCCCCGTCGGGGGTCTAAAAATGTATACACTAGTCTACTCCGGAATATCGATGCCCAGTTTCGATACTCCCATGAATAGGGTCCATTTAAGAATGTGCGTACCGACTACCCAGCTCCCATAATTATGATCGCCATCACAACGCGGGTATTCTAGAAATGATACTACGGGCTTATCAACATGTACAAAAGATATGTAATAGCAAGTAAAACATACACATGTTAAGATAAAGACAAACCGGATAGCATACTATCATATCGAGCAAGACTGTCATGTACATATATATGTCCAAGCATCCAAATGTATACATATACAATAATGGCCTCTGGGGCATACATATCCAACAATCTCCCACTTGCACTAAGGCCATATATATCGGCGTATCGAGTACCCAACGTCTGCTCTAGGGCCAGTTGTTGGCATATCAAATACCCAACATCTCAAAAAGTCTCTCGAACTGTGATTAAGGAAGGGCCTTGGTGAATGGATCCGCAGTGTTGCCTTCTGTGTCCACTCTCCGTACCTCGATTTCCCGGCGATCAATGATCTCCTTGATCAGGTGATACCGCCTCAAGATGTTCCTGGATTTCTGATGGGACCGTGGTTCCCTTGCTAAAGCCATAGCTCCATTGTTGTCGCAATACACAGGTATTGGGTTAACAATGGATGGAACCACCTAAAGTCCAGTAATGAACTTCTTAATCCAGACGGCTTCTTTTGCGGCATCATTGGAAGCAATGTATTCAGCCTCCATCGTCAAGTCTGCGACGGTGTCCTGCTTGGAACTCTTTCAACAAACCGCCCCTCCGTTGAGGATAAACACAAAACCCGAGACAAACTTGCTATCATCCTTGTCACTCTGGAAGCTCGAATCGGTAAAAGTCTAAACCTGGTGGTCTCCATTACCGAATACCATGAACAGTTCTTTAGTCCTTCTCAGGTACTTCAGAATGTTCTTAACAACTGTCCTGTGGTTCTCACCTTGGTTAGACTGGTACCGGCTCACCACGCTAAGCGTGTAAGCTACATCTGGTCGGGTACATAGCATCGCATACATTATAGATCCTACCGCCGAAGCGTAGGCTATAGTGCTCATGCGAACCCTCTCCTCATCTGTCTTGGGAGATATCTCTTTGGAGATGGTGATTCCGTGCAAAGCGGGTATGTTACCGCGCTTGTAATCTTCCATATTAAATCTTTTTAGTATGTTCTCTATGTACCCGGACTGTGAAAGTCCCAGTAATCTCTTGGATCTATCTCTGTAGATCTTAATCCCCAGAATGTACGAGGCATCACCCAGGTCCTTCATGGAGAACCTTTGTGACAAGAACAGCTTGACCGATTGTAGCATACGAATGCCATTTCCTTTCAAAAGATTATCGTCCACGTACAAGACTAGGAACACGACAGTTCGGCCTACAATCTTCTTATATATACAAGGCTCATCCTCGTTCTTGATGAAGTAAAATCCCTTGACTGTTTCATCAAAACAGATGTTCCAGCTCCGTGATGCCTTCTTTAATCCATAAATGGATTTAAACAATTTGCACACCTTCCCGCTGCTCCCACTGTCTATGAAACCTTCCAGCTGATCCATATAAACGGACTCTTCTAAACTTCCGTTCAGAAAAGCCGTTTTTACGTCCATCTGCCAGATCTCATAGTCATGGAAGGCAGCAATGGCAAGTAGGATCCGAATAGATTTGAGCATAGCCACTGGAGAAAAAGTTTCGTCATAGTCCATACCTGGTCTTTGACGAAAAACTTTTGCAACAAGTCTAGCCTTATAGGTTTCCACCTGCCTATCTACACCAAATTTCCTTTTGTAGATCCATTTGCATCCAACGGGTTTTACCCCAGGTGGAGCAATTTCCAAGGTCCACACTTTATTAGAGTACATGGACTCCATTTCGGATCGCATAGCATCCAGCCATTTATTAGAGTCCCTACTGATAATGGCCTACCTGCAACTAGTAGGATCATCTTTTTCTAAGATGCAATCCTCTCAATCCCCGTCTATGAGAAAACCGTTGTATCTCTCGGGCGGATGAGAAATCTGTTGGGTTACGCCAGCTCCGCGGCCATCAATCCGTGGACAAACGCTGAACAAATACTTTAAAAACCCGGCGCTAACGGAACCCTAATCCCCAGATCGTACCATTAACCCTATACTAGTTATCTTGAAGGAGTTTAGAGAGGTTATACCGATCGATCCGTATCCTTCGGTCTTCAACCTCTGTCCCAAGCTCCTCGCGGCTTCCTCGATCATGTTTGATCTCCGGTCTCCCCACATTGAAGATGATCCACGTCGAGGGTTAGTAATACGGGCTCCCGCCTCAAAACCGACGCAACTCGGGTATCTAGTTTGCTAACCTAGATAGCCAAGATGAAGTAGAGAGTGTGTGTGAATACTTTGTCTCAATACACCCAAGGATTCTCAACTCATGAGAGGGTTTGGGTGGAGGTTGAAGAAGATGCCAAGAGGTGAAGATTGTGAGCTCAAGAAAAGAAAAGAGCAAGTGAAAAAGAAGTGGCTGCTCATTTTTGTAGTGTTGTGTTTCGTGAGTTATTTCTTGTGAGCAACTAAAAAAATAACTTAAGAATAAATATCTAACATGCTCACTACAAATATCTCACAATACAAACAAAGAATTCATCATTCCACCATGATTCACCAAGTGCATGCATGAACCATGCCAAAACAATGAGTCACACTTTTCACACAATAAACATTTAAACCAAAATGTTTAATGGAAAAGAAAAAGCATCTTTTAAAGTAAACTTATAATGAATTACAAGAATACCCCTCATCCGTATATACATACCCGCATCCGTATTCCGACTGAATACGAATACTACAAGACGAAAATAATCCAACAATATAATACTAGGAACCGGCTTAAACCAAAACCCACTAGTATTGTCCATCCGATCATGATCCGTGCATAAGTGCACGTATCTGATCGAACCCTGCCATAAAACCATACGGCCTATACAACGTTTCGCCCGAAGTAGTGAAACCCTCTTTGGGACTCTAAAGACTCGTCAATACGTTGGCAGTTGGTTTACCAACAAGCACGTCAGCGGCACTAGCTGTATGTAACGACTACCCAGGTATTGAGCGAAAAGGAGGCCGACGAGCAAACTCATCCTAAAACCCCTACTGAGCCTGACAGTGACAATATCCGTACAGTCCAGTTCGTTCGTCTATGAGTATTGCATATCGAGTCTAGGGGGTGGATAAAGTCAGACCCCTAATAACGCGGCATTTAGTGTCAGTATGAAGCCCATCACCACATGAGAAACTACTGATCTGAATCAGTAATTCTCGAATACATTGGCCAAGGATTTCCGGTGATGGCCACCCGTGCACACCGCGACATCAACCCCCAATATCGGGAGAGAAGAATCCCCTGACGATCCGCTCACTGCCTCCATGTGGCTCGGGACTGTACCTAACTAAAACCTGTTTGCATGACTCCTTTGAGCCGTGGTAGGGTAGTAATCAAAGCACGCTGGGAACTCACACGAGACAAATGAGGATCTCAGGTCGATAGACTAAGCTGGACACATGTCACCAGGGAACTGCTATCTGATAATAGGTATAATACTAACTGGCATGTTCCCGGCGAGTCCGTCCGGTGTACTCATAACCCAATGAGCACCTGTATACATCTTAGGTGAACCAACTAACACCATTGGCTTGTGAGACCGGCCACTGCCCCTCATCGGGGTCTTGATCAGTATACACTAGTCTACTCTTGGAGTATCGATGCCCAGTCTTGAAACTCCTACGACTAGGGACATTTTAAGGATGTGCTTATAGACCACCCAACTCTCACGTATATGATCGCCATCATACTGCTGGTAGTCAAGCAAGAATCCTAAGGGCTCTATCAACATGTAATAGTGATCTGTAGTGTCACCTGAAGCATGTACACGATGATAAAGACAAACCAGATATCATACTATCATCTCGAGTAAGACTGTTCTACCGGTATAGGTCTTCCCTCGATCATTGCAATCACGTGCCTGCGATCCAATAATTGACTTGAGGGCACTATACCCAACAAAATCCTACTAGATCTGCGGAGTGGCTGAGGTTCATCTGGGATTATTGAATCTACTGGTTCTACTAAATCTTCAGTTGCAGTTTGTCCTTCCAGAATTTCTTCCAATTCTACCGTGCTCCCCTTTGTTTCTTTTTCAAGAAATAACCTTTCAAGAAATTTGGCGTGTCGAGAAACAAAAGCCTTTTGTTCTTCGACATGGTAGAAAAGATATCCATTTGAATGCTTGAGATATCTTACAAAATTACATAAAACAGACCGTGCCTAAAGTTTGTCCGGATTTTGGTTTTTCACATAGGCCAGACAACCCCATATCTTAACCCGTTTAAGACATGGTTTTTTACCACTCCATATTTCATATGGAGTTTTAGGCACAGATTTAGACGGAACCTGATTCAATAGATACGCTGCTGTTTCAAGCGCAAGTCCCAAGAATGAATGAGGCAATTCTGCATTACTCATCATGGATCGAACCATATCCAATAGGGTACGATTCCTCCGCTCCGATACACCGTTGTGCTGTGGTGTATACGGAGGAGTAAGCTAAGAGAGAATACAATTCTCTTTTAGAAAGTCCCGGAATTCCATACTCAAGTACTCTCCTCCTCTATCAGATCGGAGGATCATGATACTTTTGCCGATCTGGTTCTCTACTTCGTTCTTGTATTCTTTGAATTTCTCAAAAGCTTCAGATTCGTGTTTCATAAAGATACACATACCCGAATCTAGAGAGATCGTCAGTGAATGTGATGAAGTACGAGAACCCACCCCGCGCATGTATAGACATTGGACCACATACATCACTGTGTATGAGTCCTAAGAGCTCAGCTGCTCTTTCTCTGTATCCTGTGAACGGAGATTTGGTCATTTTTCCTTTGAGACAAGACTGACAGGTTTCATAAGATGAAAATTTGAACGTATTCAAATATCCATCTTTATGAAACTTACTTAGTCTTTTCTTTCCGATATGACCAAGTCTACAATGCCACAAGTAGGATTCGTTCATTTCTGGACTCTTCCTCTTGTGTGTGTTTTGTACATTTAGAACTGTGTTTTAATTTAGAACATAGATACCATTACATAGTGTACCTTCTGCAACCAATACCTAACTAAGGTAAATGTTAATGATATTTCTATCAAGAACAAACTTATATCCGTATTTATCAAGTAAAGAAACTGATATGATGTTGCAAACCATGGAAGGTACATAGTAGCAATTGTTCAAAATCATAGTATTTCCATTTGGCAATGCAAGGTGATATTCACCGACGACAGAAGCATCAACTTGTGTTCCGTTCCCTACTCTGAGGGACATATCGCCAGTCCAACCATCCTACTTTTTCTCAGTCTCTGCAATAAATTATAGATATAAGATCTTGATCCGGTATGTAGTACCCAGGAGGTAGGGCTGACCGAAAAACAGTTCTCAATAACAAGAACACCTCAAGAAGATGCAATAGTTTGCTTCTTCTTCGATGGGGTAATAAAGGAATTCATGCAATCCTCTTTCCTCTGCTCATACTCATGACAGTTGTCATAAGTTAGAGCCAAATTGACGTTTCCCAGCCCTGAATAAGAATTCGGATCGGTCAAGCTATACATTTTATTATCTTGATTAGGGCATGAAGTGGTTGCTACCTGGAGAGAGAGAAAAGAAACACTCAGCGTGCGCTCTTGCAAAATTAGATTGGTTATTAGTTTATCTAATCAGGATGGCTTCCACTGTTTCCTCGAATTCTTCTTCAAACCTAAAAAGAAGAATTAGTTGGGATTAATCGCACGTCACAATACTTGCTAAACCTTTCGGCCAAGCTAGTGTCGGTACTTCGAGGGAGGTTTTCCAACGCTTTCGCGAAGTTCCTTAATTATACAACCTCTTTTCCATGGAGGCGTAGCCCTGCTAACACCGTTCTAGACACCTACATGGTTTATAGCATTGATTGTTAAGTGAAAAAATCTCCCAGAAGTAATCCTACTCATCAGTGGGATCGGGATCCAACTATCATTGCGTGATCACCTAGATGGAAGCCACTCTAGTTACCACACTCCAGAAGGTATGCAACATTAGAAAGTTTCATGTATATTTGAAACTCCCGATGTGGTTTTTGCCCCAAGCATTATATGGTCTTGATAGAGACCAACGTACCATAAGTCGCAAGTCTAGTTCAACCCGTCATTGTCCTGGATTAACTTAGACACACCCGCATAAGCTCTTGATAGAGTCCAACGTGGCTATGCGACTGTACTAATTAATCGCATCCTCAAATGCAACAGATAAATAACATTTAGCTACCGTACACTATGCCTTGATAGAGACCAACGTACATAGCACAAATACTAACTGTTACTTATCTGAAATGACGGAGGGCTACGGCTGGGTTTTTGGCGAAAAACCCATTAACGTAATGAACTTGATATCGTTGAAGGAACCTGAGCATTTTTGAAAAGGAGTGGTTTAAGCTCCTCTTTTGAAAACTTTTGGTATTAAAAAAACCGAGTAATATACAGTATAGACTTTTGCTCAAGTGGTCACTCCCTGATCGCACACTTTTGGCGTGTCGAGTTTTAAAGTTCTAAAGTTAACCGTGATTAGGACGGTGTCGCTTTGCAGCTAGCCGCGATGAGCACGGGTCGATCCACAAGGAGACGGAGCGTTTTATGTTCTTGTTTTAACGAGTTAATGCGCGTGGGCGGAAAGTTCTTATCTACCCTAAGTGTTATATGCAATGTTAAGCTTGTTAGGAAACGATAGGATAATGTAAGTTAATGGATTCCGTATTCAAGTCCTTTGAGCCGAACTCAACCAATGAAGCTAGATCAATCGGCAACAACGTGGATTAGGGTGCTTAAGCACGGTATTCATGGAATCCGGCTTATTGACCATTGTCTGTCCATTCTTGTCTCTTGCTTTCGCCTCCGGCCAAACCGAACGCAACCGGTCGCGGTTAGGAATCACCGTTATCTTGGTAGGGTAGGGTGCCTAACGGAGCGCTTGCGTAACGTTGGACGGAGTTCAATGGAAAATACGGGAAATGGAAATGAGCAAAGAAACCTTAACTTACAATATCGTATTTATTCCTAACAACACCATATTAACAACCATTCACAACACAAACCAAAAAGAGAGAACAAAAGAACAAAGAAAAGAAAACATTACAAGTAAGTAAGTGCATGAAATTTAAGTTCAAGTAAGTAAAGCAAGTATTTAAAGTGCAAGAAAGAAAATGCAATTAATAAAAGAGCAAGAAAGAAAGAACTTGGAACCAAAGATCACCATACAAGCCATGGATTCAAATACCTAAACTTAAACTTGCAAGCTCAATTAAGAGGTTGCAAGATCAAGTAAAGATAAAGAACCCAAGGGAAAATGAAGGCACAAAAGAGAACTTTATTAAACTTCAATGAAGATACAACCCTTAAGATCAATAACCAACCCTTAAACTTTCAAGCTCAATGAAGAGATTGCAAGATCAAGAGAATGTTAAGAACTTAAGGGGAATCTATGTACAAGAGAACAAAATGAAAAACAAAAGAGTAGAAGCGTAAAAATGTAGGCAAAACTTGGACAAAGTGAGACCTTTGAACCCTTGCCCAATGCTTGCTATATATAGGCTCAAAAACTAAATAAGCAAACAATAAAATAATAATGAAAAGGCAGCAATGGAGGGCCAGTAGAAGAATGGGGCCCACAGGAGGTGGTGGGGCCGGCGAGCTCGGCCCAAGGGGCATTATGCTCGGCTGAATTCCGAGCCCTTAGGATCGTACTTGTAGTGTGGTCTTATGTTGTCCCCAATATGACTTTGGTGCAGTTTGTTTTCTCAGTAAAGGCTTTGGATGCACTCAGGATTTTTGGAGGGAACTTGAAACTTTAAGTCAACACACACCATGTAGCATTAATGTATGTCACACTCATGCCCACTTGCTTCTAGCCATCATGAATGTGCCATGGCAGCACCCCTAGGTCCATGGTCCAAGCTCCAGGAGTTAGTGTGTACACATGTTATGTGTTGGACCAAAATATTGTGCACACACTTGTTTGCAAAATAACTCTTGGGATATCGGTCGGTTTGCGGTTCTGGTTGCAGTGTCGGCTCACAAATGATATATCCATGATTTTAAGTGTATTTCCACTATTATGTCATGGATACTTGTAATCTGTAATACTGAGCAGACACTGGTTAATAGTACCAATAAATAAAAAAAATAGATAATGAATGAGCGGTATTAAAATGCAATATTCTGGTATGAACAAATACCCCCAAACTTATCTTTTGCTCGTCACGAGCAAAACAAAATCCTAGCCTCACTTTCGCGGGGAACGCGATTGCACTGAACACGTGCAATAAGCCGTTAAACCTCTAGGTGTCCCTAGTTGGAGGAGTGTTGTCTCCTGAGGGTTTTCAGCGGATACTACCCACAAAATCCCGTCAAGTTAGTTTCATAAGTTAACATTGATTCTACTCCTATAGTTTAGTATCTACGTTAGAAACTCTATCATCCTAAATTAGAAATATCCAACCCTTATGTTTCACGCCTCCTATCTATTTAACCTTAGATCCTATACATTCCAAAAAAGTTTAGAAAGATATTGGTATCTCCTGAGTTTTCCTTCTAAGGTGTGATCTCCAATCAGGGATTTTTATCAACTTTACAGAAAACATAAGTCTTATTCTTTATTTCTATCTTTTATCCAAACATTGATTGTATACCCGTACGTGTGTAAATTTGCACCCCCTACACTCAAGAATTCAATTCAAGCTATAGTACCCTTGCCCTAATACCCAATACTACTTCTTTTCATTTAATGATGGACGGTGTTACTCACACACCTTTCATGCGACTTTTAATGCTTCTTAAGGCACTAACGGCCGATTACTAAATGTGTGAGCTTAAAGCGTAAATAACAGTTTCCAGGTCTTGACTTTATTTATTTTTTCTTTTTTCTTTTTTTTTTCTTTTTTTCTTTTTCAAGACCGGATATATTTTTCATTTTTGGTGTTTAACTTTAAATACCGTTTTTTCTTTCATGCTGGGCTTTCAGGCAAGAGTATTTCTAGGTATCCTCTACTATCTCAAGTTTCAAGGTGCGTGTATGTGCAGTTTGTAGGGTATATACTTTCTAAATCTGGACTTAAGAATAGAAACTATTTTTCAGACTTATCCTTCTGTAAAGCTTCAATACATTCCCTTCATCTCGACTTAACTCAAGAACTGAACTCAAGATTACCTATTTCTAAAAAAAACTATAAGAACGTATATTTACCAAGGTTAAACAGAAGGAGGGTTATTTTTAGGGTTTTCAATTCCTAATCCTAGGATTTAGTTATTTCTAAAGTATCAACTAAACTTTCGGAATAAAATCTAAGTTACCATATTAGCTAACTTGACGACAAAGTTTTTATATTTTTGGAAAAAAATTCAATTTTTTTGGGTTTTTAAATGAGTATGCAAATGCAAAATATACAAATGAATGTGAAGGAAGAAAGCTTACCGAGCACACCCCCAAACTTAAACTTGACAGTGCCCTCACTGTCAGGCTATACCAAGAGGGTCAAAATTGTCCGCACTCCCAAAAGATTTATACAAAACAAAAAGAAAACCAAAAATATATACACAAAAAGGTTCCCCCCAAACTTAAGTGAAACAGTATTTCCACTGTTTAAGCGGTGAATTTTAGGATTAGGGGGGAGAGAACAGTATCCATCTATACAAGGCCTTACACAGGCCAAAAGTTAGCACCAACCATTCAAAAATTCTATCGTGATAAAGCAGCGGTTGGTGAAAGAATACGGAGAGGAAAGAAATGGAGAATACGCGAGACCGTATGGAGATAGAAGCGGGATACGGTCTCGGTATATGAGAAGAAGAATGACAGAGGGGAGAAAGAAGTGGAATACGAACTTGATGGTGAAAATGGAGTGAATAGACTAGCACAATTTGTGATGACCGATATGTAAAAAGCGATTGTGCTAATCTATCAACCCGTCGAGAAATTGGGTCAAATCCCTCAAGATTCGTAAGAAACCATGGGTAAGCCGAACTTGCTAAACCAGACATATGAAATGAAGGTGATACGGTTTCTTGCAAGGTCAGGACGACGGAAAGGATGGAGGGGAGTGATCGAGGAAGGGTATCAGTTGAAGGTTCAGGAGGGTATACACAGTCAGTGAAAGGAACATGATGAATTGGAAAATCCGACTCATTAATTAAAAATGGTTCATCCTCAGTACTATCCTTAATATTCTCCTTAAAATTTTTCTCATCCATGCATTTTTCATCAAAATCAAGACGCAAATGGAGTTTGGGAAAGACAGCTACTGACTCGGGATGATGTCCAAACGGAAGTGAAAGTAAATGATGAATTTGAGAGACAAACTCATCTAAAGTTGTGGGTTCTGTAAGTCTACGCTAGCGCCCCGGCAGTCTACAGACGCCAAATGCGGAACAAAAACTTTTTAACTGGCGCTATCGTATACTTTAACCCGGATCTGCCATTATTGCTAAACTAACAAACTGTAAAGAGTGTAGAAAGGTTATACCGAACGATCCGAGTCCTTCGTTCTTCAACCATCATCCCACGCTTCGTTGCGGATGCTCCGATCTCGTCGATCTCCGATATCCTCGTCGAGGTGGCACCACGTCGACGATTCTTTAAACGGGCTCCCGCCTCTGACTTGAGGCAACTCGATCGTCAAGTTTGCTAAAAGAGACGACCAAGAATGATGTAGAGAATGAGTAGATGACTTTGTCTCACTTCGTCCAAGTCCGTGGACGATCGGTTAATGAAGTTGCCGTAGGAATTGGGTGAATGGAAATTGAACTAGGAAATTTCCATACACTAAACTATATGAAATCTTTGGCCAAAAATGAATGAATCAAATCTATCTCTCCCACAATGAAGTGGCCGGCCATATATATCAAAGGAGGGAGATGAGTGTAGGAGAGTTCAAGTGGTGACCATAACAAATGATAGTTATCATAACAATAATCAAAGAATGAATCATCAACTATCAATAAATGGAACCAATCACATTAAACCTAGTCACCTTGCATCATTAATGAACCATTAATGACACAAATGAGTCATATGCTTAATCACCACTTCTAGAACCTTCTAGAAGCATTACTCACCTCATCAAGAAAAGATAAATCCGTATTTAACCGAATGTCAAAATACGGCTGATAGAAAACTGGAAACTGGCAACTTCCAAAAGTGATCCTGAAACGACTTTCAGGATAACCCCGAAACTGTATAAATATACCCGCATTTGTATTACGACCGAATACAAATGCAACTGAGACAAAGATATTATACCTACTCAATATAATACTCGGATCCGGCTTAAACCAAAGCCGACCAGTATCATCTGCCCGAAAAATAACACGTGCGTAAACGCACGTGCATTTTCCGAACCCTGCCATAAAACCATACGGCCTCTACAACGTTTCGCCCGAACTTGGGAAACTGTCCGTGGGGGACTCTAATGACTCGTCAGTACCCTGGCAGTGGGTTTAACCACAAACCGTCAGCGGCACTAGCAATGCGTAACGGCTGCCCATGGACTGACCTCAAGGGATGCCGATGAGCGCACTCATCCGAAAAACCCTACTAAGCCTAACAGTGACAATGTATATACAGTCCGGTGCGTTCGTCTATGAGTATCGCATATCTGCCTAGGGGGCTAGTAACGTCAGACCCCCAATAGCAGTATAAGTCGTGTCGGAGTGAAGCCCAATAACACCCTGAGATACTACTGGAGTACCTACCAGTAAATCTCCTGCCATGGCCATGGACTTTGTGTAATGGCTCTCCTAGACACAGCACGACCTCGCCCCCAATACCGGGAGAGACGAATCCCCTGCCGATCCGCTCACGTGCCTCCATATGGCTCGGGACTGTACCCAAAAGCTACCTGTTTGCACGACTCCTTTGAGCCGTGGTAGGGTAGAAATCAAAGCACAGTGGGAACTCACACGAGACAAATGACGACCTCAGGTCAATGAACTAACCTGTACACATGTCACCAGGGAACTGCTATCTGACGGTAGATATAATACTAACTAGCAGATTCCCGGCGAGTCCTGTCCGGTGTACTCATAACCCAATGAGCACCTGTATACATCTTAGGTGATCCAACTGACACCAGTGGCTTGTGAGACCGGCCACCGCCCCTCGTCGGGGTCTCGACTGTACACACTAGTCTACTGCGGAGTATCGATGCCCTGTCTCGAAACTCCCACGACTAGGGACCACAATTAAGGATATGCGTATAAACCACCCAACTCTCACGTATATGATCGCCATCATACTGTTGGTGGTAAAGCAAGATCCTAAGGGCTCTATCAAAGTGTAATATGTAATCAGTCACCTGAACATGTACACGACTGATAAAGGCAAACCAGATAGCATACTATCATCTCGAGTAAGACTGTCCTACCGGTATAGGTCCTCCGCAATCATTGCAATCACGTACCTGTGATCCAATAATTAACTATGAGGGCACTATCTCCAACAATCTCCCACTTGCACTCAAGGCTAATTATTGCGATGTCGACTACTCACAGCCCGTGTGAAACCGAACATCCAACTCCTCTACTAATCAGTATCACAAAGCCCATTTGTAAAACTATTGTGTTCGAGAAATAGCCTTAGTGAGTGGATCCGCCTAGAAGTTTCTTTCTATATCTCTCTAAATGTCAAATTCGCGGAGAAAGCCATCTCCCGAATCGAGTAATACCTGTCTTAGAATATGTCTGGATATCTGATGGGACCTAGTTCATAAATGAACTCCAAATCCAAACTTCTTAGACTGTATCGATCACTGAACCTAATCAGTATCCGGCACCATGCCACCCACAGTATCCTCTTGGACCACCTGTCCATAATACTGTCCCTCTTCGTCAGAGGGAAAAACTATAACTCTAACAATCACTCTGTCATCCATGTCACCTTTGAAGCTTGGAATGATAACCGTCTCCTGAAGGAGGCTGCCGTCATCAAATCCGTAGAACATGTACTTATGTTCTAAAACTGCTTCCTTATGTTTCTCCACGATTGGATTAATACAAACTTATTGCATCTAGTGCAAAACCAACATTTGGTGTGGTACTTGACATCTCATGATTGACTCAATTGCCTAAGCAAGTGATCTGCCAATCATGCACATCCCTCTCCCCTTTAGTCTGTAAGGCACCTTTAGAGAGGGTGACTCCATCACTTGCAGGTACACCACCATGCTAGGAGTCAACTATTCCAAAAACCATTAGAATATCTGTCAAAGTACCCACATTGGGAAACTACCCAAATCCAGATCTAAAACCATAGATCTAGAAACCAGAATGTCAAATATTATATCCATATCCTGTCTGGAGAAACAACTGTGTGACGACCATAGTAATACCGATCGTAGTATAGGAATTTTACTTCCAACTCTGTGTATGTCATCCAGATACCATGACATCACACCCTACTACCTTCTTAAACAGATCCATCCCCTATTCTGATTGAAGTCAAAACCATGACTTTCACATCAAAATTAGATGATCTATCTCCGCTATATCTGCTCAAGTCTATAAATAGATATAAGCTACTTGCCCACTATGCTTCCGATGCTCCCACTGACTACGACAACCCTCCTACCGGGTCTCATAACCTGGAACAACAGTAGTGTCAAGTCTGTGTGGATAAGAACCTCCCTGTCACCGTCTCTGAGGCTACCGAAGTACCTCTCGGGCGTCTGAGGTTACCTACCATACCTGCGGAGTGGCTATTGGAATGTCAAACCTGATTGAATATATAGGTCCTATTAAATTTTCCGTAATCGTTCGCGGTTCTGGAATCACTTCCAGTTCTACCATACTCCCACTACTGTTTTCTGAAAAAGATCCATTTTTACTAAAACTGTGGCGAGTCAAGAACAATATCACTATTGATCTTCCAAATGGTAGAATATCAACCCTCGTCATAGCCAGGGTCAACCCACAAACAGCCATTACAAAAACGTGCCCTGAGTTATCCAGAGTCTGGTTTTAATCATAAGCTGGACAACTCCCCATACCTTAACATCTTTTAAGGTACGATCCATTCTATATCCAATACAGAAACTTTGGCACTTATTTAATTGGAACCAGATTCAAATCATGCAGCTGTCTCCAGTGCATATCAACTTAATGGAAAGAGGCTAATCAGCATTACTCAACTTAGGAATCCTTCCAATTATGAGCAACCTGAAAGAGAAACACGTTTCTCAAAACCATCATTATCATCTGAATACCAATCACAAGAATCTACATCTTCGATCTCTTTGAAGAATCCCGATACTTGTGATACCTGGTTCTCTACTTTATTCTTATACCCACAACTTCTCAAAACTTAGACCTTGTATTTCTACGAAACACTCGTCTAAATACTAGAGAAGTTATAAGTAAATAGAACATAGTACGAGGACCTACCCCTTTGTCCTGATGGACACTGGACGACATACAATACTCTGTATAAGTCCGCTGAGTTAAACAACTCAAAACCTGTGCATCGTAGGTTGAAAACTGTACCCTGGCGATTTCCTCAAATATCACCAATTACAACGAATTCCGATATAATGAGGATGATCACCTAATTCCCAATATCTTACTCCCACTCATCATCTGTAAAACCATACAGATATGAGAATGAAACCTGGTAAATACATACCCTTGGAGTAAGTGTCTAATCGGGAAAACAGTTTATCTTTAACAATGCACTGAAACATGAAAATGTTTCGTAGGGGTATCCTGGTATTTATAGTAATGCCTCTTCCATAATCCAATTCATGACTTCAACCGTATATTTTATTGCCATCTCTCCAAATCCCTTTATTTGTCTTTAGTCGTTACCTTCTGTACACCATCGTTAGGCTAAATGGTTTTCTTCCTTCCCTACCGTTCGGCACCAGCCTATGGTTTGGAAGAAGACTATCCAGTAAGCATAATAGGTGTACCCTCCTAAACCAAGGAGTACTCGCATCTCGAGAGAAGGTGACGATAAAAGACAACTGAATAATACCTTATTCTTTTAAAGGTGAAATAGGAGCGGCGATGAAGTACGCGGTTTTGGTCGTGAATGATATCTGTCGCAATTTACTTTTCCCTCTTTCTAATCCCTTTATTTTGTCTTTACATATTACCTTCTGCACACCCTACTTAGGCTAATTGGTTTTCTTCATTCCCTACTTTTCGGCACCAGCCTATGGTTTGGAATAAGACTATCCAATAAGCGTAATAGGTGTACTCTCCTAAACCAAGGAGCCCTCGCAACCTGAGAGAAGGTGATAATAAAAGACAACTGAATAAACCAATTCTATTTCTCCTGAACCTGGATCCAACCTCGAAGAAGTCCCTTCGAGTTCGTATATAACCATACGATGGATCTATCCAATGGAAGTGGATATCCGTAGTAATACGGGTGTTCTGAGAAATTCAAAGGGTAAAAGAAGGAGTGGCAATGACTTATGCAATATAGACAATCCAAAAGCCAGTATTTTAAGAAGGTTCGGTCAACCTGGTCACTGAGTCATAGTCTAGGGTCGGTCAAAGTTCGCTGCCAAAGAGAGAGAGAAAAGAAACACTCTGCGTGCACTCTAACCTAGATCAGAATGGTCATCACTTTATCTAATCCGGAAACCTCCCACTGTCCTGTCAAATTCTCCTCCAAACCTAAAGAAGAATCAATCGGGATCACCCGAAGAGTAAACCAACTCATCAGTGGGAATCGGGATCCAACTCTCATCGCATGATAACGTGATGGAATGCATCCACGTTACTCATACTCCAGATGGTATGCGCATACTTGGCAAGTTTCAGTTTCTTTAGAAACTCCCGATATGATTTTTGCCCCATGCTCTTATAACCTTGGCGTTGGTCAAAATGTCATAAGTCACATGCCAAGTTCTACCCGTCACTATCTTGTCAATTTGAACCTACTCGCACATGCCCTTGACGTTGGCCAAAATGGCAAAACGACTGTCCCAAACTAACTCATCTATCTATGCAACAATTGAATACCCAGCAGCTACCAAACACTATGCCTTGGCGTTGGTCAAAATACGTAGCTTGAATACTACTGAATACCCAAAAGAAGTGACGGAGGGCTACGGCTGGTTTTTGGCGAAAAAACCTTTAACGTAGTGAACTTGATATCGCTGAAGGAACCTGATAGCTTTTTAAAATATAGTGGCGAAAACCTTTTGCTAAAGAGGTCATTCCCGGTAAAGGGATCTCGGCTCTTTCCTCGTGGAATGAGGTGCAGGATATTCCACTGAATACCGCTATGCAAAGCAACTTGTAATCGACTATAGTGAAGTTATTACTCTGACGCAAACTTCTGCCCAAGGGGTCAGTCCCGGTGAAGGGATATCGGCCCTTGCCCCGTCGAATGAGGTGCAGGATATTCCACTGAATACCGCTATGCATAACAAAAGGAAACGTCTTTGTAACAACACTTTTTAAATTGTTCCAACAACTGTAAACAGGTTTGTTTTACTTTGCGTTGATCAGAATCAACACAGTCCCATCAATTAATCACACCAGAAAAGAACGAAAATAAAATGTACGTATATGCCATCCGAATTCGTCACTGGGTCCCGTCATCACCGTTTAAAATCAACAGAAACCGTCATATTGTAAAAATGTGATTTTTGATTTCCGGTCGGATCGATGTTTTAAACGCGTTAGCACAAGTTAGTATAGCAAAATGGTGAGGCTCTGATACCAATGTAAGTCTACGCTAGCGCCCCGGCAGTCTACAGACGCCAAATACGGAACAAAAACTTTTTAACTGGCGCTATCGTATACTTTAACCCGGATCTGCCATTATTGCTAAACTAACAAACTGTAAAGAGTGTAGAAAGGTTATACCGAACGATCCGAGTCCTTCGTTCTTCAACCATCATCCCACGCTCCGTTGCGGCTGCTCCGATCTCGTCGATCTCCGATATCCTCGTCGAGGTGGCACCACGTCGACGATTCTTTAAACGGGCTCCCGCCTCTGACTTGAGGCAACTCGATCGTCAAGTTTGCTAAAAGAGACGACCAAGAATGATGTAGAGAATGAGTAGATGACTTTGTCTCACTTCGTCCAAGTCCGTGGACGATCGGTTAATGAAGTTGCCGTAGGAATTGGGTGAATGGAAATTGAACTAGGAAATTTCCATACACTAAACTATATGAAATCTTTGGCCAAAAATGAATGAATCAAATCTATCTCTCCCACAATGAAGTGGCCGGCCATATATATCAAAGGAGGGAGATGAGTGTAGGAGAGTTCAAGTGGTGACCATAACAAATGATAGTTATCATAACAATAATCAAAGAATGAATCATCAACTATCAATAAATGGAACCAATCACATTAAACCTAGTCACCTTGCATCATTAATGAACCATTAATGACACAAATGAGTCATATGCTTAATCACCACTTCTAGAACCTTCTAGAAGCATTACTCACCTCATCAAGAAAAGATAAATCCGTATTTAACCGAATGTCAAAATACGGCTGATAGAAAACTGGAAACTGGCAACTTCCAAAAGTGATCCTGAAACGACTTTCAGGATAACCCCGAAACTGTATAAATATACCCGCATTTGTATTACGACCGAATACAAATGCAACTGAGACAAAGATATTATACCTACTCAATATAATACTCGGATCCGGCTTAAACCAAAGCCGACCAGTATCATCTGCCCGAAAAATAACACGTGCGTAAACGCACGTGCATTTTCCGAACCCTGCCATAAAACCATACGGCCTCTACAACGTTTCGCCCGAACTTGGGAAACTGTCCGTGGGGGACTCTAATGACTCGTCAGTACCCTGGCAGTGGGTTTAACCACAAACCGTCAGCGGCACTAGCAATGCGTAACGGCTGCCCATGGACTGACCTCAAGGGATGGCGATGAGCGCACTCATCCGGAAAACCCTACTGAGCCTAACAGTGACAATGTATATACAGTCCGGTCCGTTCGTCTATGAGTATCGCATATCTGCCTAGGTGGCTAGTAACGTCAGACCCCCAATAGCAGTATAAGTCGTGTCGGAGTGAAGCCCAATAACACCCTGAGATACTACTGGAGTACCTACCAGTAAATCTCCTGCCATGGCCATGGACTTTGTGTAATGGCTCTCCTAGACACAGCACGACCTCGCCCTCAATACCGGGAGAGACGAATCCCCTGCCGATCCGCTCACGTGCCTCCATATGGCTCGGGACTGTACCCAAAAGCTACCTGTTTGCACGACTCCTTTGAGCCGTGGTAGGGTAGAAATCAAAGCACAGTGGGAACTCACACGAGACAAATGACGACCTCAGGTCGATGAACTAACCTGTACACATGTCACCAGGGAACTGCTATCTGACGGTAGATATAATACTAACTAGCAGATTCCCGGCGAGTCCTGTCCGGTGTACTCATAACCCAATGAGCACCTGTATACATCTTAGGTGATCCAACTGACACCAGTGGCTTGTGAGACCGGCCACCGCCCCTCGTCGGGGTCTCGACTGTACACACTAGTCTACTCCGGAGTATCGATGCCCTGTCTCGAAACTCCCACGACTAGGGACCACAATTAAGGATATGCGTATAAACCACCCAACTCTCACGTATATGATCGCCATCATACTGTTGGTGGTAAAGCAAGATCCTAAGGGCTCTATCAAAGTGTAATATGTAATCAGTCACATGAACATGTACACGACTGATAAAGGCAAACCAGATAGCATACTATCATCTCGAGTAAGACTGTCCTACCGGTATAGGTCCTCCGCAATCATTGCAATCACGTACCTGTGATCCAATAATTGACTATGAGGGCACTATCTCCAACAGGTTCATCATCTGAAATATTCCCGGTGTCGATATCCTCAATCAAGTGAAAATCAATATTCTCAGACACGTCATCAAAAGCATGGATATTAATCAATTCAGGTTCTAAGATGGAGGTGTAGAGATCAAAGGGATTGGTTGTGCTTTCACTCGAAAGGGACCTTCACAATCAGGCAAATCAAACACTACAAAGTCGCACAACTCATTAACTGTTTTATCTTCAATCGATGAATCGTTTGGGACACTTGATAGAAATTTAAAACTGGAGTTGTGAGATTCAATTTGGGACGGGTAGGTTTGATTTGGAAGGGGGTACATCTCACTCTCACCACTCAAATTCTCAACCTGTCCTATCGCCTCATCATACATTGAAAAATTTGGAGCTGGTTGGAAACTAGCTACCGGTTCGTTAGGTTGTATGAGGGCGGGCATAGACGCATTCAAATCCATCATCTGTTGGTATGACGCTACCCGGAAGTCTTCCAACGACTGTTCCAGACTAGACATGGGTTGTGGAGGGGTTTCAGTAAAATATTCAAAGTTGTTTGGATACTAGAAACTCCTAAATGGCTGTGTAGAAGCAATGTCTAGGGAAGGTGTAAAAGTTGGGTAGGACTGGTAGGAATTGAATGGTTGGACATGGGTAGGATCAACATTCGGATAAGAAGGTGATTGGAATTGTTGATCAAAAGAATTGGCAGTGGTGTAAGGAGTGAAAGATCGGCTACGAGATTGTTCAATACGTTCAGCAATGGATAAGGGTCTTGGAGTTACAACTGGACTCTCAAAAGGGTTATTAACAAAAGAAGGTGTGGTAGGTTGAAACGGTTGATACGAAGTGGATTGCGGAGTCCAATTGCTAGCCCTAGACGCGTCTATCCGATCTTTCAAAGAAATTTTGGGCATGGAGGGATCGTTCGACGTTCGGCAAAAACAAGAACCATAAGAAGTAATGTCTGGTTGTGGGTACCAAAGTTCGGCAAGAGTTTTTCGAGGTGGGGTACCCATGATATGAAGAGAGAAAGGAGAGGAAAAAGAATGTGATTTTTTTGTTAGTTATCAACAAAAGAATGAAATATACACAAAAAGAATCTGGAGAAAAACAATAACGACACAAAAATACCACGCACCTAATCGGTCTAGGGTTCATCTAGGTCAACTAGATCTGCTCAAGAACTTGATTGTCGAAGTAAAACTGTGTCAAGAAACGGGATCAAGATATACTGATCATGAGGCCAGGTAAGTGCAGAGATAAGGGGAGGTTTTCCGACGCTTTCGCGAAGGTCCTTAATTAAATAACACTTTCTCTTTTGGAGGTTTCGCCGTTAACACATTCCTAGACATCCCGTAAACAATATACCATTAAGCGGTGTTCTAAACAAAATTAACCTCTCCTAATGAGCGCGAAGTACTTAAGGCTTAAAGTATAATTTCTTCTAAAATTTTGTGCGGCTAAACGTTATGTTCGAGTTCGTGATTTGTGGGCCATGGAAAAGGTGATGAAATCCTTTACCGTATGTTGTGGAGTTCGCTTGCCCTTAAGTCCGTATTAATGGATACAACGCGCAAATCAATGAAAAAATTTGTTCAAAATATCAAATAATCTTTTTTTATGTTTAAGTTCAGCACTGCAGCAAATACCGGTTAGTCAATTTTAGCGTTTGCTAGCGAACTTGCAAAGAATCCTGCAAAGAATAATATATTGGATGCGTCAGATTTGAGAAGAAGGTGTTAGTAAAGTACGTACCGATAAGTTTTTGGGTTAGGAAACCTCCGTTGAATCAAATCCGATAAGCTTGAAAAGTTCGCTTGTGCGGGTCAAACTACCCGGATCTTTGGCACTGTACTTTGCAATCACCTTAACCTTGAATGTACACTTTTCTCCCTACGCTCGCAGTTCGCAAATCCGCAAAAATCTACAAATGTCGGAAAAAATGGATATTAGTGCGGAAAAGCGATACAAATGCCCAAATACCTGCACACTAAAAATTATAAAAAACAAACAATAAAAATAAGACAAAAATAGAACACTGGAGCAAAGAACAAAAATTTGGAGCAATTGGGGGATCTTGGGCCGGCGAGCTCGGAAATAGCAATGCTGTCGCCGATCCAATTTGATTGCACGCTTTTGGCGTGTCGAGTTTTAAAGTTCTAAAGTTAACCGCGATCAGGACGGTGTCTCTTTGTAGCTAGCCGCGATGAGCACGGGTCGATCAACAGGGAGACGGAGCGTTTTATGTTCTTGTTTTAATAAGTTAATGCGCGTGGGCAGAAAGTTCTTATCTACCCTAAGTGTTATATGCAAAGTTAAGCTTGTTAGAAAACGATAGGATAATGTAAGTTAATTGATTCCGTATTCAAGTCCTTTGAGCCGAACTCAACCAATGAAGCTAGATCAATCGGCAACAACGTGGATTAGGGTGCTTAAGAACGGTATTCATGGAATTCGGCTTATTGACCATTGTCTGTCCGTTCATGTCTCTTGCTTTCGCCTCCGGCCAAACCAAACGCAACCGGTCGCGGTTAGGAATCACCGTTACCTTGGTAGGGTAGGGTTCCTAACGGAGCGCTTGCGTAACGTTTGGACGGAGTTCAATGGAAAATACGGGAAAAGGAAATGAGCAAAGAAATCTTAACTTACAATATCGTATTTATTCTTAACAATACCATATTAACAACCATTCACAACACAAACCAAAAAGAGAGAACAAAAGAACAAAGAAAAGAAAAGAAAACATTACAAGTAAGTAAGTGCATGGAATTTAAGTGCAAGTAAGTAAAGCAAGTATTTAAAGTGCAAGAAAGAAAATGCAAGTAATAAAAGAGCAAGAAAGAAAGAGCTAGGAACCAAAGATCACCATACAAGCCATGGATTCAAATACCTAAACTTAAACTTGCAAGCTCAATTAAGAGGTTGCAAGATCAAGTAAAGATAAAGAACCCAAGGGAAAATGAAAGCATAAAAGAGAGCTTTATTAAACTTCAATGAAGATACAACCCTTGAGATCAATAACCAACCCTTAAACTTGCAAGCTTAATGAAGAGGTTGCAAGATCAAGAGAAGTTTAAGAACTTAAGGGGAAGCTATGTACAAGAGATCAAAATGAAAAACAAAAGAGTAGAAGTGTAAGAATGTAAGCAAAACTTGGACAAAGTGAGACCTTTGAACCATTTCCCACTGCCAGCTATATATAGGCTCAAAAACTAAATAAGCAAACAATAAAATAATAATGAAAAGGCAGCAATCGAGGGCCAGTAGAAGAATGGGGCCCACAGGAGGTGGTGGGGCTGGCGAGCTCGGCCCAAGGGGCATTGTGCTCGGTTGAATTCCGAGCTCCAAGGCTCGTACTTGTAGTGTGGTCTTGTGTTGTCCCCAATATGACTTTGGTGTAGTTTTTTTTCTCAGTAAAGGCTTTGGATGCACTCAGGGTTTTTGGAGGGAACTTGAAACTTTAAGTCAACACACACCATGTAGCATTTAATGCATGTCACTCTCATGCCCACTTGCTTCTAGCCATCTTGAGTGTGTGCCATGGCTGCACCCCTTGGTCCATGGTCCAAGCTCCAAGAGTTAGTGTGTACACATGTTATGTGTTGGACCAAAATATTGTGCACACACTTGTTTGCAAAATAACTCTTGGGACATCGGTCGGTTTGATGTTCTGGTTGCAGTGTCGGCTCACAAATGATATATCCGTGATTTTAAGTGTATTTCCAGTATTTTGTCACTGATACCTGTAATCTGTAATACTGAGCAAACACTGGTTAATAGTACTGATAAATACAAAAAATAGATAATGAATGAGCGGTATTAAAATGCAATATTCTGGTATGAACACTCCCCGCGAAGGGATCTTGGCTCTTGCCTCCTGGAATGAGGAGCTGGATATTCACAACCGAATACCACTATGCAAAGCGAAAGAATATAGCTATAGTTTTTCAAAATTTGTTCCAACAACATCTTTTAGGTTTTCTTATCTTGCATTAATCAAAATTAATGCGGTCCCATCAGTTAATCCTATCACACCACAAAAAGAACGAAAATACAATGTACGTATATGCCATCTGCATTCGCCACAGGGCCCCGTCATCACCTGTCAGGTTACTTAAGTAACGACAGAGCGGGGGCTGGACTAGCGCGGGTGTAAAATATATAGAATATCTACTAGTATATATATAAGTATATATAAAATTCGTCCCAAGCATGATAATAAGCAACATCACAGAATCTCAGCCAACAATACAGAAAGGTGGATAATCTTGGAGCTCCGGGTTTCATTTGGGCCGCAAATAAAACCCGACGTTCCCGGTCGTGTGGATAGCCTGTGCAAAGAAAACCTGGACCCCTATGAGTGCGGCAAGTTACCCGCCAATCCCAGAAGTGAGGCAACCCTCTTCAATAAAATGAATAGGCCACCCAACACTTCACGGAATCCGGTAACTTGGGCGCCCCTCCGTGGGTCATCCTATACCACCTACGAGTGCCGCGAATAGCCCGCCAATTCTAGAATGAAGCCCCCCCCCGTCTCAACGCCATGAGATGTGGGCTTGTTGCCTTATAGAACCCATCTATTCATGTACTCCACCGCAGGGTAATCCTAGTACAGAAAATGAAAATAATATGTACAAATTGTGACATCGACCTCAACCCGTTCGTGCCCCAAACAAATAATATACAACCCGGCAAAGACGGCAGTCCACATGTCGGACGCTCGCCCCGCAAAATGAATATACAAATAAATCTTTAACTGTACTACTAACATTGCACCACATGCTATCCACCACGAGTATCCAACCTCAATCACAACACAAACACAAAACAACAACGCGAATGTCATGTTCGGAAACCCGTCTAAAAGAACATATAGCAATTACACGAGTTATACCGATCAAATGACATTGACGGTCGCAGATAGAAGTGAAAGTACTGTAAACTATTAAACAATGTCAAATATAACGACTTCAAAACACTCCAAATTTCCCCCAAACTCTGTAACAACTCCATTTTTTAGTGTACAAAAATTTGCTTTAAAATTAATGTATACTTGGAGTATTTACTTTTGTTGTTATTACTTAAAGTAATTAATTAGCTCCATAATTACAAGATGGAGCTTGTAGCTCATTGGTAATACCTTGCATTGCTGAACCAAGCCACCAGAGTTCAAATCCCATACCCCACATTATTTTTAATATTATTTTGTTTTGAATTTTTTAGAATACCAACAGTCAACACGTGCTAACTCCCAAAAACCCCACTAAACATATAAAAGTAAATGTTCTAGAGGCTACATCAGACGACCCCCCACCTCCCCACTGCCTGACTCGACCCGATTCGACCGAGTCGGCCGGCGGACCGGCTGACTCGGGACTGCGCCGCCGGCCGGACTCGGCCGGACGGTCGAGTCCCCAACATCAAAGTTAGGGCTCTTGGCATTCTCTACCCCGCTGCACACTTCATTTTCCCAGATCGGTTCCAGAGACACAATAAAGCCTCATTTAATCCATTTTTAATGAATTTTTAATATATTTTTACATTTTTTTAATTTAAACTCTTCATCTACCCTAACCCTAGCCTAACCCTATAAATACCACCCCTACACTCTACCCCCTCACCCTAAAACTCTGAGCCAACTCTCAAGAATTCTCTAGAAAACCCTAGTGTGCAATCGAAGTGAGTAAGAGGCGAAGCGCCGACGAAATTCCGACGACAACTCTAGGAGCTCCCGGCGACGCACCGGAAGCTACGTTCATTCCATCTTTCCTCTTGTCTAGTTCGCAACCCGTAAGTCCCAATTTCCCTCCTTTAGTCTTTTCTAAAAATACGTACTTTCAAAACCAGACGGAATCGGAGTAAATCCGATTTCCGATTCAGTTCTTTCTCAAAACTCACATTTTTTAATACAATTATGCTTAAACCAATTCATGTTGACTATTAATCACTAACCAACCATATTGAACAAGTTCCATTTCAAAAGAAATTGCTACTACCATTTTACCGTGTTTTTCATTTAAATACCATATAGTTTCATTTCGCTATTCAAACATCACAAAACTTGCTATATCTTTAAGTAGATCACGATATAATGACCTACCTCCTCACACACTCATAAGCAACATCGCACAATACCCTCGGAAACATAGAATACGGGAAAACAAAACATTGCAAATAAATAGCATTACTAATAAAACCATTTTCTAAAAGATTAGTATTTTACACAAATCTTTGCAAAGCGTCGCTACAACCCAAATTGGGAAACTCGTTCGGGATGGTGCGGATTATCGCACATCCTCAGGCTTAGTAGTACGAGATTCAGACCCCCGCAAGGGGCATTCGGTCTCGAAAGATTTACAAAATACAAAATCTTAAGAAAATGAGATTTCTAGAAATATAATATATATTAAAAATTATTTTTTATATAAATATATAAATATATATATATATAAGTAACATTAAAATATCTATTTTCCAAATAATATAAACATTCCAACTCTTTTCAAAAATCACAAGAATCACTTTACATTAAAATACAAAGAATTCCATATAAACCAATATTACAAATAAATACCTTTTATAATGGAATTAGGATATTTTCACTAGAAATACCACAATATGAAATCTACATTCATTACAACTCTAAAGACGAATAATAAATACTTAGGGTGTATTTTGAAAAGTATATAAAAATATTTTTACAGATAACCCCCTCAAGTTCTATAAATTACCCTAAGGACCCTAGTAAACATAGGTTTAAGCGGGACCGGTCTCTTGAGCCTCAGGGAGCCGGAGATATGGGTGCTTGCCTATTTAAGGTAGACAACTTAACAACGGTGTTATCAATACTGTAATCGTCTATGAAAAAGACACAAATCATGCTGCCCATGTGCAGCGGTTACCGATAATATCAAAACAATCAGGACATCAATTTACTTTTCTAATTGTCTGACTCAGTTTGAGTCTCATTATATTCTGACTTGAAAATGATTCAAGTACAATCTACAATCTACAATCTTCAATATTATAATTCAACATGAATCCGTGAATCCAATTATCAATCTATACAACTTGACCGAATCGAACCATGGATATACATTCCATTTACATGGTTCTCCAGTTATTCCATTTACATGATTATACGGTTACATCCATTTATTGATATCATGGTTTCGGTCAGTCATCTAATTATACAATCAATACAATTTACAATACAATACAATACAAACAAGATATCTCGGGGTTTAAGTCGTAGATTGGTACGGAAGGTGTTAGAAGTGGCACGAGAGAATAAGACTTAATACACCTAACATGAATCCGGTTGCTGTTGTACCGTGGCATAAACGGTTCCTTGTACTATACTTGCCTCTAGTCTCTGGCATATAGAGACTCCTCTCGTATACACTGGCATTCTTATGTACTAAACTACAAACAACAGCGTTAACACAACAATATACTACAACATTAAATGATATCTTCTTATTCTGTCTATTCTACTTCTCTCTTATCTTTGGGACTTACCGAGCGATCTGTCCGCTGATGACATTCTCTTTCTTTATTCTTTGAATGTCGTCAGGTGATCTGGACCCGTCAGAGATCGAGCCCACTGCTGATGACTTGGACCAGTTCAGTGAAGACCCCGAGCTCTAGTCATTGTACACTTTCCATTTCAGTACTTTTCTTTTCTGTTATGCCATTGTTTAGGCATTGCTTTTTATTTCAATTGTATTTACTTTCCATGTATTGTACAGAAAGAATGTGAATAAATAAAGTTGCTGTTTTATTATATCTTGTCTCTTGTGCTTTACTTTTATATTTCTTAGATACGCTTAGCGTATTTACTTCGCAGTAAATACGTAGCGGCCTCGTCGCGTCCTCTGCCCGTATACTGGAAAGCGGGGCATGACATGTTTTGTTGGTGGCCCATGCAGGTCAGAACTGTATAGAACCATACTATGCAGTTCTGTTCTGCGTGAACAAACCTAAGCAATATAACACAAGAACCAGCAACTAAAACATTCTTTACAATTCATGTTCCTTGAATCTTATCATTTCATGTACTTGAATCTGTCCTAACCCAAATTTTTCTTCAAGGTTATGGATTCCCCAAACAACACAAGCGCCAACTTCAACAACACTCCACCTCCACTACCTATCGCACCCGCCGTCCCTGCTCCACTCAACGAGCAAACGGTTCTGCTTGAGGCAATCCGTGGCCTCCTAGAGGGACAGCTGCAGCAGACTGCTCTTTTAATGAACCGTCCCGAGGAAGAAGCACTTGAGGTGAAGCAATTCAGGGCTCTGCTCCCCAAACAGTTTGCAGGAAAGGAGAGCCCACTGGAAGCTGTGGAATGGGCTCAGAGCATCGAAGATGATCTGGCAACGGCACAAGTGCCAGAAATAGCTTGGGTTCGTGTAGCAAAATTACAGCTCACGGACAATGCACGGAACTGGTGGTAGGCGGAAGAAAGACGTCTTGAACAACCCATTGACTGGATGACTTTCCGCGACATGTTCGACGCTAAGTACTTCCCTGAGACTGCCAGGTTCGACATGGAACAGCAGTTCATTCATCTGCAACAAGGTTCAATGTAGACCAAGTCGGTAGATGAATATGACGCTGAGTTCACCATGCTTAGTCGGTAAGATATGTCTCAATAATTCGATTCTTTTCAATAAATCACATATTACATAGCTAACACAAAATTTTAAACAGATTTGCGACACACTTGATACCGACGGACGAGATCAGTGCCCATCGATTTCAGCAGGTTTTGGATTCGGAGATCCAGGCTGCATTAGCCACAGGAGATTTTCCGACACATGAATCGGCTCTGAAAGCTGCCCGCCGTTATGAGGCAGTGATAAAGGCAAGGGGCAGACCTCAGTCTACATAAGTTAAGCGCCCTGTCAACCAGATAACTGGAGGAGCCTCGTCCAGGCCACCTTTTGTGCTAAGGCAACCGGGAGTACCGAACAACCGTCCTAGCCTAGCCTTTTGTAACTACTGCAAGAGAAATGGGCATCTGGCAAAAGATTTCCGGCGTGCGAACAACCTTTGCTTAATCTGCAGCTTAGCTGCTCATAGTATTAGGTCTTGTCCTCATAAACAAGATCCAATTGCAGCACCCAGGCCAGCAAACACTTACCCACAGTTCCCAGCCATTCAAGCACCTGCTCCAAGACTTGCACTACCTGCACCACCCAGAGGACCACAAGCTGCACCACCTCCTCGTCAGTTCCATCAAGCTCAAAGGAACATTCCGAGAAATGCTCTTCAGGCCAGGAGGAATGTACCAAGGCGCCAGGCTTTCACGATTATAGTGGAAGAAGCTGAGGCCACTGGCCAAGTTATCACTGGTAAACTTTTCTTCTCAAACTTTTCTTTTAGTCTTGTTTATCTACATACTTTCCCTATACCTAAAACATATCCCACATACCTTAGGTATAATATTAGTATCCTCAATACCTGCACTAGCACTGTTTGATACTGGAGCATCTCACTGCTTTATGTCGCAACAATTCGTCTGAACCCATGCGATTCCAGTCTCACCGCTTGTATCCAGCTGGAATGTCAGTTCAGGAAATGGCGTTCTAAAGGCAACCATGGGATACAGCTTGTGTCCAGTAGTCGTCTACAGCAGAGAATTTTATGCTGACTTCAAAGTGCTGGACATACCGAACTTCGATGTGGTTCTAGGTATGGACTGGCTTGGAACTTTTTATGCTACCATCGACTATTGTCAAATGAGGGTAGTATTCGAGATTCCAGACCACCCGGTCTTCTATTTCAAAAGCGGAGACCGTACTCTGGAGCCAAGTACCTACAAAGAGAAGCCGATGGAAGAAGTAGTTGCAGCAGCCCAAGCGGAGGAAGAATCAAGACCAGATGTGGTTCAAGAGTTCGACGTTGTGTTTCCTGACGATATATCAGGTTTGCCTCCCGATCGAGCTTTTGAATTCAGCATTGATTTAGTACCAGGAGCACAACCGGTGATCAAAGCACCCTATCGTTTATGTCCGGAAGGTTTGAAGAAAGTCCGAACACAGTTGGACGAATTACTGGCAAAAGGATGGATTCGTCCCAGCACTTCAAGTTGGGCATCACCTGTACTACTTGTGAAGAAGAAGGAAGGTTCATACAGAATGTGCATCGATTACAGAGCATTGAATGAAGTCATTATAAAGAACAAGTATCCACTCCCGCGCATCGACGATTTATTCGATCAGCTAAGTGGATCTTGTGTGTTCTCTAAATTGGATCTTCGTTCAGGTTATCATCAGGTGAAGGTCAAGGAAGCTGATATTCATAAAACGGCTTTCAGAACTCGCTATGGACATTACGAACTTCTAGTGATGCCATTTGGAGTGACCAACGCACTAGCAATATTCATGAACCTAATGAATCAAGTTTTCCGGGAGTACATAGATAGGTTTGTTGTCATCTTCATCGACAACATTCTGGTGTATTCCAAGAATCGGAAAGAGCATGCCGAGCACCTACAAATTGTCCTGGAAACTCTTTGACAACATCAACTCTATGCCAAGTACAGCAAGTGGGAGTTTTGGTTAAAGCAAGTTAGTTTTCTTGGACATATCGTATCAGGAGAAGGAATCTCTGTGGATCCAGTGAAAGTTTCAGCAGTTAGCGAATGGCTTACACCAAAGTCAGTGAAGGACATTCGGAGTTTCTTGGGTTTAGCTGGATATTACAGAAGGATCATTGATGTATTTTCGAAGATAGCAACACCCCTGACCAAGCTCACACGTAAAGATGAAGATTTTGTGTGGTCAGAAGCATGCGAACAAGCTTTCGTAGAACTCAAGTCAAGGTTGACATCAGCACCTATTTTCATCATACTGGATCAATCTGAAGGATTCGAAGTGCATTGTGATGCATCCGGTTAGGGATTAGGATTTGTTCTACATCAACACGGGAAAGTTGTGGCTTATGCTTCAAGACAGTTGAAGATTCAAGAGCGCAATTATCCGACGCATGATCTGGAGTTGACAGCCGTCATCTTTGCTCTCAAGATTTGGCGCCACTATCTACTTGGTGAACGGGTGAACATATACACAGATCACAAGAGCCGGAAATATGTGTTTACTCAGAAAGAGTTGAATATGCGGCAGAGAAGATGGTTAGAACTCATGGCGGACTTTGACATCAACTTGCAATATCACTCAGGGAAGGTGAATGTGGTTCCAGATGCACTTAGTCGCCAACCTTTATCGATGAATCTCACCGCTCAGTGGAAGCTTCAACAAGACTTGCATCAGATGGAGATTGAAGTAATCATGCCAGGTAATGCTTCAAGTTTGATGAATTTACAAGTTCAATCAACCATTGTGAATCAGATCAAAGAAGCTCAAGCAAGTGATTCTAAGTTGCAAAAGATCGAAGAACAAGTGGAGAATGGACTCAAAACCGATTTCATCATCCATGAAGACGGATCTTTGAGATACGGCAGCAGATTGTGTGTACCAAAAGGTCCTGTTCGGGAAGAGTTAATGAAAGAAGCCCATAGTTCTCCCTACTCAGTACACCCTGGAGGTACCAAAATGTACAAAGATCTACGTCAGAATCATTGGTGGCATGGAATGAAGCGTGAAGTAGCCAGAAGCGTCGCAAAATGCTTGGTGTGTCAGCAAGTAAAGGCTGAACATCACAGGACAGCTGGACTACTTCAACCGTTACCAATCCCAGAATGGAAGTGGCAACACATCACGATGGATTTTGTGACTGCTCTTCCTCACAGCACAAAGGGTAACGATGCCGTATGGGTCATTGTGGATCGACTCACAAAGTCGGCTCACTTCTTCTCATTTCGAGTTGGCCAATCTACTGAGACACTAGCAAAGAAGTATATGGAGGCAATAATATACTTAAGATTTAAAACTCTTCATAATGCACTATCTCTGATACCCATGAACTCATACAGGAAATTGTGAGACTTCATGGAGTACCGGTCTGCATCGTCTCCGATCTTGACACCAGGTTCCGATCGCAATTTTGGCAGAGTCTACAAGCAAGCTTGGGAACAAGTCTGAACTTCGGCACGACTTATCATCCACAAACAGATGGTCAGTCTGAACAAACTATTCAGATCTTGGAGGATATGCTCAGAGCATGTATGTTAGACTTCAAAGGATCGTGGGAAGATCACCTCCATCTTGTGGAGTTTTCGTACAACAACAGCTACCAAGCAAGCATAGGAATGGCACCTTTTGCAGTGCTCTATGGAAGGAAGTGTCGATCGCTATTAAGTTGGGACGACGTCGGAGATAGGGAACTTCTTGGACCAGAGATGATAGTAGCGACTGTTGATGTGGTTCGTACCATCAAGGAAAGGATGCGCATAGCCCAAGATCGACAGAAGCACTGGGCTGATGCAAAGAGACGTCACTTGGAGTTTCATCCAGGAGATCATGTGTTCTTAAAGATATCTCCGAACTGCGGAGTGATCCGATTTGGAAGACGGAGTAAGCTAAGTCCGAGAGACATTGGACCGTTAGACATACTCGAACGAGTCGGAGAAGTGGCATACCGCTTAGTGCTTCCACCCTCATTGGAAGGAGTGCATAATGTGTTCCACATATCCCAACTCAGAAGGTATGTGAGTGACCCCGGCCATGTTCTCGACCATTCCGAGCTCACTATACAGCCTGACTTATCTTATGAGCAACAACCTGTGGAGATCCTGGACAAGAAAGTGAAGACACTTCGGAATAAGGAAGTCAACTTGGTCCGAGTGATGTGGAGGAAAAACACTCCAGGAGAGTCCACTTAGGAATGGGAAGATGAAATGCGTGGAAGATATCCACAACTCTCTGTAAACTAGTTCTCAAATAAAAGTTGTAAATTTCGAGGACGAAATTTTTGTAAGGAGGGTAGACTGTAACAACTCCATTTTTTAGTGTACAAAAATTTGCTTTAAAATTAATGTATACTTGGAGTATTTACTTTTGCTGTTATTACTTTAAATAATTAATTAGCTCCATAATTACAAGAAGGAGCTTATAGCTCATTAGAAATACCTTGCATTTCTGAACCAAGCCACCAGAGTTCAAATCCCATACCCCACATTATTTTTAATATTATTTTGTTTTGAATTTTTTAGAATACAAACAATCAACACATGCTAACTCCCAAAAACCCCACTACACATAGAAAAGTAAATGTTCCAGAGCCTACACCAGACAACCCCCTACCGCCCCACTGCCTGACTCGGCCCGACTCGGCCGAGTCGGCCGGCGGACCAGCCGACTCCGGACGGCGGCGCTGGACGGCCGAGTTCCCAACATCAAAGTTGGGGCTCTTGGCATTCTCTACCCCCTGCACACTTCATTTTCCTAGATCGGTTCTAGAGACACAATAAAGCCTCATTTACTCCATTTTTAATACATTATTATATTTTCTTAATTTAAACTCTTCATCTACCCTAACCCTAGCCTAACCCTATTAATACCACCCCTACACTCTACCCCCTCACCCCAAAACTCTGAGCCAACTCTCAAGAATTCTCTAGAAAACCTTAGTGTGCAATCGAAGTGAGTAAGAGGCGAAGCGCCGACGAAATTCCGACGACGACTCTAGGAGCTCCCGGTGACGAAGCGACGCACCGAAAACTACATTAATTCCATCTTTCCTCTTGTCTAGTTCGCAACCCGTAAGTCCCAATTTTCCTCCTTGAATCTTTTCTAAAAATACGAACTTTCAAAACCCGACGGAATCGAAGTAAATCCGATTTCCGATTCGGTTCTTTCTCAAAACTCACATAATATAATTATGTTTAAACCAATTCATGTTGACTATTAAACACTAACCAACCATATTGAACAACTTCTATTTTAAAAGAAATTGCTATTACCATTTTACCGTATTTTTCATTTAAATACCATATAGTTTCTTTTCGCTATTCAAACATCAAAAAACTTGTTATACCTTTAAGTAGATCACAAGGTAATGACCTACCTCCTCACACACTCATATGCAACATATCACAATACCCTCGGAAACATAGAATACGGGAAAACGAAACATTGCAAATAAATACACTTACTAATAAAACCGTATTCTAAAAGATTAGTATTATACACAAATCTTTGCAATGCGCCGCTACAACCCAAATTAGAGAACCCGTTCGGGATGGTGCGGATTATCGCACATTCTCAGGCTTAGTAGTGCGAGATTCAGACACCCACAGGGGGCATTCGGTCTCGAAAGATTTACAAAATACAAAATTTTAAGAAAATGAGATTTCTAGAAATATAATATATATTAAAAATTATTATATATATATATAAGTAACATTAAAATATCTATTTTGCAAATAATATAAATATTCCAACTCTTTTCAAAAATCACAAGAATCACTTTACATTAAAATACCATGAATTCCATATAAACCAATATTACAAATAAATACCTTTTATAATGGAATTAAGATATTTTCACTAGAAATATCACAATATAAAATCTAAATTCATTACAACTCTAAAGACGAATAATAAATACTTGGGGTGTATTTTAAAAAGTATATAACAGTATTTTTACATAAATCCCCCTCAAGTTCTATAAATTACCCTAAGGACCCTAGTAAACTTAGTTTTAAGCGGGACCAGTCTCTTGAGCCACAGGGAGCCGGAGATATGGGTGCTTGCCTATTTAAGGTAGACAACTTAACAACGGTGTTATCAATACGGTAATCGTCTTTGAAAAAGACACAAATCATGCCGCCCATGTGCAGCGGTTACCGATAACATCAAAACAATCAGGACTTCAATTTACTTTTCTAATTGTCTGACTCAGTTTGAGTCTCATTATAATCTGACTTGAATATGATTCAAGTACAGTCTACAATCTACAATTTTCAATATTACAATTCAACATGAATCCATAAATCCAATTATCAATCTATATAACTTGACTGAACCGAACCATGGATATACATTCCATCTACATGGTTCTCCAGTTATTCCATTTACATGATTCTACGGTTACATCCGTTTACTGATATCATGGTTTCGGTCAGTCATCCAAATATACAATCAATACAATTTACAATACAATACAATACAAACAAGACATCTCGGGGTTTAAGGGGTAGATTGGTATGGAAGGTGTTAGAAGTGGCACGAGACAGTAAGACTTAATACACCTAACATGAATCCAGTTGTTGTAGTACCGTGGCATAAACGGTTCCTTGTACTATACTTGCCTCTAGTCTCAGGCATATAGAGACTCCTCTCCTATACACTGGCCTTCTTCTGTACTAAACTACAAACAACAGCGTTAACACAACAATATACTACAACTTCAAATGATACCTTCTTATTCTGTCTATTCTACTTCTCTCTTATCTTTGGAACTTACCGAGCGATCTGTCCGCTGACGACATTCTCTTTCTTTATTCTTTGAATGTCGTCAGGTGATCTGGACCCGTCAGAGATCGAGCCCACTGCTGATGACTTGGACCAGTTCAGTGAAGAACCCGAGCTCTAGTCATTGTACACTTTCCATCTCAGTACTTTTCTTTTCTGTTATGCCATTGTTTAGGCATTGCTTTTTATTTCAGTTGTATTTACTTTCCATGTATTGTACAGAAAGAATGTGGATAAATAAAGTTGCTATTTTATTATATCTTGTCCCTTGTACTTTACTTTTATATTTCTTAGATACGCTTAGCGTATTTACTTCGTAGTAAATACGTAGCGGCCTCGTTGTTGGATATATGTATGCCCTAGAGGCCATTATGTTATGGTGGATGTATCTATACATGTATATATATATTCAGTATGCATTCTTGCTCGACATGATAGTATGCTATCTGTTTCTTCTTTATCTGACATGTTGATTTGATCATGCTTTTATTCATTCATACATGCTGATAAAGCCCTGAGGATATCGGCTTGATTACTTTGATTATGATGGAGATCATACTAGTTGGACATCTGTAGTCTGTACGCATATCCTAGAATGTCCCTAGTCGTAGGTATATCGAGACGGGTCATTGATATACCAAATTAGACTAGCGTATATGATACTAGACCCATACGATGGGCGATGAATGTTCCCACATTCATCGATGTTTGACATCAAGATCATATACGGGTGCTCAGTGGTGACTGGGTACACTGGACGGACTCACCGAGAACTCCTATATGGAATTATATTATATCTATCGTCAGATAGCAGTTCTCAGGTGACACTGGTACAGGTTAGTCTGTAGACCCGAGATCGTCATAGAGTCTTGTGTATTCTCCCACTGTACTTTGATTGCCACCCTACCACGGCTCTACCGAGTCGTGCAAACAGGTGGTCGTTGGGTACAGTCCTGAGATACACGAAGGCGATGAGCGATAGGAGGGGTTTCGTCTCTCCCGGTATTGGGAGTTGATGCTGTGCTGTGCCCGACTGGTTATATCAGCAAGTCCCTGGCCAGGGCTGCTGAGAATTGCTGATAAGTGTTATCAGTAGTTTCTCGATCTGATATAGACCATTCACCGGCATGACTTATTGAGTTATTGGGGTCGACGTGACCATCCCTAGGCTTGATATGTAGCATATCTGATGAAGAGACCGGACTGTACGGTAGTGTTTCCGGTTGGCTCGACGGGAGTTGTAGCAGGCTCGCTTGTTTTCTTCTGATCGCTCAATACCCGGGTGGCCGTTGCGTTTAGCTGGCCGCTTGCGGTTTGGGGGTACTTGATATGATCATCACCCTCTGCCGGCGTATCGACGAGTCTTAGAGTCCCACAAAGGAGTTACCTAGTCCAGGCGAAACGTTGTGGTGCGCGTATGCGATATGCGCATGGACCCGATTAAAATGCGCGTATATGATACCGTACATTGATCGGGCGGCTTGCTTTTGGTGGGGTCATATGTGATATGGCCGGATTGATAAATCAAGTGTTGATTTATCATTTAACCATTAGTTTTCTCACTTAAAACCTTTTCTTGAATGATGGATGAATGAATGCGTGTATGTTTTTCTTTCTTTCTTTCTTACTAGTTTCATGCACATATGGATGTGCATACATACATACATACATACACCCATCTATCATGGTTGTTTATATATGGAATAAGATGGCAATATAAGACTCACACCATGGTTGAATATATGGATTATTATTTGATTTATTGTTTAAAACAAAATAGAAAAGATAAGGATAATTCTTGCTTGCTTCTACATTCTTCTTTAAACCTAACCATTCTCACCTACTTCTAACCTTGAGTTATCCTTCTCTTTATGTTCTAAAACTCAAGTTAAATAATGTCTCCTTCATTTTAACCATGGTTCATAGTGAGAAGAAATAAAATATATAATGATATATTTCATTTTTCTTTTCATGGTTATCATTCTACTCTTGTTAAAATAAATAGCCATCTTCTTCCTTCTTCAATATTTGCTCTCTAGTTTCTTCTAGTGAGTAAAATACACATAAAGAAAGGTTTTTGAAGTGAGAATCTTAAGCACAACATCATTCTACTCAAGTTTAGCCAACTTGTTTAGAGTGTTCTCTTCGATTCTCGAAGTTGCGAGCTTGGACGGGGAACTCCGGGTGGATCGTCGTGGACGTGAGAGGACTTCAAGAGGACCTTCTTCCAACACCCAAGAGACCAAGGAGTTCAGCAAAAGGGAGCTACAAAGGTTGTAGTCTCGAAATCCTAATTTTCTAGGATCGATTCCTTTGCATGCTTGTTTAGCACCATCAAAATCCGAACTTTGAGACATGTGGTGCTTCAAAACTCTACATAGGGTGCTAGACAAACCTTTCATTGGTATCAGAGCCGACCTAGAACATTAGTCGATGCTTTTACGATGTAAAAACTCCGATCGGACAAAAATACGATATTTTAAGACCCTCTCTGGACAAATTTTAAAATCTGACGTTTTTCAGAATTAAAAATACGTAAAAATTACAGCAGGAAATTATAAGAATAACAGTGAAATTCGATGACCTAAAGAGCATAAACCGCCGCGGAACCGCCGCATTTCCCGGCTTAGGCCGCGGTTCCGCGGCCGTACAGAGGCATCAATGGATAATGTTTCCACTGTAATTCTTATATCTTCTTGTACAGTGTTTTAGGTATGTTTAATCTGTATATAGTACTGTATTTTCTGGAGATGGTTTTGAACGCGTAGATTCGATCAGAATTTTCATTTCGTTGTTTATCCGGGTAAATTAGAAAGTATTGAAGTGTTTGAACGAGTATCATTTGCTTACTATTAACGGGGTTTAAATACTTTGGAGATACGTGCATGTCTTTTTGTGGTGGACCCTCTAGAAGACAAAAAACCTTAACTCGATTATGTGACCGTCTTGAACCGCCCTTTGAACCTTAGGGTTTGGGGCAGTACGGCGTGCCACATGTGAGGCGTTGGCTTGACCCTTCTACGGCTGGACCGCTACTACTGTCTCACACTCCGGATTTTTGAACCCTGCTCAAGTGTTGAGCTTTAGTGAATCTTGGGTGATTGATCATTCGTTCGAAAACTTTAATACTGTCTGTTTATCTGGAATTTGATACAATATGTGGAATTCATATAGTTTAGGCATGAAATACGAAATATGTGATATTTCGCATTTATGATGTCTAAAGAGAATGTGGATTCCAAATATTGTAGTTTTACACTTTCTTTTCTGTGACCGTAAGTGTAGTATGTTCGATATCGCCGGTTTCGTTGCTATACGTCAACGACAATTGGGGTATGCATACTTACTTACGTTGATGATATGTGATATTATGTGTTGCTGAGATATGATTTGCAGGATTGTCGCGATTGAATAGCCGGGGGGTTTTATGTGAGATGAGAGTTTTATATTTTTATTCATGTAAATTCAAATGTAATGTAATATTCTTTTATTTGGGGCACTTCCGGGTTGAGGTTGTGTCACCAGTGTTGTATATTATTTACTTTTCCGCATTAGGATAGACCCATGGTGGGGAGCACAAGTGACCGGGTTCTGGGGTTCAGTGGGAGGCCATCTCGAGGAGTCGAGACCGGGTCTCCTAAACTCTAGGATTGGTAGGGTCGCTTGCCGCTCTCGTAGGGGTCTAGGGGTGTGGGCTTGGCTATTCATCGCGACTGTGGAATCCGTATTTTCTATTATTGGCTAAATACTAAATACGGACGTCCTAGTATATCCCACATTATATATGTTTCTGCTGCCTGTGTTCTGTGATATCTGAGATGAATGACATATTATATATATGATATACAGTAGACGTTGCTTATGTTTTACACCCGTGCTAGTCCTGTCCCAGTATGCCGTTAGTTAAGTAACCTAACGGTGCATAACGGAACATTGCGGCGAATGCGGATGGCATAAGCGTACGTGTTATTTTCGTTTCTTTTCTGTGATTAGCTTAAGGAATTAAATGATGGGATTACATTAATATGATTAATGTAAAGAAAATAAACCTAAAAAGATGTTGTAGAATCGGATTTGAAAAACCACTCGGCTTTTTACGAAAAAGGTACATTTCAAAACTGCGGAGCTTAAGCCACTCCTTTTGAAAACTGTTTGATTCTACAACGATATCAAGTTCAAAGCGTTAAAGATTTTCTTAAAAATCATCCGCAACCCTCCGTCAGTTTAGGAAGTAGAGTACTTAGTATTCGTGCTACGTTTGTTGACTTTAGTTAAGGCGTAGTGTACGGTAGCTAAGTGATGTCTTCCTACACTGCATATGATGCAGATTAATTAGGACATTCATGCGACTTTGTTGACCATAGTTAAGGGTCATATGGGTGGGTCTAATTGATCAAGAAATGACGGGTAGAACTTGACTGGTACTTATGATTTGTTGACCATAGTTAAGGTCATAAGTACTAGGGGTAAAAATTACATCGGGAATTTCAAGTGTTGAAATTTGCAATGAGATTGCATACCTTCCATGTGATGGTTGGATCCCGATCCCACTGTGGGCAATAGTTGCTCCTATGAGAGTTTTGCAGTTTACAATTAGCTAACTCATTAGGTGTCTAGAAAGGTGTTAACGGGGCTACGCCTCTGGGAAAACGAGGTTTACTTTAATTAGGTCCGTGCGAAAGCACGGGGAACCCCCTTAAGTACCGACACTGGCCTGGCTGAACGGTTAGCGAAGTTGTAGACTGTAATTAATCCTGGCTAGTTTTCTTTTTAAGGTTTGAAAGAAAAACTTGATTAAAGCAGTGGGAGACATCGATTAGACAAGATAATAACCAATCTGATCTGTGCAAGAGCTTTCGCTGAGTGTATTCTTTTCTCTCTCTTAATGGCAGATACCCATGACTGGACTCAAGCTTCTATTAGATAAAAACAAACTGAATGGGACCAATTATAAAGACTGGCTGAGGAATCTGAAAATCGCCTTGACTTATGATAAAGTATCATATGTCCTCACGGCTTCAGCCCCGCCCGTCCCAGGTCCAAAATCCTCAGTTGCGGACGTTGAAGTCCGCAAGACATGGGACGCTGACTGTGCCACGGCCAAATGCCTCGTGCTTGCATCGATGGACAATACACATCAAAAGCAGCACGAGAATATAGACATTCAAACCATATTTCTACATACAAAGGAGTTGTATGGAGAGCAATCTCGCGTATTACGATACGAAGCATCAAAGAAATTGTTTCAGATGCGAATGGCCCCTGGCACACCAGTAGGAGACCATGTTCTGAAGATGATAGCTCTTATAGAAGAGCTTGAGGACCTAGGATGGACAATGGACAATGAACAATATATAGATATTATTCTGCAGTCCCTCCCCTCCACCTTTGCTCAATTCATAGTGAACTTCAACATGCACGGCATGGAGAAGGAACTCCCTGAACTCCTTAACATGTTAAGGAGTGCAGAGAGCACTATGAATTCAGCAAAAAGTCCCGTTATGACTATTGGACAGTCTTCCTCTTCTCGTCCGAAAGCTAAGGCCAAGGGAAAGAAAAAGAAGAAGCCCACTAATCCTAAGGGTGGAGTTAAAAAGGTGAAGGGAAAGGAAAAGTCCAAGGCTGGAGACTCGGGGAAATGCGAATGTTTTCATTGCCACAAGACAGGACATTGGAAGCGCAACTGCACGGAGTACTTAAGTCTCAAGAAGAAGCATGGTGATGCTTCTGCTTCAGGTGCGTTTGTGACAGAAAACTGTTTTTCAATAAACTCTGCTTCCTGGGTATTAGATACCGGTTTAGGTTCTCACATTTGCAATTCTATGCAGGGGCTGAGAAATAGCAAGGTTTTGAAGATAGGTGACCATACTCTCCGCGTTGGAAATGGTTCCAATATACATACAGTCACAGTGGGAGAGTATCACTTGGGGTTGCCATCTGGATGTATTTTGATTTTGAATCCATGTTATTTTGTACCAAGTATGCTATGTAATATAATATCTGTTTCTTTGTTGGACAATGAAGGATATAATTTTGTATTGCAGAACAATGTTATGAACATTCACCTAAATCAAATGTTGGTTGGGTATGGTACGCTTAATAACGGAATATATGTCCTAAATCAACACACAGTTTTCAGTATACAACACACTAATAAAAGAAAACTTTCAGAATTAAATGAAGCTTTTCTTTGGCATTGTAGACTTGGTCATATTAACGAAACAAGACTAAATAAGTTACACAAAGATGGATATTTAAACTCTTTTGAATATAAATCTTATGCGACTTGCCAGTCTTGTATCAAGGGTAAAATGACCAAAACTCCATTTACCGGACACGGAGAAAGAGCTACTCAGCTCCTAGGCCTCATACATAGTGATGTATGCGGGCCAATGTCTATACAGGCTAGAGGTGGTTTTTCATACTTCATTACATTCACTGACGATTTCTCAAGATTCGGTCAGGTATTTTTATTAAAGCACAAGTCCGAATCTTTCGAGAAATTCATTGAATATAAACAAGAAGTAGAAAAACAAACCGGCTTGAGTATCAAAATGCTTCGATCAGATCGAGGTGGTGAGTATCTCAGTACAAAATTTGCAAACTTCCTAAAAGAGAATGGGATTCTCTCTCAGCTCACTCCTCCTTACACACCACAGCACAACGGTGTGTCAGAACGACGAAATAGGACCCTATTAGATATGGTCCGGTCCATGATGAGTGACGCTGAGTTACCAGTCTCGTTTTGGGGGCATGCATTGGAGACTGCAGCTTTTCTGCTAAACAAGGTTCCAACCAAAGCCGTGTCTACCACGCCATATGAGATATGGCATGGGAAGAGACCATCTCTTAAGAGAATTAAGATTTGGGGTTGCCCGGCCTATGTTAAAAAGCAGAATCCGGACAAACTCGAGACACGGTCAGTCATGTGTAACTTTGTAGGATATCCAAAGAATTCTTATGGATATCTATTCTACCACAAAGAGGAACAAAAAGTGTTTGTTTCTCAGTATGCCACATTCTTAGAAAAAGAGTTTTTCACAGATAAAGATGATGGCAAGGTAGTGGATCTAGAAGAGGTTCTAGAAACACAAACTACTAATGACGATTTGGTTGAACCGGCTGTTGCAATAGAAACTGAGGAACCTCGGCCACTCCGAAGGTCTGGTAGGACTTCTCGCCCACCGGAGAGGTACTACGGTTTCCTCATTGATGGTGACGGAGAAGATTGCATCATGGATGATGATGATCCTACAAGTTTTCAGCAAGCTATCACGAGTGGTGACTCTGTGAAGTGGCTGGATGCCATGAGATCCGAAATGGAGTCTATGTACACCAACAAAGTATGGACTTTGGACGTTGTACCCCCTGGGGTAAAACCTGTAGGGTGCAAATGGATCTTTAAAAGAAAGATTGGTGTAGATGGGCTGGTAGAGACCTATAAGGCAAGACTTGTGGCAAAAGGTTTTCGTCAAAGACCAGGTTTGGACTATGACGAAACTTTTTCGCCCGTAGCCATGCTTAAATCCATTCGGATCCTACTTGCTATTGCTGCTCACTACGACTATGAAATCTGGCAGATGGACGTTAAAACAGCATTTCTAAATGGAGATTTAGAAGAATGCGTTTATATGGATCAGCCAGAGGGCTTCATTGACAGTGGGAGCAGCGAGAAAGCATGTAGACTGCTTAAATCCATATATGGGTTAAAGCAGGCATCTCGGAGTTGGAACATCTGTTTCGATGATGTTATCAAAGAGTTTGATTTCATCAAAAATCCAGATGAACCTTGTGTTTATAAGAAGGCTGTAGGAAGAGCTGTCACATTCCTCGTATTGTACGTGGATGACATTCTTCTGATAGGAAATGATATTCATATGCTACAGTCGGTCAAATCATTCTTATCACTAAGGTTCTCCATGAAGGACCTGGGTGATGCCACATACATCCTAGGCATAAGGATCTATAGGGATAGATCCAAAAAGTTATTGGGATTGTCCCAAACCAGGTACATCAACACCATCCTAAAAATGTTTAGTATGGAAGACTCCAAGCGGGGTGCCTTACCCGCTTGCCATGGAGTCACTCTCTCCAAGGATTCTTATCCAAAGACCGATGAAGAGAGAGCTCGCATGAGCATTATACCTTATGCTTCAGCAGTAAGATCTATAATGTATGCGATGTTATGTACACGCCCAGATGTAGCTTATGCACTTAGTGTTGTAAGCAGGTATCAATCCAACCCAGGGGAGAACCACTGGACAGCTGTGAAGAACATTCTTAAGTACTTACGAAGGACTAAAGAATTGTTCTTGGTGTATGGTAATACAGATCTCCAAATGGAGGCCTTTACCGATTCGAGCTTCCAGAGCGATAAGGATGACAGCAGATCTATCTCAGGGTTTGTATTTACCCTCAATGGAGGGGCGGTAAGTTGGAAGAGTTCCAAACAGGATACCGTTGCAGACTCTACGATGGAGGCTGAGTACATTGCTGCAAATGATGCCGCCAAGGAAGCCATCTGGATGAAGAAGTTCGTCTCGGAGCTAGGAGTAGTTCCAACAATTATTGATCCAATACCCTTGTATTGTGATAATAATGGGGCTATGGCGTTAGCCAAGGAGCCCAGGTCCCATCAGCGGTCCAGACACATCCTGAGGCGCTTTCATTTGATCCGGGAGATTGTAGATCGCCGTTAGATAGAGATTAAGAGAGTAGACACAAAGAATAACGCCGCGGATCCACTCACCAAGGCCCTCCCTCAGCCACAGCATGAGCGAATTTTTGAGATGTTGGGTATTAGATACGCCAATAACTGGCCTTAGTGCAAGTGGGAGATTGTTGGATATATGTATGCCCTAGAGGCCATTATGTGATGGTGGATGTATCTATACATGTATATATATATTCAGTATGCATTCTTGCTCGACATGATAGTATGCTATCTGGTTCTTCTTTATCTGACATGTTGATTTGATCATGCTTTTATTCATTCATACATACTGATAAAGCCCTGAGGATATCGGCTTGACTACTTTGATTATGATGGAGATCATACTAGTGGGACATCTGTAGTCTGTAAGAATATCCTGGAATGTCCCTAGTCGTAGGTATATCGAGACGGGGCATTGATATACCATAGTAGACTAGCGTATATGATACTAGACCCATACGATGGGCGATGAATGTTCCCACATTCATCGATGTTTGACATCAAGATCATATACGGGTGCTCAGTGGTGACTGGGTACACTGGACGGACTCACCGAGAACTCCTATATAGAATTATATCTATCGTCGGATAGCAGTTCTCAGGTGACACTGGTACATGTTAGTCTGTAGACCCGAGATCGTCATAGAGTCTTGTGTGTTCTCCCATTGTACTTTGATTGCCACCCTACCACGGCTCTACCGAGGCGTGCAAACAGGTGGCCGTTGGGTACAGTCCCGAGACACACGAAGGCGATGAGCGATAGGAGGGGTTTCGTCTCTCCCGGTATTGGGAGTTGATGTTGTGCTGTGCCCGACTGGTTATATCACCAAGTCCCTGGCCAGGGCTGCTGAGAATTGCTCATAAGTGTTATCAGTAGTTTCTCGATCTGTTATAGACCATTCACCGGCACGACTTATTGAGTTATTGGGGTCGACGTGACCATCCCTAGGCTTGATATGTAGCATATCTGACGAAGAGACCGGACTGTACGGTAGTGTTGCCGGTTGGCTCGACGGGAGTTGTAGCAGGTTCGCTTGTTTTCTTCTGATCGCTCAATACCCGGGTGGCCGTTACGTTTAGCTAACCGCTTGCGGTTTGGGGGTACTTGATATGATCATCACCCTCTGCCGGCGTATTGACGAGTCTTAGAGTCCCACAAAGGAGTTACCTAGTCCAGGCGAAACGTTGTGGTGCGCGTATGCGATATGCGCATGGACCCGATTAAAATGCACGTATATGATACCGTACATTGATCGGGCGGCTTGCTTTTGGTGTGGTCATATGTGATATGGCCGGATTGATAAATCAAGTGTTGATTTATCATTTAACCATTAGTTTTCTCACTTAAAACCTTTTCTTGAATGATGGATGTGTGAATGCATGTATGTTTTTCTTTCTTTCTTTCTTACTAGTTTCATGCACATATGGATGTGCATACATACATACATACATACACCCATCTATCATGGTTGTTTATATATGGAATAAGATGGCAATATAAGACTCACACGATGGTTGAATATATGGATTATTATTTGATTTATTGTTTAAAACAAAATAGAAAAGATAAGGATAATTCTTGCTTGCTTCTACATTCTTCTTTAAACCTAACCATTCTCACATACTTCTAACCTTGAGTTATCCTTCTCTTTATGTTCTAAAACTCAAGTTAAATAATTTCTCCATCATTTTAACCATGGTTCATAGTGAGAAGAAATAAAATATATAATGATATATTTCATTTTTCTTTTCATGGTTATCATTATACTCTTGTTAAAATAAATAGCCATCTTCTTCCTCCTTCAATATTTGCTCTCTAGTTTCTTCTAGTGAGTAAAATACACATAAAGAAAGGTTTTTGAAGTGATAATCTTAACCACAACATCATTCTACACAAGTTTAGCCAACTTGTTTAGAGTGTTCTCTTCGATTCTCGAAGTTGCGAGCATGGACGGGGAACTCCGGGTGGATCGTCATGGACGTGAGAGGACTTCAAGAGGACCTTCTTCCAACACCCAAGAGACCAAGGAGTTCAGCAAAAGGGAGCTACAAAGGTTGTAGTCTCGAAACCCTAATTTTCTAGGATCGATTCCTTTGCATGCTTGTTTAGCACCATCAAAATCCGAACTTTGAGACATGTGATGCTTCAAAACTCTACATAGGGTGCTAGACAAACCTTTCACTCGTCGCGTCCTCTGCCCGTATACTGGGAAGCGGGGCATTGTCAAACTCAAAGACAACAGAATATCAAACTTGGGCAAAAACAAACAACACTTGAAACCTAAGCTCCAAGATATAAGAACCCAGAATAAAACTCGAGCCAAAACACAAATTCCAACCGGTGGGGCTGGGAAATTTTTTATGTTTGACCGGTCATATTTTGTTGGAATGGCTTCGTCTTTGTTCTGGGTTCATCTCACAGTCAAAGGATCACTCTGTAATTGCTTAAAAAAAATTTGGAGCCTTCGAAAAATCGACAGAAACTTGAAGTTTGGTTTCAATGTTTTGGAGTAGTTTCGGCTTCGTTGTTTTAACATTGTTTAAACTTGCTAGTGTAGGGTTTATGGGTTGGCTCTGATACCATGTTGGTTCAGTCAGCGTAGCGGAACCTGGCCGTGGCGCCCATGGGTCCCTCAGTAGCTACTTTATACGTAATCCCCTTACGACGGACAACAACCCGCCGGACCATATAACTGCACGGGACACCCTGGTGGTAAGAGCCTGTGCTTCGCCACTACTGTCACCACAGTAAGAACCCCCTATGGGTCGGCATCCCTGCCAAGTAGCTCTGATACCATGTTGGGTTACCTTAACGCCCTAGCCATCGAACGTGGCGGTTTGCGGAACAAAATATTTTCTTACGAGTTTAAAACGACGCTAAGTTAACCCAATGAAAATCCGGATCTTTCCATAAACCTAACTAGCTATACTAGGAGTGCTATCTACTATGGAAAGAAGTCTCACCAAATGACTCGTGTCCTTCGGTCTTCTTTCTTCGTGATGTGCTCCTAGTGGCCACCGTGAAAATGCTTGATCTTCTTTTCCCACTCCATCGATCCTCCTGGATCGAGCTTGTTCTTCGGCCCTCCTTTGTCGTAGATGATCTACCTGAGGGATGTGATCTATGGCTCTAGCTCCTAACTAAGTGTCAATAGGAGCAACTAGAGAACTTGGGTTTCTAATCCAAGTTGACTAGGATGTAATATGGAGTTTTATGTGTTCTACTATCTCTATCTTGTCACTTCACTTGTTTCTCAACTCACGAGAGGGTAGTGAAGAGGAAGATGATGAAGGTGGAAGAAACTCAAGAGGAGGGAGGAGGGTGAAGAAAAAATGGGAGCTCAAGAATAATGAAGCATGCATGTGAGAGAAAATCCAACACAATGGTTTTGTGTATCAATTTTCATAATAAAAAACTAGCAAACATACTTCAATAGTTGATCCAAATGAATAAACAATTCATTTGTCAACTATTGATGTCATGGCTCTCACCATTCCTCCCTATCCTCCAATTTCCACCTCATTTCCATTTATCAATAAATGGAAAAGTCCATGATGAGGTGTCCACCTTCTAGAAGGCAATCTGTAATAAAATACTGATTAGAGTCTGCTGTATATACATACCTGCAATCGGATAAAAACATGAATGCCCAAAGAGATAGAACGACACAAAGAACGTAATACTAGAATATACATATCGAAATACATATATGTAAATTATCAAATCAATACCTGATTTAAAAATCCGGCTCAAAATCCGAGCCGGCTAGTATTCCCAACTGTCCGATCGAAAGTCCGGGTACAAAGTACATCATCGATCGGAACCCTGCACTTATCCAATACGGCTACTACATCATTTCGCCTGAACCAGGGAAACTCTCTGTGTGGGACTCTAAAGACTCGATAGTACGCCAGTAGTGAGTTGCTGGATAAATCCATAACCACAAGCACGTCAGTGGCACTAGCTGTACGTAACGGCTACCCGAGTACCTGTCGAAAAGGAAGGCCGGCGAGCAAACTCATCCGGATTCCTACTGAGCCTATCTGTGATAATCTCCGTACAGTCTGGTCTCTTCGTCTGAGAGTATCGCATACCGGGTCTAGGGGGTGGTAAACGTCAGACTATAATAACCCGGTAATTCATGCTGATGCGGCTCAGGACCAATCCGGGAAACTACTGATCAGCCTATCAGTAAATCCCAACTGCCTTGGCCAAGGTCTTATGGTCCTGACCAATCGAACACAGTGCGATATCGACTCCCTATACCGGGAGAGACGAATCCCTGACACTCGCTCACTACCTCCATGTGGCTCGGGACTGTACCCAACCAAAACCTGTTTGCACGACTCAGTAGAGCCATGGTAGGCTAGTGATCAAAGCACAGTGGAAACTCACACGAGACAAATGCCGATCTCAGGTCTAAAGAGTAACACGTACTCATGTCACCAGAGAACTTCCACCTGGCGATAGGTATAGTACCGTCTGGAAGTTCTCGGCGAGTCCGTCCGGTGTACTCACCCCCAGTGAGCACCTGTATACGATCTTAGGTGCGAAAAACCAATGGTTGTCGGACTATACCATCGCCCCTCGTCAGGGTGTAGAAACGTATACACTAGTCTACTCCGGAATATCGATGCCCGGTCTCGATACTCCCATGACTAGGGACCATTTAAGAATGTATGTACCGACTACCCAGCTCCCACAAGTATGATCGCCATCACAACGCGAGTAGCCTAGCAATGATCCTACAGGCTTTATCAACATGTACAAAAGATATGTAATAGTAAGTAAAACATACACATGTTAAGATAAAGACAAACCAGATAGCATACTACATATCGAGCAAGATTGTCCTGTACATATATGTCCAAGCATCCAAATGTATACATATACAATAATGGCCTCTAGGGCATACATATCCAACAAGCTTAACTAAAGAAGAGTCCATACAAATCTATATAGAGAGAGTTATATATCACCTCTCAATTTAATAACAAAATATATTCATAAATATATCTACTAACTAAATATACTCATAATTGATATATAATAACTAATTATATTCTTAACACTTCTCCGCAAGCTGGAGCATAAATATCAATCATGCCAAGCTTAGACATAAAACGAGTGAAAACTGATCGAGGAAGTGGTTTGGTAAAGATATCTGCTAGTTGAGTCGAAGAGGAAACATGTTGGAGTGCAACCATCTTATCTGTCACTTTGTCACGAATGAAGTGACAATTTATTTCAATATGCTTGGTCCGCTCATGAAAAACTGAATTCTCAGCAATGTGGATTGCGGCCTTGTTATCATGGAAGAGTGTAGTCGGAAGAGAAGAAAGAACCCTTAGATCTGTTAGAAGAGAGCTAAGCCATACCAACTCAGAAACCGTATGCTCCATACATTTATATTCAGCCTCGGCAGAAGAACGAGCTACTACATTCTGCTTCTTACTTTTCCAGGTAACTAGGTATCTATTAGTGATATATGCCATAGAGTCCATTATTGTATCATACTGGATTGTATATGTCACGCCCCGCTTCTCAGTATACGGGCAGAGGACGTGACGAGGCCGCAACGTATTTACTCAAAAGTAAACACACTAAGCGTATCTAAGCAATATAAGTAAAATACACAAGAGACAAAGATAATAGATATAATTGAACAACAACATTATTTATTAACATTATTTTTACAATACATATGAAAAGTAAATACATGGAATGAAAAGCAAAGCCTAAACAGTGGCATAACAGAAATGGAAAGTACTGAAATGAAATGTACAAGTAACTAGAGCTCCGGGTCGAAAGCTAGCTGATCTAAATCCTCGCTGGTGGGCTCGATCTCCAGTGAATCCGAATCACCTGACGACATTCCAAAGAAGAAGACAGAGAATGTCGTCAGCGAAAAAATCGCTCGGTAGGTCCCGTAAATAGGAAAGAATGGAATAGACAGAATAGAGAGTATATTGTTATAATGTTGTATTTAGTGTTAACGCTGTTGTTTGTAACTTGGTACAGAAGAGGCCGGTGTATATGAGAAGAGTCTCACAAGACCAGAGACTACGGTATACGGAGTACAAGGAACCATTCAGCCACGACACAACGGCAATTGAATTCAGGTTAGGTGTCTTTATGGTTGCTGTCTCGTGCCACTTCTAACACCTTCCATACCAATCTACCCCTTATAAACCCCGCGATGTCTTGATTGTATTGATGTATTGTTGAATTGTATATTGTACATAGATGGATGACTTACCGAAATCATGATATCAGTAATGGAATGGATATAATAGATGAACATGTAGATGGAATATATCCATGGTTCGGTTCAGTCAATATAGATTGATTAGATTGAATAGACAGATTCATAGATCCATGTTGTATTGAAGTTTGATACTTGAATCATATTCAAGTCAGATTGATTATATTGAGACTCAGTCCGAGTCAGATAATTAGAAAATAAATTGAATCCTGAATTAGGTTTTGGTGTTATCAGTAACTGCTGCACATGGACGGCAGGATTTGTGTCTTTTTCAAAGACAATTACCATGATGATAACACCGTTTGTTAAGTTGTCTACCTTAAATAGCCAAGCACCCATATCTCTGGCTCCCTGAGGCTCAAAAGACCGGTCCCGCTTAAACCTATGTTTACTAGGGTCCTTATTGTAATTTAGTATAACTTGAGGGGGTTTTATGTAAAAATAAATTTTTATAATATTCAAATACACCTCAAGTATTTTATTATCGTCTTTAGAGATTTTCATGGATGTATATTTTATCAATATGACATTTATAGTGAATAAAACCTAATTTCATAATATATGGTATTTATTTGTAATATTGGAATTGTATGGTATTTTCTTGTAAATGAGAAGTTTTTCTTGAGTTTTGGAAATGTGGAATATTATAATATTAGAAATAGTTATTTTGATATTAATTACAGATATTTTTATTTATTAAAAATATATGTTTTATTTATAATAGAAATCACATTTTCTAAAGAAAATTGTATTTTAAATCTTTTGAGAGTATGCTCCTTGCGGAGGTCTGCATCTCACTCTACTAGGCCCGAGGATGTACGATAATCCACACCATACCGAACGGGTTCCCCGAAATGGGTTGTAGAGGCGCAATTGCAAGGATTTGTTAAAATACACATCTTGCAGAAAAAGGTTTTTATAAGTCGGAGGTAGTTATGTGTACAGTCGTATTTTTCCCAAATCTATGTTCCCAAATTTCATCGTGCTATGTTACATATGAGTGTTGTGAGGAGGTAGGTCATTACCTCATGAGTTTTCTAAGGTAATACGGTTTTAAAAAGTTCAAGCATGTCGAAATGAAATATAAGGGTATTTTAATGTAAAAGTGGAATAAAACTTGCTACGATTATTATTGTAATGTCAAACTTGTTCTATTGCATTTGTTAATGTTTAATGGTCATGACATAAGAGTTTGGTATTATTGTGTTTAAGAAAAATAGAATTTTTTAAGGAAAAACCGAATCGGAAGTCGGATTAACTCCACTTCCATCGGGTTTTAGTTTTGAATATTTTTTTAGAATAGAGAGAAGAAGAAGAATTAAGGACTTATAGCTTATTTGACTAGAAGAGAGAAGGAGGAAGAGGTAGGAGGTGCCGGTGCGTCGTTTCGTCGTCGGAATCTCCTCGGATCGTCGTCGGAAGTTCGTCGGAGCTTCGCCCTTTGCTAACTCCACTTGCACACAAAAATTCTTGGGAATTTTCTTGAGTGTTTGGGCAGGGATTTGTGAGTGAGGGGGGTGATTTGAGGGGTGGTATTTATAGGAAAAATCTAGGCTTTAGGGTAGTGAAATTGTGTGATAAAAATTGCATTTAAATTTGCATTAAAAGGAGGTATTTTAATTCTCTGGTTAATTGCAGAGAATTTAAATAGTGCAGGGGGAGTGGGGTAGTCCAAAGGGTGCAGGGGGTTCAAGAAATTCAGGGTTTCGGCCGAGTCAGACCTGCGGCGCCGGCCGATTCACGCGCTTCACCGGCCCGAGTCGGGGCTCGTATTGGCGCCACGTGTCCCTGACGCTTGGTCTAGCCTCGTGGGCACGCTTGTTTATTCTGTAACTTACTCTATTACGTGTAGTGCACATGTAGACTCTTGGGCTTCTAAAAGATTAAATGAAATTAAAATAAAAAGATAATATGGCTGATGGGATTTAAACTCTGGTGCTTTGGTTCAGCAGTGCATGGTCTTACTAGTGAGCTACAAGCTCCTTCTTGCTGTTCGAAAGCAAAACAAATTTATAACTTGTGCTCAGGCTTAAGTACCCCTTTTTGTATTTTTGAAAAAAATTGTACAGAAAGTTTAGGGTTGTTATATTTTACCCTCCTTATAAAAATTTCGTCCTCGAAATTTGTAAAAGGAAAGTGTAACGGATTCAAGGAAAGTTTGGTGGTATAACTATTGGCAGTGTATGAAAAATGTGTGAAGGAATGAAAGAATGCGAAAGGTTTGCAAAGAGTTGAGGAAATTACCAGGGTTACCTTGGTCTACGGCCTCTGCTTCTTCGGCCTCTAAAAGGAAAGCCTGACGCCGTGGTTCATTCCTCCTAGATGGGGGCACATTCCTCTGTCCTTGGGGCATGTTTCTCTGCCCTCGAGGCATGTTCCTCAGTGTCTGATGGAATTGGCGAGTAGGCTGTGCAGGTGGTGGAGTTGTGAGTGCAAGACGAGGTGCAGGAGCCTGGATAGCTGGCCGCTGCGGGTGGTTAATGGGTGTGTGATCTGGGTTGCGTCTGTAAGGACAGTTTCCAATTCCGTGATTGGATGCGCCACAAACTAAGCAGGGCCTTTGGCGCGCCTACAGTCCTTCCACAAGTGTCCATCCTTCTTGCAGTAGAAACAAAAACCTGGACTTGACTGGTTAATTTTTTCTTTCTGTCTCTTGGGTTTTGAAGGTTGTATAGGATAGGCTCCTCCTGCCATCTGGGTGACAGGGCGCTTTATACCGGTTGCTTCTACTTCTGGTCAGTTCAATAATATAGCAGTCTGCTGCTGCAGTCCTTCCAGGAGGCTGCGGATTGCCTCAAGCAGAACCGTCTGCTCGTTGATCGGAGCAGCGACGGCAGGTGTGAGTGGTAGTGGTGGGGGAGTGTTGTTGACATTCGTGCTGGTGTTGTTTGGAGAATCCATAACCTTCAAAGAAAATTTGGGTTAGGATAGATTCAAAAGTATATGATAAGATTCAAGGAATAGGTATTGTAAGGAATGTTTTCAGTTGCTGGTTCTTGTGTTATATTGCTTAGGTTGTCCACGCAGAACTGAACTGCATTGTAGGGTTCCATTCAGCTCTGACCTGCATGGACCACCAACAAAACCTGTCACGCACCGCTTCCTAGTATATGGGCAGAGGACGTGACGAGGCCGCTACGTATTTACTCAAAAGTAAACACGCTAAGCGTATCTAAGCAATATCAGTAAAATACACAAGAGACAAAGAAAATAGATATAATTGAACAACAACTTTATTTATTAACATTCTTTTTACAATATATCTGAAAAGTAAATACATGGAATGAAAATCAATGCCTAAACAGTGGCATAACAGAAATGGAAAGTACGGAAATGAAATGTACAAGTAACTAGAGCTCCGAGTCGAAAGCTAGCTGATCCAAATCCTCACTGGTGGGCTCGATCTCCAGTGAGTCCGAATCACCTGACGACATTCTAAAGAAGAAGAACGAGAATGTCGTCAGCGAACAAATCTCTCGGTAAGTCCCGTAAATAGGCAAGAATGGAATAGACAGAATAAAGAGTATATGGTTATAATGTTTGTTGGGGTAAAAATTTACATCCCGGTTGACCAAGTCAAAATCCAAGTCAACCCCAAGCCAAGTGGGCCCAAGCCCAGACCCAGTGGGCCCATGCCCGGGTCGAGCCCGAACATGAAGCGGCCGGCCTCCCCCCACGCCAAGATAAAATTTTTGTAATAAACAATTTTGTTGTATTTTTTTTATTTCATTTTTATGGATAAATGTATGAAAAATAGGCATAAAGCCAAATTTTTGTAAAGCCCATGGCTTATGTGCAAAAAGAAATGACACATGAGCCATGGGATAGGCAAAATGCCATTTTGTGAAGCCCAAGGGGCTATGTGTAAAGTGTATAGCCAATAAAGGCAAAGATAATGAAATATCTCAACAACTTTTTCTCTCTCAAAAAATTTTCTAGATCTGAGATCTTTTCTCCTTCCTCAAGGTTCCAACACCTTCTTCTTTCTTTTGAATTAAATCAAGAGTTTTACTCTTCATTTTATAAAACTAAATAGTTTTTCACCAAAAAACCCATAAAGGGGAACTCAGATCTTCCATTAGATCTTAAGAAGGAGAGGTTTTTAAAATCTCATCTCTCTTGATCTTCAAGATCCAGCAACCAGAGAAGAAAGGAGAAAATCTTTTAGAGTTCAACTCCATAAACAAAATTCTTTTGGAGTTCAACTCCACCACCAGGAAAATTATTTTTGAGTTTAACTCCACTACAAAAATTCTTTTGGAGTTTAACTCCACAGTAAAAATCTTTTTTTTTTGGAGTTTAACTCCATATTAAATCTTTTTAGGAGTTGAACTCCATATAAAATTCTTTCGGAGTTCAACTCCGCATTTAAAAATCTTTTGGAGTTCAACTCCACAAATAACATTCCTTTGGAGTTTAACTCCACTACAGAAATTCTTTTGGAGTTTAACTCCAAAAAAAAATACTTTTTTTGGGGAGCCTAACTCCACATTATATTTTTTAGCCATATAAAATTCTTTTGGAGTTGAACTGCACGTTAAAAAAAAATCTGGACCCTCCATGTCACATGCTAGCATGTGACTCCCCCTTAGCATGTGAGGGGTCACATGCTAGCATGTGACCCTCCATGTCACGTGCTAGCATGTGACCCCCCTTACATGAGTGGTCACATGATAGCATGTGACCCTCCATGTCACATGCTAGCATGTGACCCCCCCTCACATGAGTGGTCACATGCTAACACTCCCCCTTAGCATGTGACCCTCCATGTCACATGCTAGCATGTGACCCCCCCCCCCCCCGACATGAGTGGTCACATGCTAGCATGTGACCCTCCATGTCACATGCAAGCATGTGACCCCCCCTCACATGAGTGGTCACATGCTAACATGTGACCCTCCATGTCATATGCTAGCTCACATGTTAGCATGTGACCCCCCTCATATGAGGGGTCACATGCTAACATGTGATCCCACTTTTTTTATAAAAAAAAATTCCTCTTTTCTTCTTTCTTCCTTCTTTTTTTTATTTAAAATAAAAATAAATAAATAAAAATAAATTATAAATAATATTTTAAAATTAAAAAAATTAATAATAAATTTTAAAAAATTCTCTAAATATTTATTTACTTATTTATTTTTGTTTTTATATATAGAAAATATATATACATATATATCCTTTTTTTTACAAGTGGAACAAAACAATAAAAATACACACAGACCAACGCATTGCATATTGAGTTCGTATGACTAGTTTAACCCGTCAATCGGAGGTTCTTTTGCTCCAAATGCGAGGGGTAATTAACGACAGCTAGTCCGCGGCTGCCGGAGATTCGGATCCCCACAATCAATAAACCCCAGCCTATCCTAGGCAGGGGGAATCTGTAATGCGCCTGACAAGCGCGCACGTATTCCCATCTCAATGGGGTGACGAAAAACACCCTACAGGTTCTGGCACGCCCGGTGGGGCCTATCTCTCCTCCCATATTTCGGGTTAAACGTTCATGCGAACTCAATCAATATACATATCGATTGCCTATACTGAAATGATGTGTTCTTTTTCCGTGCAGCGATCAACCTTCGACGACAATGTCTCCCCAGACGAATTCAGCTTCCAGCGTGACCCCGATTCCGTACGTGGTCAAGATCAATGCTCGTGTGGTTCTCCACGCAAGCCTCAGTCGACAGTGGGAGGAACCGCCCCGCCAGTTTGGTTCCGTCATCATCTACCCTGCCGGAAGCGCTCATCTGGCGGAAATCCCGGCGGAACAGGTGGCCAAGCCGGTCCCAAGGGGCAAGAGGCCGAATGTTGTGATTGCTAACGCACCAAAACCGAAACTTAAGAGGGTGTCTGAACGACACCCTGGCGCTCCAGCTGGGGGCAAGACTTCCGGTGCGAAGGGCAACATCAAATGTCGCGGACGAGCTCAGGCGATGACTCCAACAAATGCAAAATCGAGCGTATCTCCAAGGCCCTCCATCGTCCGGTCTGCGGCGTCTTCCCAAAGAGCCGAAGTCAGCCAGGCGCTTAGAACAGAAAAGTTAAGGAAGAAGCGGTTCAGGTATCGAGCCAACAAGAGGGCCAGGGCTTCGGCCAAATGGAATCGTGTGAAGTTCCTAGTGCAGGGTTGCCCTGCGACGACGGCTGAGTCGGACGTAAGAATCAGCAATTCCTTTGAGCCTCTGAAGTGGGTTCAGAAAAATGCCATGACCGCCAGAATCAAGAAGACAGCGGTCCGAACAGTGCTACAAAGAGACGTGTCCCGGCCCCAACAGAAAAAGTATGACACTGTCTCTTCAAGGGTCTATCAGGCGCTCTGTGCCGCACGAAAGCAGGGGGGCAAATCCAGAAAAGAAGCGCCGGCACCATTCAAGAAGCTGGTTAAGCCAGCCGCCTTCAATCGACTACCAGCTACCGAAGCAAGGGGGTCAAGACAGCGATCCGTGAAATCAGCCGCCAATGATCGAAAGACGGAAGGATATATCATCCATACAGTCTATATGGCGGGCGGGCGCCCCAGCGACAACCTTCGCAGCAAAAGCAAGGATGGGGCCACCACATCCCAAGCCCAATCTATCCTGAATGTGGTTGCCGACGCCCAAGAACAGCCGCCCCCGCTGGATGAAGAAAACCCTCTCGATGAGGATGATAGGCAGAAAGACCCCTCGGTCCATGCAGAGTCAAGCTCGGACAGCGAGGAAGAGCCGACTTTCCGCCCCAGGACTACGGAGCAAGAGCTGCTTCAAGAGCTTCGAAAACAGCTCAGGAGACAAGATAAAGAGATGGCCAAGCTCTATTCCAAGATTGGCGACTTAACGAACGTGGTGATGCAGTTTACGGCTCAAATTGCTCGAGCGCCTCCCAATCAAGCACAAGCCGCTACTAATCAGCCGGGTGATGACAATCCGAGGCAGCCAATGCCTGTTCCTTTGGGACCAAGGCTGGTCGAGCCGCATGAAAGCTGGCCACACTCCGCTTCTGGGGACTCCTTGGCCCCAGATAGCACTATCCCTCTAATACAGGATCGGATAATGGATTTGGTCACCAGCAAGGTTAAAACATTGGTGGCCGAAGCTGAAGCTCAGAAAGAAATCGGCAGTAGTGGGCGGCCATATCCTGTGCAGTACGATCTGATTGAGTTCCCAAGCTGCTACGTCATTCCTAAGTTCGGAAGATTTGATGGAACGGGGGATGCAAATCAGCATGTCGCCCACTTCAAAGCATCGTGCGGAAATACATGGGGCAATGACGCACTCCTTCTTCGTCAGTTTGTTAACAGCCTGACCGGCGTCGCCTTCGACTGGTATGCGAGTATACCGGACGGGTCCGTCATTACCTTTGCCCAAATGGAGTCCCTGTTTCGGCAAAAGTTCATGAGTGTTAGTGATAAAATCTCCATTGCCGACCTTGTAAGGCCAAGCCGGGGAAGAATGAAAGCAACACCGACTTTATCGCTCGATGGCGTAATCTCACAGTCAAGTGCGAACCGCCGCTGGAGCAGGACCAGTCCGTCAGCCTTCTCATTGGGAACCTCAGCAATTGGATGGTCTCGTTCTTGTGTACGGCGGGCCTCAAGACATTTCAGGAGCTAACCAAGAAAGTCCAAATGCTGGAACGCTCGAAGCAGGAGTCCCCGCCGGATTCTCAGAGAGACAAAACTTGGAAAAGAAAGCAGGATGACAACCATAGAAGCGGGAGTTCCAGCAGTACCAATGTCTTCAATGCGTCCGACAATGAAGAAAAGCGAAGGGCGGCCGAATCCAAAACTAACCGGTCTCGAAAGCCATTGCTGGGAGGAGATGGGCCCTCCCTAGAGGAGAAAAAGAACAAGGTTTACTCTTTCAGAAGGGACAAGGTCCGCAAGATATTTAAAGATGCCTTGAACAACGGCCTACAATTGCCGGAGTCGAAAAGACCCCAAGAAGCAAAAATGACCGACAATCCTCTGTATTGCCCGTACCACCGAGTAGTGAGCCATGCGATCGAGGATTGCTATATCTTCAAAGACTGGGTCGAGAAGCAGTACAAGGCTGGAGAGATAGAGCTGTCCAAAAGTGTGTTGGTGAACAATCAAGTTGCAACCACCAACTTTATACAGACAGAAGTTGAAGCCTTCTGGGAGCAGACAGTCGAACCCGCTGCCCTGAGGGATGAAACGGACTCATCGCGGTCTCCGTGGAGTACGCACATATCTAACAAGACGAAGAAGGTGATAAAGCTACTTCGGAAAGAGCCCAGGACAGAATGGGAATGACAGAAGAAGCCTACCAGTCCAACTGCCAATGCGGCTCCATCACGCTCAACATCCAAGAAGCTCAAGAAGAAGAAAAGTGCGTCTCGGCACGAAAAGGAGTCTGCAGGGAAATCGGCCATTCAAAAATATATCGATTCCCTCGAAGAATATGAACAGAAGGAAAGAACTTTGGTTCAATTAAAAGAGTTCCTCCCTGTACAAGCGGCTGAAATTCTGGAGGAATTAGAAGAAGACTCAAATGAAGAGATCCCAGTAGTGACCTGCTACACCATTCGTCTTGGTAGCGACTCTGAGGATGAGCTCTGTTTTCCTGAAGAGGACGAGGAGCTCGCCACAAAGGCCAACCAAATCCAGCTTAGAAGCGGCAGGGCTCTACCGCCAAATCAGGGCAATGCCCCAAAAGGAAAGGGAAAACAGGTGGCTAATGATGAAGATGGCGGAGAACCGGCTGATGAAAACTCGAGTCCTTCCCCAGTAGACTATAATGTCTTGGCTCACCTTCGAAGGTTTCCGTCTCTCCTGAGCATCTACGACACCTTGGTCCTATCTAAGGAGCTTAGAGATGTTCTTATTCACGCTCTACAAAACCCCGAGCAGTATTAGGCTCACTTTGCGAAAATTAATATGAAAGAAGCTCAGCACGCTTTGCATGCCGCCGCAGTCACATTTAAGGATGAAGACTTGTTACTGGAAACAGCTGAGCACAATCGGCCACTTTACGTGACCGGGTACAGCGACGGAGATCGAATTAATCGCATATTGATTGATCCGGGGTCCTAAGTGAACATCATGAACTTGCGAACTCTGAAGAGTTTGTCAATGGACGTCCGACACCTGTCAAGGGAAAGGATTGTCATTCAAGGCTTCAACCAAAATTGCCAGCAAGTTCTGGGGTCTATAGCTTTGCCAATAAAATTCGGGGATCTGCAAACTGAAGCTAAGATATACGTGATCGACGCAGACACGTCTTATAGGATTCTCTTGGGACGGCCGTGGCTCCACGATTACGGCATCATTCCGTCAACTCTCTATCAATGCATGAAGTATACTAAAAATGGCGAAGAAAGACGCATTGACGGAGACATCCAGCCGTTCGGTGTGCATGAAGTCCGCTATGAAGTTTCTCGGTACTTTATGAACCACCAAAATGCTAAGCCACAACTGACTGAGGATAGACCGGCCCCAAGACTTAAAAGCAAATCTGCGCCGGCTGTCACTTTCAAAAGCAAAAATGCCCAAGTGCGCCCGCATTTCGGCAGCGACACTGATGAGTCCGACGCTGCAAGCCCGTCCTTCCGTAAAACTCGCCCTCGTTTCGGTAGCGATACGGACGAATCTGTTACTGAAGGACCATCTAGCAGCAAAGTCCGCCCTCATCTCGGCAGTGACACTGAAGAGTCAGAAGAAGAGGACCTGCCGTGCAACAGCTGTGCAGATTGGACCCCCATGCAGCAAGCGAAACTACGAGAGACCTTCGAAGTCACAGAAGGGTCCCTGGCCATCACAATGGTGCCGGAACGGATGTGCAAAGAGCTCGATGCATTGTCAGTCTCTACCGTGGACCAGCTGAAAACTTTCTACGTGCCCGGGAGGAAAAATGGACAGAAGGGCATCCTGTTTTACAGGTCAAACCCCGTTGTGCACCCGGACGATCTTTCTGTCGCGTGGCTTCCCTATGAGAGAGGCATAAGAGCCGTCCTCAATCCCAGATACTATGCGCCCGAGATGCGGGAATACTTTAAAAAGTGCAGATGCCGGTTATATCAAACGGAGCCCGAAGCAAAGTTTTACGAAGGGCTATGGTATCCGCCCCAGGTCCGAGCACTCATCGATGGACGAATTCCAGATAGACGGGGCATAGGCTACATTCAACCTGATTCCAAAGCATGCTACATGATCCATGTTAGTGAGGCAAGCGAAAAATCAAATGATGATGACGAGATAGCCGAGCCAGAAGAAGCTCCTCAAGAGCTCGAAGATGGCGAACAAGCAACCTTTGACGAGCTAACCGAGATTGACTTAGGAACTCCCGATAATCCAAGGCCGACCTACATCAGCTCTCTCTTGTCAGAGGAAATGAAAGCGCAGATAATTGCCCTGCTGCATGAGTTCGTCGACTGCTTCGCGTGGACGTACAAAGAAATGCATGGCCTTTCCCCTGAAGTGGCCGTACATAAGTTGGCTATATCTCCTGATGCTAAGCCAGTCAAACAAGCTCCTCGAAGAATGAGAAGGGAACTAGAAGAAAAGGTCATCGAGGAAACTAAGAAGCTCATCGATGCCGGCTTCATTAGGGAAGAGAAATAAGCGGACTGGATCGCATGCATAGTCCCAGTGAAGAAGAAAAATGGGCAGATCCTAGTTTGTGTCGATTTCAGGGACCTCAACAAGGCATGTCCTAAAAACGACTTCCCGCTACCGGTCATGGAAATGATGGTCGATAACACCTCAAATTACGAGCTGCTCACCTTTATGGATGGCTCTTCTGGATACAATCAGATCAAGATGTCGCCTGAGGATGAGAAGCACATAGCATTTCGAACCTCGATCGGAATATATTGCTACAAGGTGATGCCGTTCGGATTGAAGAACGCAGGTGCTACATATCAAAGGGCAATGACCAATATCTTCGATGACCTAATTCATAAAGTTGTCGAATGTTATGTTGATGATCTGGTCGTTAAGACTAAAACCAAGGCCGATCATATCCAGGATCTTAGGACTGTTCTCACCAGACTGAGGGAATTTAACCTGAAGATGAATCCTCTGAAATGCGCTTTTGGCGTGTCATCGGGAAAATTCCTGGGCTTCATAGTCCGACATCAAGGGATCGAAGTTGACCCATCAAAGATAAAGGCTATCATGGACATGCCCCCTCCGAAGAGTCTGACGCAGCTAAGATCTTTTCAAGGCAAGCTTGCTTATATACGGAGCTTTATCTCAAATTTATCGGGGAGATGTAGGCCCTTCTCAAAGCTCATGAAGAAAGGAGCTCCTTTTATCTGGGATACCGAATGTCAAGCAGCGTTCGAAAGCCTCAAACAATACTTGTTGCACCCTCCAGTGCTGGCCGCTCCCATTCTAAATAAACCGCTGATTCTCTACACTGTTGCGCTAGATGAGTCACTCTGTGCGCCTCTTGCCTAGAATAACGAGGAGGGAAATGAAAATGCCCTCTACTACCTCAGTCGAACTCTAGTCGAGGCGGAACACAACTATTCCCCAATCGAAAAGCAATCCCTGGCTCTGATATTTGCTGTGAAGAAGCTGAGGCACTATCTGCTGGCTCATCAGGTTATGCTGATCTCTAAGGTCGACCCGCTCAAACACTTGATGACCAAAGCAAGCCTAGCCGGCAGAATGGCAAGATGGGCTGTCATGCTACTTGAGTTTGACATAGTTTATACTCCTCAGAAAGCAGTAAAAGGGCAAGCTCTTGCAGAATTTCTCGCTGCTCATCCCATACCAGAAGGGTCGCTGCTAAATTGTGAGTTACCCGACGAACAAGTGCTGCACCTCGAGGAAGACGGGCCATGTTGGGAGCTCTACTTCGATTGAGCCTCATAAATAAGGACCTCCAGTAAATCAAGCGTCCCGGAAATAAAGGCAGGGATAGGATTGGTGTTCATCACGCCATCAATGGGAACCCTACGGCGCTCTTTTGCTCTCACCGAGCCTCGCACAAACAATGAGGCTGAGTATGAAGCTCTGATAGCTGGTTTGGAGCTCGCCATAGAAATGGAAATACTTTGGCTATGGGTTTACGGTGACTCCCAGCTTGTCGTCAACCAAGTAAGCGGCAACTATAAGATATACAAACCCGAGTTAGCTCGGTACAGAAGCCGGGTGGTGGAAATCATGAAACGGTTCACTCACATTGAACTAACAAGAGTCCCTAGAGCATTGAACGGAAAAGCCGACATACTCGCTCGCCTAGCCAAGGAGCTGGCTGATCTTGACATGGATGAAATTCTGATCACAGTCAGGAGCAGACAAATTCTACCCCCAGTCTCTCTATGAGAAGAGGAAAGCGCGGAACAGGAGAACAGTCCTGCCGAAGAAGCTTCGATCATCCAAGACGAGCCCGATTGGAGAGAACCCTTCATAGAGTACCTCCGATACGACAAGCTTCCCGAAGAAAAATTTGCGAGGATTCAGCTGAAGAAAAGAGCTCTCCGATACGTGTTTGTAAATGATACGTTATACCGCAGGTCATATGACCAACTCTGGCTCAGGTGTTTGTCATTGGCCGAAGCCCAAAAGGTCATGAAAGATGTTCACTCGGGCGTTTGCGGTGCTCACCAATCTGGCCCCAAGATGCGACTTCAAATCAAACGGCTTGGGTATTACTGGCCCACCATGATACAGGATTGCGGAGAGCATGCAAAGAAATGTCAGATCTGCCAAATCCTTGGTGATTTCATTCACAAGCATCCCAATTCGTTGCATCCTACGGTGGCGTCGTGGCCCTTCGAAGTCTGGGGCATCGACATTCTTGGCCCAATTGATCCTCCGTCATCCAAAGGCCACCGGTTCATACTGGCCGCGACAGACTACTTCTCCAGATCGGCTGAAGCTGTCCCACTAAAAGAAGTCAAGACAAAATATATTCTGACATTCTTCTAGCATAATATTCTATACCGCTTCGGTACACCAAGAAGAATCATTTCTGACAACGGGCCTTCTTTCAAGAGCTTCAATGTCTCAAGGTTCGCTACTCAGCACAAGATAGACTGGAGATATTCCTCCATCTATAATCCAAGAGCCAATGGGCTCGCCGAAGCCTTCAATAAGACTCTATGCAAGCTCCTGAAGAAAAATGCTTCAGCCAACAAGAGGGACTGGAATCTCAAGCTTCACGAGGCGCTGTGGGCATATCGTACCACGCATCGTACTCCAACTCAGTCCACTCCATACTCATTGCTCTTCGGAGTGGAGGCGGTCCTCCCCCTCGAAGTCGAAGTTCCAATCTTAAGAATGGCCGTTCAGCATGAGTTGACGGAGGAGGAAAACGTGCAACTTCGACTTGAGGAACTCGATGCCCTCGAAGAAAAGAGGCTCGCGGTGCAGCAAAGTCTGGAGCTATACCGAGCCTAAATGTCACGGGCCTATGACAAGATAACTCATCTCCGCGCTTTCAAGAAAGGTGAATTGGTGTTGGTCCTCAAAAGACCGATCATCCCCAATCGACATGCCAAGGGAAAATTCGAGCCAAACTGGGAAGGACCATACGTCATCGAGAAAGTGTTTGACGGAGGATCCTACCAAATAATAAGCGCCGAGGGAAAAAGGCCCATGCCACCCATCAATGGCCGATATCTCAAGAAATACTACATGTGAATGCTACAAGTCGCAGGCGAATTGAGCACATCAGCCCTACGGTCTGGATCATACATCCTGCAAAACCGTATATAATCCACGGGCGTAAATGACCCCTATCTCTCCCAAATCCTGCCGGTGAGACTACTTTTAAAGTCCCACCAGCGGAAAAAAAAAAGAGAAAAAGAAGAAGAAAAGAAGAAGAAAAGAAAAATAAAAGAAATAAAAAAATAATAAACGTTATGTCCACAAGCAAAACAGGCACGGATGAAAACCCGAAAGGGCTCCGTGAGTAAAAACAGCAGGACTACCGGCGGGTCTGTGAAAACCCGAAAGGGCGCAAGCTCGTGAAAAGAGATGAAATACACTCGCAAAGTCCCCTCGACCTTGTGAGGAGAAAACCATGCATGAGATGCTTACGACTCACAAAGGAGCAACACACTTAGGAATCCTCACGATTCTTAAGGAGAAAATACACCTGCGGGATCCTTACGACACGTAGGGAGAAAATGCTTTTATGGGACCCTCACGGCCCATAAAATTGAAAAGCCTTAGGTGATAGGGACCCAAACCTGTCTCCTAATCTATCCTTCCCCAACGGGCAACGGCAAATGATGAGTTGCTCCTGGCATTTCGCTTCAGTATTAGCGGTGCTGATGCCGACCAAAAACCCAAATCCCAAGTCCTCCCAAGGCAAATGATGAGTTGCTCCTGGCATTATTCCAGTGCAGCAATGCTGATGCCAAACAAGATCCAAATTCCAAGTCCCCAAACGGAAAATGATGAGTCGCTCCAGGTACCATATTCCAGTGTAGCGATGCAGACGCCAACCAAAATCCAATTTCTCAAAATTTGCCAGCCCTATGGCCAGTCCCCAAGTTGACTGCCGTATACAATCCACAGGCTCAAATAATTCTCGTCATACCCATGCCCCACTACAATCACCAGTTACGCGGCAGGTCTCCGCCTTTGGAATGATGCCCCATTGAGAAGACCCACTCATGTATCCTCACGATACATGAGGAGAACAAACCTTTGTGGGATCCTTACGACTCATAAAGGAAGAACACATTTAGGAGTCCTCACGACTCCTAAGGAGAAAATACACCTGCGGGATCCTTACGACTCGTAGGGAGAAAATGCTTTTATGGGACCCTCACGGCCCATAAAATTGAAAATCCTTAGGCGATAGGGACCTAAACCTGTCTCCTAAGCCATCGCTCCCCCAACAGGAATAGGCAAATGATGAATTGCTCCTGGCACGTGTGCTTCAGTGTTAGCAACGCTGATGCCTGTCCTAACCCCAAAATACCAAACTCCAATCCAATAGACCCCTAAGTCTTTAAACTGGGAACAGATGACCCCCTAAGTCGTTAAACTGGTAACAGATGACCCCTAAGTCGTTAAACTGGGAACGAGGGAAATCTCCTCATGGCAAATGATGATTCGCTCCTGGTACCATATTCCAGTGCAGCGATGCTGATGCCAAACCAAAACCAATCCCCAAATCCTCTCATAGAAAATGATGATTCGCTCCTGGTACCATATTCCAGTATGGCGATGCTGATGTCAATCCAAATCACAATCAACAACTCAACTTCAACTCCGACACCGCAGAAAGCGGAGCAAGTCAGAATCCAATCTCGACACCGCAAGAAGCGGAGCAAGTCAAGTTCACCCCTGACACTACAAGAAGCAGAGAAAGTCAAATCAAGCATTGACTGTCCATGTCGTAAAAAGGGCAGCGCATGATTCCTACAAAGCAGGAACCAGATCACTCCGGACTAGGGAAAAGTCTACCACGGACACTCCGTCACGGAGACGCGTCGAGCATCGACTGTCCACGTCGCTAAAATGACAGCATCGACCGTCCACGTCGCTAAAATGGCAGCATCGACCGTCCACGTCTCTAAAAGGACAGCACCGACCGTCCACGTCGCAAAAAGGGTAGCACCGACCGTCCACGTCGCTAAAAGGGCAGCATCGACCGTCCACGTCGCAAAAAGGGAAGCATCGACCGTCCACGTCGCTAAAATGGCGGCATCGACCGTCCACGTCGTTAAAATGGGTCCACTTCGCAAAATGGCAGCATCGACGGTCCACATCGCAAAAAGGGCAGCACTGACCGTCCACGTCGCAAAAAGGGCAGCACCGACCGTCCACGTCGCAAAGAGGGTAGCACTTACCGTCCACGTCGCTAAAAGGGCAGCACCGACCGTCCACGTTGCTAAAATGGCAGCACCGACCGTCCACGTCGCAAAAAGGGCAGCACCGACCGTCCACGTCGCTAAAAGGGCAGCACCGACCGTCCAAGTCGCCAAAAGGGCAGCATCGACCGTCCACGTCGCAAAAAGGGCAGCACCGACCGTCCACGTCGCTAAAATGGCAGCACCGACCGTCCACGTCGTAAAAAGGGCAGCACCGACCGTCCACGTCGCTAAAATGGCAGCACCGACCGTCCACATCACAAAAAGGGCAGCATCGACCGTCCACGTCGCAAAAAGGGCAGCATCAACCGTCCAAGTCGCAAAAAGGGCAGCGCAGGATTTCTACAAAGTGGGAACCAGATCGCTCCGGGCCCGGGAAACGTCTATCACGGACATTCCGTCTCGGAGACATGTCAAGCAATGACCGTCCATGTCATAAAAAGGGCAGTGCCAGCTTCCCAAAAAGCGGGAACCAAATCAGGTCGCCTCCAAGTAAAAGAAGATCCATCAATTTCATGCACACGACCCACATATGTGGTGTGCATTTATTGATGGGGGGCAATTTGTTGGGGTAAAAATTTACACCCCGGTTGACCAAGTCAAAATCCAAGTCAACCCCTAGCCAAGTGGGCCCAAGCCCAGAGCCAGTGGGCCCTTGCCCGGGTCAAGCCCGAACATGAAGCGGCCGGCCTCCCCCACGCCAAGATAAAATTTTTGTAATAAACAATTTTGTTGTATTTCTTTTATTTCATTTTTATGGATAAATGTAAGAAAAATAGGCATAAAGCCAAATTTTTGTAAAGCCCATGGCTTATGTGCAAAAAGAAATGACACATGAGCTATGGGATAGGCAAAATGCCATTTTGTGAAGCCCAAGGAGCTATGTGTAAAGTGTATAGCCTATAAAGGCAAAGATAATGAAATATCTCAACAACTTTTTCTCTCTCAAAAATTTTTCTAGATCTGAGATCTTTTCTCCTTCCTCAAGGTTCCAACACCTTCTTCTTTCTTTTGAATTAAATCAAGAGTTTTACTCTTCATTTTATAAAACTAAATAGTTTTTCACCACAAAACCCATAAAGGGGAACTCAGATCTTCCATTAGATCTTAAAAAGAAGAGGTTTTTAAAATCTCATCTCTCTTGATCTTCAAAATCCAGCAACCAGAGGAGAAAGGAGAAAATCTTTTGGAGTTCAACTCCATAAATAAAATTCTTTTGGAGTTCAACTCCACCACCGGGAAAATTATTTTGGAGTTTAACTCCATTAAAAAAATTCTTTTGGAGTTTAACTCCACAGTAAAAATCATTTTTTTTTGGAGTTTAACTCCATATTAAATCTTTTTAGGAGTTGAACTCCATATAAAATTCGTTTGGAGTTCAACTCCGCATTAAAAAATCTTTTGGAGTTCAACTCCACAAATAAAATTCCTTTGGAGTTTAATTCCACTACAGAAATTCTTTTGGAGTTTAACTCCACAAAAAAAATACTTTTTTTGGGGAGTCTAACTCCACATTATATTTTTTTTAGCCATATAAAATTCTTTTGGAGTTGAACTCCACGTTAAAAAAAAATCTGGAGCTCTTTTTGCCCCCAGCATGTGAGGGGTCACATGCTAGCATGTGACTCCCCCTTAGTATGTGATGGGTCGCATGCTAGCATGTGACCCTCCATGTCACATGCTAGCATGTGACCCCCGCTGACATGAGTGGTCACATGCTAGCATGTGACCCTCCATGTCACATGCTAGCATGTGACCCTCCTCACATGAGTGGTCACATGCTAGCATGTGACCACTCATGTGAGGGGGGTCACATGACCCTCCATGTCACATGCCAACATGTGACTCCCCCTTAGCATGTGGGGGGTCACATGCCAACATGTGACCCCCTTTACATGAGTGGTCACATGCTAGCATGTGACCCTCCATGTCACATGCTAGCATGTGACCACTCATGTGAGGGGGGTCACATGACCCTCCATGTCACATGCGAGCATGTGACTCCCCCTTAGCATGTGAGGGGTCACATGCTAGCATGTGACCCTCCATGTCACATGCCAACATGTGACCCCCCGTACATACGTGGTCACATGCTAGCATGTGACCCTCCATGTCACATGCTAGCATGTGACCCCCCTCATATGAGGGGTCACATGCTAACATGTGACCCCACTTTTTTTTTTAAAAAAAATTCTCTTTTCTTCTTTTCTTCTTTCTTCCTTCTTTTTTTATTTAAAATAAAAATGAATAAATATTAAATAAATAAAAATAAATTATAAATAATATTTTAAAATTAAAAAAATAATAATAAATATAAAAAAATTCTCTAAATATTTATTTACTTATTTATTTTTGTTTTTATATATAGAAAATATATATACATATGTATCCTTTTTTTACAAGTGGAACAAAACAATAAAAATACACACAGACCAACGCATTGTATATTGAGTTCGCATGACCAGTTTAATCCGTCAATCGGAGGTTCTTCGCTCAAAATGCGAGGGGTAATTAACGACAGCTTTGTCCGCGGCTGCCGGAGATTCGGATCCCCACAATCAATAAACCCCAGCCTACCCTAGGCAGGGAGAATCTGTAATGCGCCTGACAAGCGCGCGCCATCTCAATGGGGTAACGAAAAACACCCTACAATGTTGTATTTAGTGTTAACGCTGTTGTTTTTAGCTTAGTATAGAAGAGGCAGTGTATACGAGAGAAGTCTCATTAGACCAGAGACTACGGTATACGGAGTACAAGGAACCGTTCAGCCACGGTACAATGGCAATTGAATTTAGGTTAGGTGTCTTTATGGTTACTGTCTCGTGCCACTTCTAACACCTTCCGTACCAATCTACCCCTTATAAATCCCGCGATGTCTTAATTGTATTAATGTATTGTTGAATTGTATATTGTATATAGATGGATGACTTACCGAAACCATGATATCAGTAATGGAACGGATATAATGGATGAACAAGTAGATGGAATATATCCATGGTTCGGTTCGGTCAATATAGATTGATTAGATTGAATAGACGGATTCATAGATCCATGTTGTATTGAAGTTTGATACTTGAATCATATTCAAGTCAGGTTGATTATATTGAGACTCAGTCTGAGTCAGACAATTAGAAAAGAAATTGAATCCTGAATTAGGTTTTGGTGTTATCGTTAACTACTGCACATGGACGACAGGATTTGTGTCTTTTTCAAAGAAAATTACCGTGTTGATAACACCGTTTGTTAAGTTTTCTACCTTAAATAGGCAAGCACCCATATCTCCGGCTCCCTAAGGCTCAATAGACTGGTCCCGCTTAAACCTATGTTTACTAGGATCCTTATTGTAATTTAGTATAACTTGAGGGGTTTTATGTAAAAATAAATTTGTATAATATTCAAATACACCTCAAGTATTTTATTATCGTCTTTAGAGTTTTTCATGGATGTATATTTTATCAATATGACATTTCTAGTGAATAAAACCTAATTTCATAATATATGGTATTTATTTGTAATATTGGAATTATATGGTATTTTCTTGTAAATGAGATGTTTTTCTTGAGTTTTGGAAATGTGGAATATTATAATATTAAAAATAGATATTTTGATATGAATTACATATATATATTTATTAAAAATATAAGTTTTATTTATAATAAAAATCATATTTTCTAAAGAAAATTGTATTTTAAATTTTTCGAGATCGTATGCTCCTTGCGGAGCTCTGCATCACACTCTACTAGGCCCGGGGATATACGATAATCCGCACCATACCAAACAGGTTCTCTGAAATGGGTTGTAGAGGCGCAATTGCAAAGATTTGTTAAAATACACATCTTGTAGAAAAAGGTTTTTATAAGTCGGAGGTAGTTATGTGTAAAGTCATATTTTCCCTAAATCTATGTTCCCAAATTTCATCGTGCTATATTACATATGAGTGTTGTGAGGATGTAGGTCATTACCTCGAGAGTTTTCTAAGATAATACGGTTTTAAAAAGTTCAAGCATGTCGAAATGAAACATAAGGGTATTTTAATGTAAAAGTGGAATAAAACATGTTACGATTATTATTTTAATGTCAAACTTGTTCTATTGCTTTTGTTAATATTTAATAGTCATGACATAAGAGTTGGTTTTATTGTGTTTAAGAAAAATAAAACTTTTTAAGGAAAAACTGAATCGGAAGTCGGATTAACTCCACTTCCGTCGGGTTTTAGTTTTGAATATTTTGTAGAATAGAGAAAAGAGGAAGAATTATGGACTTATAGGTTATTTGACTAGAAGAGAGAAGGAGGAAGAGGTAGGAGATGCCGGTGCGTCGTTTCGTCGTCGGAATCTCCTCGGATCGTCGTCCGAAGTTCGTCGGAGCTTCGCCCTTTGCTAACTCCACTTGCACACAAAAAGTCTTGGGAAGTTTCTTGAGAGTTTGGGCAGGGATTTGTGAGTGAGGGGGGTGATTTGAGGGGTGGTATTTATAGGAAAAATCTAGGGTTTAGGGTAGTGAAACGGTGTGATAAAAATTGTATTTAAATTTGCATTAAAAGGGGGTATTTTAATTCTCTGGTTAATTGCAGAGAATTTAAATAGTGCAGGGGGAGTGGGGTAGTCCAAAGGGTGCAGGGGGTTCATGAAATTCAGGGTTTCGGCCGAATCAGACCGGCGGCGCCGGCCGCCGGCTCGAGTCGGGCGAGTCAGGGTTCGTGTTGGTGCCACGTGTCCCTGACGTTTGATCTAGCCTCGTGGACACGTTTCTTTATTCTGTAACTTACCCTATTACATGTAGTGCACGTGTAGACTTTTGGGCTTCTAAAGGATTAAAAGAAATTAAAATAAAAAGATAATGTTGCTGATGGGATTTGAACTCTGGTGCTTTGGTTCAGCAGTGCAAGCTCTTACCAGTGAGCTACAAGCTCCTTCTTGCTATTCAGAAGCAAAACAAATTTATAACTTGTGTTCAGGCTCAAGTACCCCTTTTTGTATTTTTGAAAAAAATTGTACAGAAAGTTTAGGGTTGTTACAGTATATTACTTAATGGGAGCTTCGGATATACACAGATATAGTAACAGTCTTGCTCAAAATGGTAGTATGCTATCGGTTTGTCTCTACCTCAATATGTTCATGTGTTTTCTTAGCATATCGCTTATACATATTGGTAGAGCCCTTAGGATCTTTGCTTGATTACTGGCGTTGTGATGGCAGTCACACTAGTGGGGGATGGGTAGTCTATAAGCACATCCTATACAGGTCTCTAGTCGTAGGATTATCGAGATGGGGCATCGATACTCCGGAGTAGGCTAGTGTATACGCTTCTCATCCCAGCAGGGGAGATGGTCTGTCCCACAGCCATTAGTACTTCGTACTGGAGATAGTATGCAGGTGCTCATTAGGTTATGAGTACACTGGACAGGACTCATCGGGAACTGTTGGTGGGTATTATACCTATCGTTGTATAGCAGTTCCCAGGTGACATGAGTACAGCTTAGTCCGTCGACTTGACATTGCTACTTCGCCTCGAGTGTGTTCCCACTGTACTTTGATTACTACCCTACCAAAGCTCAAAAGAGTCGTGCAAAAAGGTAGTAGTTGGGTGCAGTCCCGAAGCACTTGGAGGCAGTGGCGGTTAGATATGATTCGTCTCTTCCGGTATCGGGGGTTGATATCGTGCTGTGTTCGGAGAGCCATTACACAAAGTCTGTGGCCAGGGCAAGCGAGATTTACTGGTAGGTATTCCAGTAGTTTCTCAGGGTGTTTTGGGCACACTTCGACATGACTTATTGCGCTATTAGGGGTCTGATGATTACCGCCCCACAGGCCCGATATGAGATACTCTTAGACGAACAGACCGAACTGTACAGAGATTGTCACATTCAGGCTCAGTAGGAGTTCGGATGGGTTTTCCTCATTGGCCTTGTTATCGACATCTACCCGGGGACCATTACGTGCAGCTAGTACCGCTTGCGGCCTGTGGTTAAACCCACTGCCAGCGTAGTGTCGAGTCTTTAGAGTCCCACATAGAGAGTTACCCTGCACCTGGCAAAAGGTGTAGAGGCCGTATGGTTTTACGGCAGGGCTTCGATCACTTATGTGCACTTGTGCGCGTATGATGTTCGGGAAGATAATACTAGTGGGCTTTGGTTTAAGCCGAAACCTTGTATTATATTGATGGATCACTTTTGTCTCTTTGTATTCGTGTTTCTCGGAACACGAATGCGGGTATGTATATACGGATGAGAGGGGCATAGAAGGAGACACCTCATTAGGGTTTTGACCATTGACTTGATAAAACAACTATGAGGCGGAGAAAAGTATTTGTTATTTTTGTAAATGATGATTGAGGCATGGCTACTTGTTTTGACTACTTGACTTTGTTTGACCATTTGACTTGGCTTGACCACTTGACTTGGTTTGACTATTTGACTTAGATATTTTTGTGAGATATTTTGTGACCTAGATATTTTGATGAGATATTTTTCGTGCCATGCTTGTAGTCAAGTCAAGGTAGCCATCTCACATTATCTTTATCATTTATCAAAATCATTTCTCTTTCCTCAATCTAGCTCTCTTCTTCTTCCTCACATCAAAATCCTAAAAGCTCTCATGTGTTGAGAATCCTAGGGTTTCAAGAGATAAATAAATCCATCTTCATAATCTACATCACCTATTCCATCATGTTTAGCAAGCTTGTTGCCCTAGTTACCTCGGTTTTGAGGTGGAGCTCGGACTATAGACTCTCGGGTGGATCGTCTTTGACTCGAGGTGGCCGTCGAAGAAGCAACGATCCGGATCGATCCTTGGAGCCTACGACGACGAGAAGGATAGCGATGAAGACCCGAAGGACATGTATCATGAGGTATAACTTCGTATCCGAGTAGTTAAACCTCAAGTAGTTGCTGGCTAGGGTTTATGGACGATCATTGGTTCTAGTCGGTGTTGCGAAGCTCGTAAAAATCATTTTTTGCAAATTCGGCCTCCCCACGAACATGTGGGGTGTGCGACATCGACTCACAATGGTATCAGAGCCTCTCATAAACATTAGATAGCTTTTAACGATATTAGAATTCCGCTGTTTTTGTCGCGGAAAAACTATCGACAAAAACAGTTTTCAAAAGTGATATTTTGAGTTGTTTGCACATCCCACGGGCTCACGGTTTGAACCGAGAAACCGCGGGGTGAAGCGTGTGCGCCCCGGGGACACCCCGAGGGGGACCAATGGCCGGGACCATGTAACATTTCAGAAAATATAAAATATTATTTTTGGAATTTAATATTAAAATAATATATTTCCCGAAAACTGCCCGATTTGCTAAATTGGGGTTTTCGAAAAAAAAGGTTTAAATATATGCCAATAATTGTGAAATAATTAGGAATTAAAATGATTTATTCATTTAAAAATATATTGAAAGGATTTGGCATTTTTAAGATTTATTATATGCAGTTTAAATGAAAACCCGATTAGTGCACTGCTAAGCGCGATTAAGCAAAATCCTTGTTTTTACAGTTTTCCGTGGCTAGTGCACCATGTCATGTTGCATATGGTTACATGTCGCATTTGTCTTGTTTTTTTGGGTATTATGTGATTTGGTTTTAAAAGAGAAAAGAAAAGAAAATGAAAAAGGGCAAAAGGGTAATTAGTGATAGAGTGGGTGAGAATAAGAGAGGAGAGAGAGAGAGAGCTGCCACATTCTCTTCCTCCACCATTTTTCATCTCCTTCTTCCTCTCCTCAAGCTCACTTCTCACCACCTTCAACCCCAATTATCATCTCCAAATCTCCACAAAAACCCTAAAACCCTTTCACAAAAGTTAATCCCCTCCTCACCCTCTACACAATGGACCAAGCAAAGTAGGATTTTGACAACATTGGAGAGCTAGGGTTTTTCTTGGGTTGCCCAAGTGAGGTATAAATTCTTCCATATAGTTTAATTTAAAGTCTAATAGCACCTTATAGTAGTTTAGAGTTAAATTGGTATTGATTAGTGAGGTGAGAAAATTTCTAGAGAAGGATTAGGGTTTGAGTGGTGTTGTGGTGATATAGTGGTTGTTAACAAGACTTGAGTGATGTTTTTACTCACCTATAACAGAGAATAGAACCCAAAACACGGACTTAGAAACCCCGACATCGGATAATTGTGTGAATTGTGAGGGTATTTTGGAATCTGCTAACACCCGGAGACCCTAAAAATTATTTAGCGAAGACAGAGAGTTAAGCAGGCAACCTAGATGATAATCCCAAGACCCGAGCCCGTACCCTACCACCCAGGCCTCAGATTAATTCATCCTGGCCGCAAATTGCGGCCAGGTCAGGGTTGTTTTGCTTCGAGTTGGTTCTGTTGCTGCTTTATCTGTAATCTAGACCCTAGGCATATGCAAAATTGGCTAATTTCACTTATGGTAAAATCTGAAGCATGTTTTCTAAGTTTCTGAATTCGTTTTGCGGATTTTAATGCATTTGGTTATGGTTTTTGATATTGTGTTTCCTTCATTTTGCGTTTGAACATCAACGGTTAGGGTTACTGATCGTGTTTTGCATGCGAGGCTAGAGGTTTTGACCTATGAGCGGAACGTGTGCCGTTATGGTTTCCAACTTGATTTTAATACGCATTTGCGATGTGTTATGATATGTAGGTACCCCACGAGGATTTCGAGACAATGAAGAAGAGGATGGCGGCATCGACATCGGCAAGCAAGAGCAGGTGAGTAGATTTATATTTACGGGGGAAGTCGGGTGGATGGCGTATAGCACCCCCGCAATTTCATAAGATTTTGATGTGAAGTGGTATAGATATACATATATAGGTTATTGTGGGATATGAACCTTAGCAAGAAAATCATTTGGAGATCATAGGTTAGTGTTAGCGAGATTTGAAGAAAAGGATTTAGTTGGGTTCTAAGTCGTGAACCCTAGAGTAAGGTTGACAAACACACACGAGGATACACGGGATATGGTTTGGCTGCATATGGTTATATTTATGTATATATATGGATGCGTTGGTGTGTGTGTGTGTCTATATATACATACATACATACATACATACATACACTTATATTCGGTTGATGAGGATAGTATATGGTATTTGGAGATGAGTCGATGAGGATTGGGCATGGTGCCATGATATCGGTGGTGTGATTTGGTTCGTACTAGGAGATACGACATGATAGTATAGCGGATCTCTAGGCGATGTGTTTCAGACACACGCACATATATTTGTTGATGATATCAGTTTGTACTAGACTTAGATCTGTACCCAGTTCATAACATATGATGATATGGATACCAGATGAGTAATGAGATAAATATGATATTTGACCCGTACCCAGATTTGGGATGCTGTGCAATAGATTTACGGTACGAGATATAGTTATGATGTTAGATCCGCACTCTTGACTCGAGGATATCATATTATTTATTGTATCGTACGTAATATTATTGAGGCAAGATCATCGACTACTAGATATATATATATATAGATCGACTCAGACTTAGGTGGATTCCTTTACCCTTTTGACTGGGCTCGAGTCATACTCAATTTCAAAAGTGGAGAATTGTGAGTAATTTAAATACCAAACTGTATGACTCGTATATTGGGTAGGTATATTTTTTCAGTGTTATTGTTACTATATCACTTCTGTATATTCATGATGTTTCATCGCATTGCATGCTTGTACATATGTTATCTGTAACTATTATGGAACCCTGCTGTCAGGACACCAGCACCATTACCGATCATGTGTATGTTCCATATACACCTGCTTGCCGGCTCACACACCTTATCATCGGTAATTGCCATGTCACGTACACTTTAAAGAATACTATTCATTGACATAGCTTGCTAGTTGATAGTTGCAATATGTTATAGTTTTCATATGCTAGTTCAACTATTGCATTTATGGCATGATATCGGATGCATTCATATATTCATTGGTCATGCAGTATTATGGAGATTTATGCCGGTATTCACTGTTTATTGATATCATGATTTTGATGATTTCGGATCCTTCTTGAGATTTTCTGGATTTGGAAACCGCATATGAAAGTTTTATAAACTGATGATTTATTTTATAGAGAAAAATTCGGTTTTCTTTGATATGATGAGTCTTGTCCACCATGATGTTTTCTCGGTTCTGAGATGGTTTTCGAGACCCGATTCGAGGAGTAGGATGAACCATCTGCGGGTACATGGTGGGACCGGTAAGGTACCCGGGGCAATAAGCTCGAGTTGTAGACGATGAGCCTGGCAGGGGAAGACTACCTACCGGTGATTGTTTGGCGCGGCGGATATCCGGAGGATACCGTTCATGGTCGTGTGATTGATGATATGGGCCGATCCGGACTGACGGATCCCATGGTATTGAGATGTTGAGATACTGAGATTTGAGACACTGAGATATTGTGATTTGATGATACAGGCCAGTCCGGATAGCCGGAGCCTGAGATATTGAGATATTGAGATTTATGTTTTGTGTCGATGCTTGATACTGATTTCTTTGTTGATTTCATCGATGATACTCGATTTATATACATACAGAAATCTCATTAAATAAAGAAACAGTTGTCTCATTCATGATGTATTCTGTTTCCATTAGTAATGCATTCATACATCATATATCTGATATGTTGCTATCTGAGGCACTGAAACGAGCACGTGGTATTGCACTTATGTGTAGATGGATCAGGAAATTTATTTGAGGATATTATTTGATATGACCTAGGATAGCCTCATACATTCGATTTCTGCTCTGTGATATTTTCTACTCACGAGTTAGCAACTCACCCCCGTTGTGCCACAGTTTCTTGCAGGTTTTTCCATATAGGTATCTTGACGGCTTGCTGGCACACTGCTTCCATTTCGGGTGATTGCTTTGGTAGGTGGGTTCACTTGCATCGTGACCACCATTGTACATTTATTATTTCAGTTGTATCTAGTAAACTCCATCAACCAGACTTGTATATTTGTTAGAGATAGAAGACCAATGTATATTCTTTCGACCGTAGAGTCGCGCGCTGTATTATTGTGGTTTTCCTCTGGTTTTCTTGGTGATATGGGCTTTCTTTTGAGTTTTGATCCTTGCCCTTGGCATTGTATATTATATTGTTTGCGTGGTTGTGACCGTCGATTGACGAAGAGCTAGCTCCCGCTTGGGGATGCCTTTTCTCATTCATGTATATATTATTCATGTTGTACCCCGTTCGGGGCTAGTATTTACAAAGGAAACTCTGCCGAAATTTTCAGAAAAGACTTGAGATTTTAAAAATGCAATACTTCGACTTATGTTGTTAAACTTCTTGCTTTAAATTGCTTTTTCCTTCACTCTACTGCTTTACTTGGTTTTGAATTTTTGGTTTTGGCTTACTTAGATTACGTACCCCTCGAGACGTTTCGTAATTTAGATACCTGTCATGTTCCGTACTTTTCGGATCGTGAAAAAGTTGGTATCAAAGCGTTAGGTTTTACCTTCTGAGTGTAGGATGACCCTTGGTTGATGGAGTAGGTGACTCAAGTAGAGTGACGTACCGTGTGTATGTTCCGCGGCATGCTTACGATACGCTACTCTGCTTAAGAAGCCTTAGGATGTATATTTCCTTGCACATCATTATATTCATTCCTATGATATTGCCTCATCAGTACCAGTTATGGTTTTGTTACCACGGTTACACGGGCAGAGAGATCTATGGCCAGAGTTGCGGTCAGCACGAGCTCGTCATGGACGAGGACTGACCAGGGCGTATTTCCGGCGGCACCCGATTGCATAGACATATCGACACACGATTGCATAGACATATCGTTTATTTGTGTTTTCGCGCCATGAGTGTTTGATGGATAGCTTTTACGAGATTTCTCGGACGTGCAGATCAGCACCAGAGGATTGGGCTACCGATAGCGGCCAGCCTGGATGTGATGACCGTCAATGCACAGATTATTTGATGATTGAGGCACTGTTTAGCGTGCGGACGAATGAGCCAGTTGTTGATGCGACTGAAAAGATATCACCCCAGATGCTTGGAGCTATTGCAGCGCGAGTTGCAATTATAGATATGATAGAAGTTTGCTAGTCACCAAGATGAAGACTAGGACATGTGATTCGTTGCATACCCCGATGCGAGGTCATCAGATTGATTGATTCCAACTAGAGACGACTTCACGCAGGTACGTTGGGAGTCGATAGAGATGATTGATAGAGTACGTGCGTGTTCAAGTTCTTGTTTAAATACCGCAATCAAGACGGTTTCGCTTGTAGCTAGCCGGTTGAGTATGGGTCGTCCGCAGGGAGATGGGAGTCTTTTTCAAAGTGTTTTAACGAGTTAAGTCCTGTTTTCAGATTTTGTTGTGGTTATCTAAGTGTTAAGTTGATATTTAAAGAGAGCTTGTTAGGGTTAGAATTAGGTTAGCTTGAGTTAGGAGTCTCCTCATCTTTCGTTGCCCCTCTTAATATCGGTGTTACGGTAATCGGCAACAACGGGGATTAGCACGACTAGGAAGGAACTTGCGAGTATAAGCTAGGCTTTCCAACGCATAAGTCCTTCCTTTTGGTGCTTGTCCGTCCGTTCTTGGCTCTTAGCCATAACCTCCGGTTAATTCAACCACAACCGGTCTCACTACGGAATCACCGCTATCATGTAGGATAGGGTGCCGTAAGGAGCGGATTGTGGTTCAATTAACGGGAGTCGATTTAAGCTGTTGGGCAAGGAAAGAGTGAGAGAGATTTTCTTCTCTCAAACTTCCCTTATCCTACCCTAACAAGTATAAAACTACTCACACTTCATGATAAGGAAAAACAAAACAAAACAAAAGAGGAAGATAGAAAGAGGGAGATTAGAAGAATACGACTAACTATTTGCGACCTCACCTTGGCGAGGATCAAGCGTAAGTATCATTGTCGTATGAATGATAAAGAGAAAAGAGAAAAAAGAAACAAAAAGGAAATAACAACAACTACTTAACGAATTTAAAGTTACAACAATTATAACAAAAGTAAGACAAGCATGATAATAAAATGATCTTCTTTATTCACCATTCCTCACTCAGAAAGCTCACTACAAGTTTAATGGAGAAGAGATGAGAAGAAGAAGAACATGTAAACTAAAACCTAGAAAAAGAAAATACAAGAATGGGCCCTTTCCTTCACAAAGTTCTGGGCTATTTATAGGCCAGAAAATGAAACCCTAGGGCAACCACCAGAACACCTGTACAATGCCCAAAATACCCCCCAAAGCACTTTTCGTTTGGCGCCAGAACGGCCGCGGAACCGCGGCCAAGGCCCCCCTTTGGCCACGGTTCCGCGGCCGTTTAGATGAATTGGGGTTCTGTCTTTTTGGTGGTACCCTGGTTTGATGTGAGGTGCAATCTGGTATATGTGTTTTCTCATAATTGCTTCACGAATTTTCCAGAATTTCTGTTGAGAAAGGTGGACTTTTTGTCAAGATTTTGTCATGATTGCCTCGAGCTCCGCGTAGATCTCTTGGATCTTGTGCTACCATTGAGCCTTGTGCCTGAAAACGATATTGATTTGACATTTTGTCTTCCTAAACTGGTATCTGGCAGCATACGGATGAAGAGCGGAGACCGTGTTTTATCTGTGGTTGGCAGGAACCCGGATTTTATCGTGTTTTTCCATGAGTTCCTCCGTTTAGAGCTGAGAACCTGTATCCTGCAATTTACTAGCAAACAGGGCTCAAGAGTATCTACCGATATGCAAAGTGATAAAAATTGGGCGGTATGAAAATGCAAAAATCTGTTATGAACAAATACCCCCAAACTTATCATCTGCTCGTCCCGAGCAAATCCAATTTATTCACAAAAAATTTCCTAACCTCACTTTCGCAGGGAACGCGATTGCACTGAGCATGCGCAACAAGCCGTTAAACCTCTAGGTGTCCCTAGTAGGAGGAGTGTTATCTCCTGAGGGTTTTCAGCGGATACTACCCACAAAATCCGGTCAAGTTGGTTTCATAAAATAACTAAGATTCAAACCCTAAAGTTTTGTTTCAGAAAATAACAATTCTATAATCCTAAGTCTAGACTATCGAACCTTTATTTTTCACACCTCGCTTCTTATTTAACTACAGAATTTATATGTCTTTACGTGTAGTGCAAATAGTGTCGTTAAGTTCCAGAAGGATCGATTAAAGTCATCATGTCGCACAATAAAGCCCAGATAACAATTTAAAAAGGATCACATAAGTTTTATAACGAGTTAAGCATTTTTCAAGTTTCGTTTTCCAGTAAGGTTTCAACTTCAGAATTTCTATCTTCCTTAACAGGAAACTAAGTCGTATTTTTCACTCCACCTTTTTCTTGTTTTCATTTCATACACACCTCTGTGAACGTGCAATAGTCTTTATCAAAGAGTAAAAACCTTCATATCTCCGTTAAAATTTTTTTTAAAAGCCTGTCTTTTATCAAGATTATTCTCACACAAAGAACCGTTAGGAATTTTAACTCGGAGAGAACACTTGCTTGACTTTGTTTTAAACTGGACTTTCTAGGCTTCTTAGCGAGCTTTGGGCCAATGCACCCAAACCAGTTGATTTTAGGGCATTAGGTGTAGAAACACCCCAGCGGACTTAATTACTCAAGTTACCTAGGTCCAAAAACAAAAGACAGTTTGGCGTGAAAATCAGATGATTTAATACGAACGGAGATATAACCGGCAGTTCCATTATTTTTTTTTTGGATAAAAGACGTGTTTAGTGGGTTTGGTGTGTAATCATTCCAATCAAGTTCCAGATGGGTTATTTTTCAGACTTAGTTCCAATTACGGCATCAATAACATTCCTTCATATTCGCTTTACTTCATAAACTATTCTTGACATTACTTATTTCAGAACAAACCTATTTGATCCTCAGAAAATCATTTATCTGTTTAAAAGTTTAAACATGAAAGACTTGTCATCTAATTCCCAAAATTCACGACACGTGTAGTGTGATGTAAAGACTTATATCAGCTATAGTTAACTTCAAAGGAGAGTTATCTTTCAGGTTTTCAAAATCCAAACATAAGATTTAGTTATTCCTATATTTTCAAACAAAACCGTCGAAATGTTGAATCAAAGTTCTTCCACAAGCTAACTTGACAGAAAAGTTTTTATGTTTTTGGAAAATTTTCAGATTTTTATGGATTTAAATATGCAGATGCAAAATATACATATGAATGCGAAGGTAAGAAATGCGTACCGAGTGTACCCCCAAACTTAAACTAGACAGTGTCCTCACTGTCATTGCATGAAGAGATCATTTGAAGGGTCAAAATTGTCGGTTAGCGATACAAAATTGTCTATTTGTTTTTGTTTTTAAAGGAAAGAAAAAGAATATACACAAATATAAACAAAATGGTTTGTACATACCCCCAAACTTATTTGGAACAGTGTCCACTGTTCTTGGCTGGATAACCGAAGTTTGGAGGTAGGCAGAGGAAGATCATTCAGGGTAAACCGGCTCCTGTAAGAACAGGAGCCCCTCTGTTGGTTCGGCGCTAAGGTACGGTTTGCATCGGTGTCCATTTACCTTGAAGAGTGGACCGTCCTTTGGATTTTCCAAATCCACAGTGCCCTGCGGATACACATTTCGCACAAAATACGGCCCTTTCCAGCGAGATCTGAGCTTTCCAGGATGGAAGTGAAGTCGGGTGTCGTAAAGCAGTACCTGCTGTCCAGGTACGAAGGTTTTGCGCAAAAGGTGTTTATCGTGAAACACCTTCGTTCGATTCTTAACGACAACCGCGTTATCGTAAGCCTCATCCCTAAGCTCGTTCAGTTCGTTCAACTGCAGCTTCCGATGGCTGCCCGCGTCCTCGATAGATAGATTCAGCTCCTTTATCGCCCAAAATGTGCGATGCTCTATTTTGACAGGAAGGTGGCAGGCTTTTCCGTACACAAGCCGATAGGGAGACATGCCAAGGTCGGTCTTATAAGCGGTTCTAAATGCCCAAAGGGCATCAGTGAGTTTCAGAGACCAATCCTTACGGTTCTTGGAAACCGTCTTCTCCAGTATCTGCTTGATTTGCCGATTTGAAACTTCGGCCTGCCCGCAGGTTTGGGGGTGGTAGGGCGTAGAAAGCTTATGATTTATGGAGTATTTCCGCATCAAGGCCTCGAAGGTTTTGTTGCAGAAATGGCTTCCATTGTCACTAATGATCGCTCGGGGGTGTCCAAACCGTGAGAAAATGTTTTCTTTAAGGAACCTAACGACAACCCTTGTTGTCGTTAGTCCGGCTGGGCACAGCCTCGACCCATTTAGTGACGTAATCAACAGCTAGAAGGATGTACAAGTTCCCAAAAGAGCTCGGAAACGGCCCCATGAAGTCTATCCCCCAAACATCAAAAATCTCCACAACCAAGATCGGTTGGAGCGGCATCTCGTTCCTCCGGGATATCCGGCCCATGTGTTGGCACAGGGAGCAAGTCTTGCAATAGTCGTGAGCGTCTTTGAAGAGTTGTGGCCAGTAGAAACCACATTGCAAGATCTTCTCAGCTGTCTTTCTGGGCCCAAAATGCCCGCCACACGCTTGATCGTGGCAAAATGACAGCACACTCTTGAATTCCTCATCAGGGACACACCGACGAATAATCTGGTCGGGAGAGTACTTGAACAAGTAGGGTTCGTCCCAGTAAAAGTGTTTTACTTGGGATAAGAAGCGAAGTCTGTCCTGACTTGACCATTCAGTCGGTAGTAATCCCGTGGCCAAATAGTTCACAATATCTGCGAACCAGGGTTCGCACGATACTGTCAAGAGCTGTTCATCCGGGAAAACGTCGTTGATTGGAATTGGAAGCGAAGGCGAAGAAGGAAGTCGTGAGAGATGGTCGGCAACTACGTTTTCACATCCTCGTTTGTGATCCTTAATGACAAGGTCAAACTCTTGAAGCAAGAGGATCCAACGTATTAACCGAGATTTTGCATCTTTCTTCGCAAAAAGATGGCGCAGAGCTGAATGGTCCGTGTAGACAATGACTGGAGAGCCGATGAGGTAGGGCCTGAACTTTTCTAGAGCAAATACAACAGCTAAGAATTCCTTCTCAGTTGTTGTATAATTGAGTTGGGCGTCGTTCAGGGTACGGCTCGCGTAATAGATTACGTGCGGCATCTTGTTGATGTGCTGTCCAAGGACAGCACCGATGGCAAAGTCGGATGCATCGCACATAATCTCGAATGGGTGCGTCCAGTCAGGGGAAGAAAGAACGGGAGCAGAAGTGAGTGAGCGTTTCAGTGACTCGAATGCAGTCACACAGCTCGAGTTGAAGTCGAAAGGTGTGTCCTTGGCCAGCAAAAGCGTCAAGGGCCTAGCAATCTTGCTAAAGTCCTTGATAAACCGTCTATAGAAACCGGCATGGCCAAGGAAGGCTCGGATATCTCTGACGCATCGGGGAGGAGGCAGATTGGAAATGACCTCAATCTTTGCTTTGTCAACCTCTATGCCATTTTGCGAGATGATATGTCCTAAGACAATACCTTCGCGCACCATGAAGTGGCATTTCTCCCAGTTCAAAGTGAGATTCTTGTCCTTACATCGGGTAAGGACAGCGTCAAGATGCAGCAAACACTCGTCGAAGGAGTCGCCGAAGATGGAGAAGTCATCCATGAAAATCTCCAGAAATTTTTCCACCATGTCTGAAAAAATTCCCATCATACACCGCTGGAAGGTAGCGGGCGCATTGCATAACCCAAAGGGCATGCGTCGATATGCAAACGTGCCGAAAGGACAAGTGAAAGTGGTCTTGTCCTGGTCTTTTTCGGCGATGGGGATTTGATTATAGCCAGAGTAGCCATCAAGAAAACAATAGTACTCATGTCCGGCCAATCGTTCCAGCATCTGGTCAATGAAAGGTAGCGGAAAATGGTCTTTCCGCGTTGCGGCGTTGAGTTTTCTGTAATCAATGCAAACTCGCCACCCAGTTTGGGTGCGAGTAGGGATTAACTCATTCGCCTCGTTGGTTATGACCGTGATGCCCGACTTCTTGGGGACAACATGAATGGGGCTAACCCACTGGCTATCAGAGATAGGGTAAATGATACCACTATCTAGACATTTGACGATCTCCTTCTTCACAGCCTCCTTCATGACTGGATTAAGACGTCTTTATGGACCCCGGGCTGGTTTGGCATCATCCATCAGATGAATGTGATGCTCAACGATCAGGGGACTAATCCCCTTGATGTCCGCCATGGACCAGCCAAAAGCTTGCCTGTTGCTGTGCAAGACCGCGAGAAGGGCTTTCTCTTGCTCGGGAGCTAGAGAAGCCGAAATGATGACAGGGAGGGTTTCGTTCTCGCCTAAGTAAGCATACTTAAGGTGAGACGGCAACGGCTTGAGTTCGAGCGTTGGAGATGAAATGATGGAAGGCAAGACTGGTGCAAAGGTCTCGAACTCAAAGGACTCCAGCAAAGGTTCAAAACGAGTGTAGGCAACCGAGTCGGATGGTTCAGGTAACTCATCCGGAAAGTCGAAGGATTCAAACTCGGGTTGTGTGCGGCTAAGATCTTTCGAGAACGTGAAACACTCGTATTCGTTATCGGGCGCAGAAACAGCAGCAGGTTTGAAGAGAAACGCACTAGTGGCGTCAAGATTATCGTGATCAAACAGAAACTCCTCGAATTCACACTCTTCTGGTGTGATCTCCTGGATCGAGCAGACGTCCAGTATATGAGCATTAGGTTCGGCGGGCTGATTCCCTAACCTAAAAATGTTGAGTTCAATCGTCATGTTTCCAAAAGAGAGGTTCATCGAACCATTGCGACAATTGATCACAGCATTTGAGGTTGCGAGAAATGGGCGACCGAGTATCACCGGAATTTGATTCCGGGGGTTAGCTACAGGCTGTGTATCTAATACAATGAAGTCAACGGGGAATATGAAGTCCCCGACTCTTATCAACACATCCTCTAGCTCACCCCTAGGATGGGTGATCGATCGGTCGGCCATTTGGAGAGTGCAGTGTGTGGGTTTCAACTCTCCGACGCCTAATTGCTCGTATACTGAATACGGAAGGAAGTTAACACTGGCACCAAGATCTAATAGTGCGCGGTTGATGTTCTTATCCCCAATGGTAATTGAAATCATAGGACAGCCAGGGTCCTTCCTTTTTTGTGGTAAAGATTGGGTAAGGGCATCACTCACAGCACTAGCCAAGAAAACTTTCTTGGGTACCTGAGACTTCCTCTTTTTCGTGCACAAGTCCTTTAAGATTTTTGCGTAGGACGGGACTTGTTGGACAACATCTAAAAGAGGAATGTTAATGTTAACCTGCTTGAATAACTCCAGAATCTTCTCCATTTGAGGATTTTGTTTGTTAGACCTCAACCGGTTTGGAAATGGAACATTTTGAAAATTGGTTGAGTCTAATGCTGGAGGAGGAGATTTTGGAGTTTGAACGGATCCCAGAATAGTTGTTTTCGTGGAGTGAGAAGTGGGTCCCCGTTCAGAGCAGAAGAAGAGGAAGGGGAGCCTTGTGAAGAACTGAGAATAGGCTCAGAAGACGAAGAAGAAGAAGAAGACGAAGAAGAAGAAGCGGCGGCCGGGGTGTCATCGTTGATTCGCTTGCCAATGTTGTTTTGCAGCATCCTTCCCGATCTCAGCGTAGTCACGGCACTCACATTATGGTTTTGTTGTTAAAGAGCAACATGTGCATTATGTGGGTGACCGGGATTTGGAAGTGGCTGGGACGGGAGCTTCCCCTTCTCTCGCTCGCTCAAGGCCGCGTTCAGCTGTGCAATCTGGGCCTCAATGGTCTTGATGCTTTGCCCGTGTGCGGCAGTGTGTTGCACTAAAGATTGAATCGAAGACTGGATGTTGGCAGTGGATTGAGTCGATTGTTTAACAAACGCCTCCAGACTTCGCTCAAGCGAGGAAACCTTATCGTTGTTCGACGGAACAAAGTTGTTTGGTGGAAAAGAATTGTTTGGTGCAAAGTTGTTCGTCTGATTCTGAAAAGGTTGGGGTTGGAAGGGCTGCTGATACTGGGTTTGTTGTTGCGCTTGTTGTTGCGGCGGAGGGGCCCTTTGGAAATTGTTGCCTTGGAATTGATTCTGATTCTGATTCCAGGCGAAATTGGGGTGGTTCCTCCAACCGGGATTGTAGGTGGAAGAGTATGGATCATTCCTCGATCTTTGCTGGAATGCATTAACCTGATCCTGTCCTTGCGATGGTGGATTGTAAGGACACTCTTCGGTCAAGTGAGAAGGATCGGAACAACAAGCGCAGATGGTACGAAGGGGGAGAACAGGGGCAGGTGTAGGAGAAGAAAATTTGCTCTCTATTGCTTCAAGCTTTTTTGTTATTGCAGCCATTTCAGCTCTCATCGCAATAGAGACATCAAGCTGGTGAATTCCTACCCTAGACTGACCGGTAGAAGTGGAGGTAGAAGAAGTCGGTCTGGTGCTCTCCCACTGTAGCGTTTGCTCCGCAAGGTCGTCAAAGAACTGCCACGCTTCCTCGTCAGATTTCGATAGGAAGTGGCCCTGACAGATGGTTTCCAGCAACTGCTTTGTTGCTGGTTCAGTCCCTCGTATAAGGTTTGGTAGAGCTGCCATTTCTCTATACCGTGGTGAGGACACTGAACAAGAAGGTCTTTGTACCGGTCAAAGCACTTCCAGAAGGGTTCAGAAGGAAGCTGGGAGAATTGGTTGATTTCATTTCGAATCCTTGCGGTCTTATGATTCGGATAAAATTTCTTCAGAAACGCTTTAACAAACTCGTCCCAGCTGGTGATTGAGTGGGAAGCGGTGCTATACAGCCATTTTTCAGCGAGATCGCATAAAGTGAACGGAATGACCCGTAGACGTATAGCATCGTCCGACAGCTGGGTGGTTTTCATCATGGCACAGACGTTTTGAAATTTATTGATGAAGATATAGGCATCTTCAGATTCAAGCCCATGAAAACGTGGAAGCATGTTGATGAAATAGGGCTTAATTTCAAAGTTGTCCCCATTGGCCGGAGGAAGAGAAAGGCAGGTGGGAAGTGCAGAACGGGTGGGATAGAAATGATCCTGGAGCGCGATTCGCTGCGGCGCTACAACAGGCGGAGGTGGTGAGATATTGGTCTCCGTAGGAGGTGGAGCCAATCCAGCGGTGGTCAAAGAGATGTTCGGATTAAATCCCGACATCGCGGAAGAAGAGGTTGGTGAAGGTGAAGGTGAAGGTGAAGATGTATGAACAGAATTCCGGTCAACGTCGGAGTTGGCCGGCAAAGGAAGGGGTGAAAGAGGAGTGGACGGAGTATCGACTTCGGAGTCGATCGCGTAGTCGGTCACGACTAACGTAACGCGGACTAGACGGGCGCTAGTGTCCCGAGTCCAAGCGGACATACACTAAACGAGTTTAGTATAGTCAAAGCGGAGAAGGTGAGGGTAAGAAAACGTCAATGGAGAAAGGCGATGGGTGGTGGGTGAAAATGGATTTGGCGACAAAAGGGCAAGTTTTTATAAAAGTTTTTGATTTTTTCTTTTTTTTTTAGAAAGAGATTTACAGAAGTATGTACGGAAATACGGCTTAAGCAATCACAAACAAGATATGCACAATCACACCTAGATCTAGGGTAACCTAGGTCTACTAGACCTGCTCCTGAACTTGATTGTCGAAGTTAAACAGTGTCGAGAAACAGGCTTAAAAATACACTGATCACGAGGCCAGGTAAGTGCAGAGATAAGGGAACGCTTTCGCGAAGTTCCTTAATTAAATAACCCTTTCTCTTTCGGCGGTTGCGCCTTTAACACTTTCCTAGACACCCCGTAAACAATATACGGTTAAGCGAGGTTCTAAACACGGTTTATCTTCTCCTAATGAGCGCGAAGTCCTTAGGGCTGAAGTCTAGTATTTTTTAATTTACAATGGACAATGCATATGCTTTAGTGATTTTTGGGGTCTTGGGAAGGGTGATGAAATCCCCACCCAATCTGGATTGGTTTCAAGCCCCTTAAGTCCGTATTAAAGAATGCAAAACAGTAACAAATCAACTGCAAACAATTTTTATTTTGCGGCGCAAAGAATCCTGCACAAGAACAATTTATTGGAAGGGGGAGAAGAATTTGCGCAAAGAAGGCTGCAGAAAACACAATTCAGTAGAGTCCAGAGGAGTGGAGAGAGGCAGAGAGACTTACAGAGAGAAGATGACACACTGAACCCACCAAGTGGCCGCGGTTCCGCGGCAATAAGGCCCTAATGCCGCGGTTCTGCGGCGGAAATGAGGAGTTGTGCTGTCATTTTTCTGGTGTGGGTTCTATTTGGTATCCTCTGCTTGTCTGGATGTATGGAATTCTTATATACTCACAGTTTCTGCTCCAGATTTTTACAGTAGACCGGATGCTTCGTTTTTTTCCGTCGCGGTGTAGCCGCGAACTGTGGGTCTATCTTCCCACGTCTTTGGCACTGTACTTGAAATCCGTATTTTCAACGTCTTGGCCACTGAACTCGAACCTTGTATTTTCCTACACACTTGCACAAAAGCTAATCAAAAAACGACAAGATGGTTTTTTTTTACAAAGTATATTTTTTTTCGTTTTTTTTTATATACTTACAAATTAACCCGAAATTACACAAGGAAATAAACTACCGTCTCCCCGGCAACGGCGCCATTTGATTGATAGAGTACGTGCGTGTTCAAGTTCTAGTTTAAATACCGCAATCAAGACGGTTTCGCTTGTAGCTAGCCGGTTGAGTACGGGTCGTCCGCAGGGAGATGGGAGTCGTTTTCAAAGTGTTTTAACGAGTTAAATCCTGTTTTCAGATTTTGTTGTGGTTATCTAAGTGTTAAGTTGATATTTAAAGAGAGCTTGTTAGGGTTAGGATTAGGTTAGCTTGAGTTAGGAGTCTCCTCATCTTTCGTTGCCCCTCTTAATATCGGTGTTACGGTAATCGGCAACAACGGGGATTAGCACGACTAGGAAGGAACTTGCGAGTATAAGCTAGGCTTTCCAACGCATAAGTCCTTCCTTTTGGTGCTTGTCCGTCCGTTCTTGGCTCTTAGCCATAACCTCCGGTTAATTCAACCACAACCGGTCTCACTACGGAATCACCGCTATCATGTAGGATAGGGTGCCGTAAGGAGCGGATTGTGGTTCAATTAACGGGAGTCGATTTAAGCTGTTGGGCAAGGAAAGAGTGAGAGAGATTTCCTTCTCTCAAACTTCCCTTATCCTACCCTAACAAGTATAAAACTACTCACACTTCATGATAAGGAAAAACAAAACAAAACAAAAGAGGAAGATAGAAAGAGGGAGATTAGAAGAATACGACTAACTATTTGCGACCTCGCCTTGGCGAGGATCGAGCGTAAGTATCATTGTCGTATGAATGATAAAGAGAAAAGAGAAGAAAGAAACAACAAGGAAATAACAACAACTACTTAACGAATTTAAAGTTACAACAATTATAACAAAAGTAAGACAAGCATGATAATAAAATGATCTTCTTTATTCACCATTCCTCACTCACAAAGCTCACTACAAGTTTAATGGAGAAGAGATGAGAAGAAGAAGAACATGTAAACTAAAACCTAGAAAAAGAAAATACAAGAATGGGCCCTTTCCTTCACAAAGTTCTGGGCTATTTATAGGCCAGAAAATGAAACCCTAGGGCAACCACTAGAACACCTGTACAATGCCCAAAATACCCCCCAAAGCACTTTTCGTTTGGCGCCAGAACGGCCGCGGAACCGCGGCCAAGGCCCCCCTTTGGCCGCGGTTCCGCGGCCGTTTAAATGAATTGGGGTTCTGTCTTTTTGGTGGTACCCTGGTTTGATGTGAGCTTCAATCTGGTATATGTGTTTTCTCATAATTGCTTCACGAATTTTCCAGAATTTCTGTTGAGGGAAAGGTGGACTTTTTGTCAAGATTTTGTCATGATTGCCTCGAGCTCCACGTAGATCTCTTGGATCTTGTGCTACCATTGAGCCTTGTGCCTGAAAACGACATTGATTTGACATTTTGTCTTCCTAAACTGGTATCTGGCAGCATACGGATGAAGAGCAGAGACCGTGTTTTATCTGTGGTTGGAAGGAACCCGGATTTTGTCGTGTTTTTCCATGAGTTCCTCCGTTTAGAGCCGAGAACCTGTATCCTGCAATTTACTAGCAAACACGGCTCAAGAGTATCTACCGATATGCAAAGTGATAAAAATTGGGCGGTATGAAAATGCAAAAATCTGTTATGAACAAGAGACGATCAAATGTCAGAAGCCCATTTTCCAAGTTTAAACTATTCAGAGACAAATGCAAGTAATGCTATGGACCCTCTAGAAGAATGAAACCCTAACTCGACATAATGACCATGAGAACGCTTTGAAACCTTAGGGTTTGCGGCAGTTCAGCGGTGCTATTAGTGAGGCTTAGGTTTGCCCTTCTACGGTTGGTCCACAGGTACTGTGGCATGTACTGAAATACTATTAAACTGTACCCAAGATGTTGATCTCTTGGGGGATTATAGAACCTTGACGAATCGATCGAAAAGTTCGACATCATTCGGATATCATGTGATGGGATACATTGCTTGGGAGACTCCAGATACGAGTATAGCCATTGGGGCGCAGTTCATGCAGCCATGAAGAGACAAGTCCGAAGCAGTCGACATTTGAGAAGAATGGAGTAAGAGGTTCGTACGAGATCTTGATGAGATGACGTTCCACTCCGCCGACATCAGAGATGTGATACGCATGCAGAGGCGTTGTATATGGATATATCTTCCGGAAGGAGTCGTGATGAGTATGCAACCGTTCCGGAACCAGAAACAGATATAGTAAAGGATGATGACTTCCGGCAATTCGGCGGAAATGAGATTTGGGTGATACTTCGACAAAACCTTTTTGGAGTACTATACGAGAAGACCTGGACCCAGGATCAGTTGTATTACGCACACCCAGGAGACCAGAGTTCGGCATCATTGATGAGATAGGTTATGAGCGACCATGATAATTGGCCAGAGATCTTTAGAGGATATGCTAGAGCGGATCGTTTCCGTTAGTACACCGAACCGGGCCGACGAGCCAACGGATTGCAATATTGGTAATCCACAGAGAAATGAAGACCCAGAGACAAAAGATGCCAGACCGTGAGCAGAAGGCAGCGGATGTTCTTGCTCTGCCAGTTTTGAGCGCATCGATACTTTTCGACATTGTAGGGAGGCGTACCTCAATGTCTTTCATTGCGATTTGTGTTGTGATCTGAATACCATGCTTATATCACTTGGATTTGAGTTTTGATGATTGGGCTTTATGGTATTGTTTTCGTGCACCATGGCTGCACCTACTGAGTATTTACGTTTTGTGCATAGCAATTGCACTTGAGATATGCTTTATACACCGTTGTGTTGATTTATGATTTGTGCAGGTTTATTGCACTTGATTCATTTTTGTGCCTTGGCTGCACATGTTTATGATTTCATGGATTGCATAAAGCTGATTTGATTTTTGTGCAGGTGGTACGCACTCGATTTGGTTTTTGCACTCGGTATTGCTTACATGTGCTTGCAGTGCGTGGATACGTGTTTTGTGCACGCAGTTGCACGTGTTTATGATTTTATACACCTTGGCACACTTGGTGTTGCTTTTTATACGCATTTGAGTTATTGATGCATTTCCGTGCACTTGTTGCACCCGATTCGTATTTTGTGCAGTTGTTGCACTAGGTTTTAAAGCTGTGCATTGTTGCACCATATTGTATTTCGTGCACTGGATGGACTGTATTCGGTATTTCATGCACTGGATGCACTGTATTTGGTATTTCGTGCACTGGATGCACTGTATTCGGCATTTCGTGAACTGGATGCACTGTATTTAATATTTCGTGCACCGGATGCACTGGAGTTAGTATTTTGTGCACTTGATGCACCATATTTGTATTTTTGTGCGATTGTTGCACTGTATTGTTTTTCGTCCACCGGATTCATATTTCGAGCATTTTTTGCACCAGTTAGGTATTTTGTGCATTGGTTGCACCAGAATTATACTCCGTACCTTGGTTGCACCCGATTTATGTCTTAGAGCATTTGTGTTACCAGATTTGTGTTTTGTGCGCGTCTGCACTTGATGTTTTTTTTCATGCATGTTACTGCACTAGATACTTTTCATGGACTGACGCGCTTGGGTTGGATTTTTGCGGATATTAGGCGCTTAATATTGGATTTTTTGCGCATCGGATGCACTTGATTTAGATTTTATTCGTGCATGTTGGATGCACATGATTTAGATTTTATTCATGCATGTTCGATGCCCTTGATTTAGCCTTCATTCGTTCATGACGGATGTACTTGATTTGGATTTTCGCGCATGTTGAGCACATGATATGAGATGTGGTTTTGTGCACACCGGATGCACTCGATTAGGATTTCCATTCGTGCATGTTAGTTGCACTGGATTGAGATTTTGTGCACCACAGTTGCACTCGACTTTGATTTATGACATTCGAGATGTTGATTTTGATTCCATGCCTCATATTTTGAGCGATTTAATTGCATGATTGACATTTTGTGCACCATAGTAGCACTTGACTTTGATTAGATATCATTCGAGATGTTGATTTTGATTTCATGCCTATGGTATGCATGTGATTTGACTTATTCTTTCGACATAGTTTTCATACACTTTTAGTATTTTGATTCGATTTTGTGCACGCTGATGTACATGGTTGTGAGATTATATACCACGGTATATCTGATTTGGATTTGGATTGAGATGTGTTGTATACCGTCGATTTCGATTGCGATATTCGATATTGTTTTCGTACACCTTGTGCAATGGATTTGGATTCTTGCGCAAATTTGGGCGCTTGATGCGATTTTGATGCACACCAGATGCACTCAATCGAGATTGTTCTTGCATATCAGATGAACCTGCTTTTGGCTGTCAGACACACTAGTTGCCCTTCACAAGTGTCCGTGCACACCCGTTGCACTTAGATTTTGTTTATGTGCACATGTATGGCACATTTCATTGATTTCAATTTCCATGCGCACCAGACGCACGTGTCATTCATGTACATATTTTGTATTTAATTTCCCTTTGAGACAATGTTTATGATATTTACTAATTGGTATAGTAGCTGAGCAGGACTAGTCCGAGGACAGTACCTGATTATGTTTTTGCATGCATCGATAGTTATCGAAGGGATTTCCAAAAGGGAGCAATAGTCTCAGTATTTACCTACGTGTCCAAGATGACACGAAGCATTTTTCAAAGGAAACCCTTCTAAATTATTTTTCTAAATGGAGGGACGTATGTTAAACAAAAGATATATATATCTTTATATATATATATATATATATATGTATGTATATGGGATTATTTTCTTACAATAAACGTCCACTACTTATGCCATGGGTTACGCATCACGCGGCGATTTAGAAAGGATTTTGCATGTGTTCTATTCGGTTTTGGATATTTGAGGAAGCGTACTATATATGTATCATAGTATTTGACGAGTGTATATTGGATTTCAGTGGTGGATTTTGAGATCTATATCTCCATTGTAAATCCGATGATATGCGTGCGAATCAGATGATTTGCGTGACGCTTGACGGAGTTCGATTTTGGTTTATATACTCGTTTTTCATGCGCATGTATTGCGCTACGATGTGTTTTATGTATTTATGATTTCGGAGCCCCGACGGCATGGTCTTTTATTGAAATGTTTTAGAATTTGGGGGTTTAAATTTAAATTCGGGAACCGAATTTCTTTAAGGGGAGAAGATTGTAACATTTCAGAAAATATAAAATATTATTTTTGGAATTTAATATTAAAATAATATATTTCCTGAAAACTGCCCGATTTGCGAAATTTGGGTTTTCGAAAAAAGGGTATAAATATATACCAATAATTGTGAAATAATTAGGAATTAAAATGATTATTCATTTAAAAATATATTGAAAGGATTTGGTATTTTTAAGATTTATTATATGCAGTTTAAATGAAAACCCGATTAGTGCACTGCTAAGCGCGATAAAGCCAAATCCATGTTTTCACAGTTTTCCGTGGCTAGTGCACCATGTCATGTTGTATTTGATTACATGTTGTCGCATTTGTGTTGTTTTTTTAAGTATTATGTGATTTGGTTTTAAAAGAGAAAAGAAAAGAAAATGAAAAAGGGCAAAAAGGTAATTGGTGAGAGAGTGGGTGAGAATAAGAGAGGGGGGAGAGAGAGGGCTGCCACATTCTCTTCCTCCACCATTTTTCATCTCCTTCATCTCCTCAAGCTCACTTCCCTCCACCTTCAACCCCAATTATCATCTCCAAATCTCCACAAAAACCCTAAAACCCTTTCACAAAAGTTAATCCACTCCTCACCCTCTACACAATGGACCAAGCAAAGTAGGATTTTGACAACATTGGGGAGCTAGGGTTTTTCTTGGGTTGCCCAAGTGAGGTATAAATTCTTCCATCTAGTTTAATTTAAAGTCTAATAGCACCTTATAGTAGTTTAGAGTTAAATTGGTATTGATTAGAGAGGTAGAAAATTTCTAGAAAAGGATTAGGGTTTGAGTGGTGTTGTGGTGATATAGTGGCTGTTAACAAGACTTGAGTGATGTTTTTACTGACCTAGAACAGAGAATAGAACCCAAAACACGGACTTAGAAACCCCGACATCAGATAATTGTGTGAATTGTGAGGGTATTTTGGAATCTGCTAACACCCGGAGACCCTAAAAATTATTTAGCGAAGACAGAGAGTTATGCAGGCAACCTAGATGATAATCCCAAGACCCGAGCCCCTACCCTACCACCCAGGCTATAGATTCATTCATCCTGGCCGCAAATTGCGGCCAGGTCAGGGTTGTTTTGCCTCGTGTTGGTTCTGTGGCTCCTTTATCTGTAATCCAGACCCTAGGCATATGCAAAATTGGCTAATTTCACTTATGGTAAAATCTGGAGCATGTTTTCAAAGTTTCTGAATTCGTTTTGCGGCTTTTAATGCATTTGGTTGTGGTTTTTGATATTGTGTTTCCGTCGTGTGCCGTTTGAATGTCAACGGCTGGGGTTACAGATCGTGTTTTGCATGCGAGGCTATAGGTTTTGACCTATGAGTGGAACGTGTGCCGTTTTGGTTTCCGACTTGATTTTAATACGCATTTGCGATGTGTTATAATATGTACGTACCCGACGAGGATTTAGAGACAATGAAGAAGAGGATGGCGGCATCGACATCGGCAAGCAAAAGCAGGTGTGTAGATTTATATCTACGGGGGAAGTCGGGTGGATGGCGTATAGCACCCCCACAATTTCATAAGATTTTGATGTGAAGTGGTATAGATATACATATATGGGTTATTGTGGGATATGAACCTTAGCAAGAAAAGCATTTGGAGATCATGGGATAGTGTTGGCGAGATTTGAAGAAAAGGATTTAGTTGGGTTCTTAGTCGTGAACCCTAGAGTAAGGTTGACAAACACACACTTGCATACACGGGATATGGTTTGGGTGCAAATGGTTATATGTATGTATATATATGGATGTGTTGGTGTGTGTGAGTGAGTGTGTGTGTATACATACATACACACACTTATATTCGGTTGATGAGGATAGTATATGGTATTTGGAGATGAGTCGTTGAGGATTGGGCATGATGCCATGAGATCGGTGGTGTGATTTGGTTCGTACTAGGAGATACGACAAGATAGTATAGAGGATCTTTATGCGATGTGTTTCAGACACACGCACATATATTTGTTGATGATATCAGTTTGTACTAGACTTAGATTTGTACCCCAGTTCATGACATCTGATGATAAGGATACCAGATGAGTAATGAGATAAATATGATATTTGACCCGTACCTAGATTTGGTATGCCGTGCTATAGATTTACCGTACGAGATATAGTTATGATGTTTGATCCGCACTCTTGACTCGAGGATGTCATATTATTTATTGTATCGTACCTAATACTATTGAGGCGAGATTACCGACTACTAGATATATAAATAAATATATATATATATATATATCGACTCAGACTTAGGTGGATTCCCTTACCCTTTTGACTGGGCTCGAGTCATATTCAATTTCAAAGGTGGAGAATTGTGAGTAATTTAAATACCAAACTGTATGACTCGTATATTGGGTAGGTATATTTTTTCAGTGTTATTGTTACTACATCACTTCTGTATATTCATAATGTTTCATCGCATTGCATGCTTGTACATATGTTACCTGTAACTATTATGAAACCCTGCTGTCAGGACACCAGCACCATTACCGATGAAGCGTATGTTCCACGTACACCTGCTTTCCGGCTCACACACCTCATCATCGGTAATTGCCATGTCACGTACACTTTAGAGAATACTATTCATTGACATAGCTTGCTAGTTGATAGTTACAATATGTTATTGTTTTCATATGCTAGTTCAACTATTGCATTTATTGCATGATATCAGATGCATTCATATATTCATTGGTCATGCAGTAGTATGGAGATTTATACTGGTATTCACTGTTTATTTATATCTAGATTTTGATGATTTCGGATCCTTCTTGAGATTTTCTGGATTTGGAAACCGCATGTGAAAGTTTTATAAACTGATTATTTATTTTATGGAGAAAATTGCGGTTTTCCTTGATATGATGAGTCTTGTCCACCATGATGTTTTCTCTGTTCTGAGATGGTTTTCGAGACCCGATTCAAGGAGTTGGATGAACCGTCTGCGGGTACATGGTGGGCCCGGTAAGGTATCTCGGGGGCAGGGGAAGACTACCTACCGGTGATTGTTTGGCGCGGCGGATATCCGGAGGATACCGTTCGTGGTCGTGTGATTAATGATATAGGCCGATCCGGACTGATGGAGCCCGGGGTATTGAGATATTGAGATACTGAGATTTGAGACACTGAGATATTGAGATTTGATGATACAGGCCAGTCCGGATAACCGGAGCTTGAGATATTGAGATATTGAGATTTATGTTTTGTGTCGATACTTGACACTGATTTCTCTGTTGTTTTCATTGATGATACTCGATTTATATACATACAGAAATCTCATTAAATAAAGAAACAGTTGTCTCATTCATGATGTATTTTGTTTCCATTAGTAGTGCATTCATACATCATATATCTGATATGTTGCTATCTGAGGCACTGACACAAGCACGTGGTATTGCACTTATGTGTAGATGGATCAGGATATTTATTTGAGGATATTATTTGATATGACTTAGGATAGCGTCATACATCCGATTTCTGCTCTGTGATATTTTCTACTCATGAGTTGGCAACTCACCCCCGTTGTGCCACAGTTTCTTGCAGGTTTTGCCGTACTGGTATCTTGACGGCTTTCTGGCACACTACTTCCATTTCGGGTGATTGCTTTGGTAGGTGGGTTCACTTGCATCGTGACCACTATTGTACATTTATTATTTCAGTTTTATCTAGTAAACTCCATCAACCAGACTTGTATATTTGTTAGAGATAGAAGACCAGTGTATATTCTTTCGACCGTAGAGTCGCGCGCTGTATTATTGTGGTATTCCTCTGGTTTTCTTGGTGATATGGGCTTTCTTTTGAGTTTTGATCCTCACCCTTGGCGTTGTATATTATATTGCTTGTGTGGTTATGATCGTCGATTGACGAAGAGCTAGCTCCCGTTTGGGGATGCCTTTTATCATTCATGTATATATTATTCATGTTGTACCCCGTTCGGGGCCAGTATTTACAAACGAAACTCTGCCGAAATTTTCAGAAAAGTCTTGAGATTTTAAAAATGCAATGCTTCGGCTTATGTTGTTAAACTCCTTACTTTAAATTGGTTTTTCCTTCACTCTACTGCTTTACTTGGTTTGATTTCTGGGTTTTGGCTTACTTAGATTACGTACGCCTCGAGACGTTTCGTAATTTAGGTGTCTGTCATGTTCCGTACTTTTCGGGTCGTGACAGACCACCCCCCAAGACCACCACTTGGTGGCCTTGGGTGCTGGTGACCCGAGAGCACCAGGAATTCGTACTCTCGGGTTTGCCTCCCTTTGGGGGCCACCTCGTGGTGGCCCCCAGGGGTGGGTATCCCCCCAGGCCCCCCATTCGATATCAATTCGTGTGTCTTCACCTCCACGAAGATTCGGGAGGGTTCGAGTTCGTTTCGTCTCCCGGATTGGCTTAAAACTATCAGTTTTGAAACTTTATCTCACTGGATTTTCAAGTCTTGGAAAATTGGTTAAGTTTGATAATTGCGTGCGAAATTCTAATGTTGTAGTTACTTTGCAAGCTTTGTGATGTATATATGTGTTTGGAAACGCGACTAATTGCTATACGTCGATTAGTCGGGGTTGCACATATCTGTGATGTTGTTGTGATGGTTTGTGTATATGAACTTGTTGGATCATCGTGAATGGATAGCCGGGGATGTGAGATGAGGGTTTTCATTCTTTCATTCGATGTAAAATTTTTAAAGTGATGTAATATTATTTTTGCGGGGCACATCCGGGTTGAGGTTGTAACTACCGTTGTATTATTTCTTTTACTGTTTTTACTCTTAGGATAGACCCAAGGTAGGGTGCACAAACTACCGGATACTTTGAAGTGCCGAGTGGCCTACTCACTTTGTTGAGGGAGGTTGCTTCACTTCGGGTATTTATAGGGTAGTTTTCCGCACCCGTAGGGATCTAGGGTGGGGTTTGGCTATTCATCACGACCGTGGAATCTGTCTTTCGTTACAGGCTCAAACGAAATGCGGAATTCCTAGTATATCCAATGTGTTCATCTGTGATCTGGAATGCCTATCATTGCGTCTGATGAATGGATATTATTATATATTTATTATATAATAGACGTTGCTTATGTTTTGCATCCGTGCTAGTCCAACCCCCGCTCTGTCGTTAGTTAAGTAACATAACGAGTGATGATGGGCCCCCGTGGCAAATGCGGATGGCATAAGCGTACGTTGTATTTTCATTGTTTTCTGCAATGATAGGTTAATTGATGGGACTGCATTAAATTAATGCAAAGCAAACAAACAAAAGCTGAATCATTGGAACAAATTTTAAAACCACTCGGTTATTTTAAAACAGCAGACTTTTAAATGCAGAGCTTAAACCACTCCTTTTAAAAGCTATCAAGTTCCTTCTATTATATCAAGTTCACTACGTTCATGGTTTCGCCAAAACCATTCGTAGTCCTCCGTCATTTCATATGAATATTCAATAGTATTCAAGCTATGTTTGTTGGCCTTAGTCAAGGCATAGTGATTGGTAGCTTCTGGGTATTCATATGTTGCATAGATAGATGAGTTGGTTTGGGACAGTCGTACTACTTTGTTGGCCTTAGTCAAGGGTATGTACGGGTGGGTTCAAATTAACCTGGACAATGACGGGTAGAACTTGACATGTGACTTATAATTTGTTGGCCTTAGTCAAGATCATAAGAGCATGAGGCAAAAATCCATATCGGGAGTTTCTAAGGAAATTGAAACTTGCTAGTGTTGCATACCATTTGGAGTGTGATAATATTGATAGGATTCCTTCAGCATTATCACACAATGATATTTGGATCCCGGTCCTACTGTGAGTATATACTTCTCCTCGGGTGATTTTTCACTTAACGATCAATGCTATAAACTAAGTAGGTGTCTAGAACAGTGTTAGCGGGGCTATGCCTTCAGGGAAAAGAGGTTATTTGATTAAGGAACTTCGCGAAAGCATCGTAAAACCTCCTTCGAAGTACCGACACTAGCCTGGCTGAACGGTTAAGCAAGAATTGTACGGTGAGATTAATCCTGACTAATTCTTCTTTTATGGTTTGAGGAAGGATTTGAGGAACAGTAGGAGCCATCCTGTTTAGATAAATTAAAAACCAATCTAAACTTGCAGAGCATCATGCTAAGTGTTTTCTTTTCTCTCTCTTAATTGCAGCGACCCAGTGACCAAGACTAGGTTACATCTAGATAATAAAATGACTGAATATGATTATAATGACTGGCAAAGGTTTTTCCAGATGTCCATTACCTATGACAAGATGGACCACCGCATTACTACTCAAGCCCCCACCATCCCAGGTCCAGTTTCCACCGTCGCGGATAAGGATATCCGTTAGACAAGGGAAAAGGACAGTGCGAATGCCAAGTGCCTCGTGTTGGCCTTAGTTGATGGTGTATACCAGAGGCAGCACGAGAAGATTGACTTAGTTTCCATCTTCCTCTATAAAAATGTTTTATATGGAGAGCAATCTCGTATCGCAAGATATGATACCTCGAAGGAATTTCTTCAAGCGAGTTTGGCTGTCGGATCATCTGTAGGGGACCACGTCCCTGCAATGATTAGCTATACTAAAAAGCTCATGGACCTGGAGACCACGTTGGAGAACGAGTCATATGCTGACTTGATTCTACAGTCCTTGCCTCCTACTTACGCCCAGAGGAAGAAAGTTATACTTCCAGTTGAAGGAACCGTGAAGGAAACCAAGGAGACACCCGCTCGGCTTATTGGGGAATCTTCCTTTTTTGGATCTAAGGTTGATGCCAAGGGTGAGAAGAAAAAGGCCTCCACAAAGCCGATAGGAGGTGTCGATAAGATAGAAGAAAAGGGAAGGGCAAAAGTTTCGGCGTTAACAGTAGGGAAGGAGGGATGTTCCTATTGTTATGGGAAATGGAATTGGCAGAAGGGATGCAGGGCTTGGAAAGCCAGAATCCAAACATGTTGTGGCTTCGACTTCGGGTGTGTTTGTTATTGAAAACGGTATGTCAATTAACTCCACTTACTAGGTACTAGATACCAGATTAGGATCTCCTATCTGTAATTTATTACAAGCTTTGAGAAACCGTAGAGTTATCAGGGCAAGCGATATGAGTCTCAGGGTTGCTAACGGAAGGAGCGTGGACGTTGTATCCATAGGGTATATCACCTAGAATTGACAAGTGGGTAGATATTGATTCTACGTAACTGTTTGTGTATACCAAGTCTAGTTTGTAAGCGATGTGGTTCACATCCACCTAAATCAAAGTTTGATTGGGTCAGGTATACTAGAGGACAATATATATTGAATCAAGCTCAGGTTTTCAAATATCCAGAACACACTTAAAAGAAAGTCTCCAGAATTAAATAAGGCTCTCTTAATGCATTGTAGACTAGGTCACATCAATGAAATACGGTTGACGAAGTTACATAGAGAGGGATATTTGGATCTGTTCGAATATCAGTCTTATGCAACTTATCAATCTTGTCTCATAGGAAAGATAACAAAGACTCCGTTCACTGGACACGGAGTAAGAGCGAGCAAGCTCTTGGGACTCATACACAGCGACGTGTGTAGTCCAATATCTACAAATGCATGAAGTGGTTATTCCTATTTCATTACTTTTACGGATGATTTCTCTTGGTATGGACATGTCTTCTTGATGAAGCATAAATCCAAACCCTTTGAAAAATTCCGGGAATTAAAGAATGAAGTGGAAAAACAAACAGGCAAAAGTATCAAGACACTGAGATCTGATCGACGTGGTGAATACTTAAATCATCGAGTTCCTGGATTACCTAAAAGAGAATAGAATTCTCTCTCAGCTTACTCCTCCATACACACCACAACACAACGGCGTATAGGAAAGGCGGAACAGAACCCTATTGGATATTGTTCGTTCCATGATGAGTAACACTGAGTTGTCGCGATCCTTCTGAAGTTATGTACTAGAATCAGCTGCATATCTTTTGAAAAAGGTTCCTACCAAAACTATGCCTACCACACCATATAAGATATGGAGTGGGACGAAACGCTATCTTCAGTATCTGAAGATATAGGGATGTCCAGCTTTTGTTGAAAAGCAGTATGCGGACAAGCTCGAGGCACGCTCAGTACTGTGTAAGTTTGTGGGATACCCAAAGAACTCCAGGGGGTATCTTTCCTATTATGTAGAGGAACAAAAGGTTTTTGTTCCTCGTCATGCCCATTTTTTTAGAAAATCCATTTTTTGTAAAAGGAAATAGTGGGAGCGCAATAGAACTGGAAGAAATTCCAGAACCACAAACTATTACTGAAAGTATGGTAGAACCAGAGGTTTCAAAAGAACCGGAAATCCCTACGCCAATCCGCAGGACTAGTAGGCAGTCTCATCAGCCTGAGAGATACTACGGTTTTCTCATAGACGGGGATCGAAAGGATTGCATCATTAACAATGATGAGCCAACTAGCTTCCAGTAAGCCATTCAAAGCGGCGACTCGGTAAAATGGCTGGATGCAATACGGACCGAAATGGAGTCTATGTACACCAACAATGTATGCACTTTGAACATTGCTCTAGAAGGGGTAAAACTCGTAAGCTGCAAATGGATCTTCAGAAAGAAGATTGGTGTAGGTGGATAGGTTGAAACCTATAATGCTAGACTTTTTGAAAAAAGTTTTTGTCAAAGACTTGGTTTGGACCATGATGAAACCTTTTCTCCAGTGTCTATGCTCAAATCCATTCGGATCCTTCTTGCCATTGCTGCCTTCCAAGATTTTGGGATCCGGCAGATGGACGTACAGACGGCTTTTCTAAATGGTAATTTGGAAGAGTGCTTCTATATGGATCAGCCAGAGGTTTCAATCAGAATGGGAGCAGCGGGACAATGTGCAAGTTGCTTAAGTCCATTTATGGACTAAAGCAGGGACCGCGGAGTTGGAACATCTGTTTTTATTGAGACAGTCAAAGAATTCGACTTTATCAAAAATCCAGATGAACCATGCATTTTTAGTAAGATTGTAGCAAGAACTGTGGAATTCCTCGTTGAGTACGTGGATGACATTCTCTTGATAGGAAATGCCATTCCTATGCTACAATTAGTCAAAGAATTCTTGTCACAGAGGTTCTCCATGAAAGACCTGGGTGATACCAACTACATTCTGGAGATCCAGATCTATCGTGATAGATCAAAGAGGATGGTGGGACTTTTACAGTCAAGGTACAACAACACCATACTAAAAATATTTAGTATGGACGATTCTAAGCGCGATAGTCTACCGGCTTGTCACGGAATCACCCTCTCCAAAGAGATGTCTTCCAAGACTGATTTGGAAAGGGCTCGCATGTCAATTATACCCTACGCTTCTGCGGTAGGCTCTGTAATGCATGTGATGTTGTGTACAAGACCAGATGTAGCTTACGCACTGAGCGTGGTAAGCTGGTATCAGTCAAACCTAGGGGAGAAGCACTGGGAAGCAATAAAGAACATTCTAAAGTGCATGAGAAGGACTAAAGAGATGTTCTTTGTGTATGGCGGAAAAGGACCTCCAGATCGAGGCCTTTGCTAACTCCAGCTTCCAGAGTGAAAAGAATGACGCCAAGTCCATGTCAGGTCATGGCTTTACCCTCAATGCAGGGGCGGTCTATTGGAAAAGCTCCAAGCAGGACACCGTTGCAGACTCGACGATGGAAACGGAGAAGTTCGCTGCATGAGACGCCGCAAAAGAGGAAGTATGGATGAGGAAGTTCTTAATTGAAATTTAGGTGGTTACTTCCATTATTGGTCCAATACTTTATTATTGTGACAACATATGGCGCTATAGCTTTAGGGAAGGAACCCAGGTCCCATCAAAGATCTAGACATATCTTGAGGGGCACCACCTGATCAGGGTGATCGTTGATCCCAGGAGATCGAGGTGAGGAGAGTAGATACAAAGAACAACACTGCAGATCCACCCACAGAGGCCATCCCTCAGACAGTGTTCGAGAAGGCTATTCGAGATCTTTGGTCTGCGATATGCCAGTATATGGCCTTAGTGCAAGTGGGAGATTATTATTGATATATGCCCTAGAGGCCATTATTGTATCATACTGGATTGTATATTACTTAATGGGAGCTTGGGATATATACGGATATAGTAACAGTCTTACTCAAAATGGTAGTATGCTACCTGGTTTGTCTCTACCCCAATATGTGCATGTGTTTTCTTAGCATATCGCTTATACATATTGGTAGAGCCCTTAGGATCTTTGCTTGATTACCAGCGTTGTTATGGCAGTCACACTAGTAGGGGATGGATAGTCTATAAGCACATCCTATACAGGTCCCTAGTCATAGGATTATCGATATGGGGTATCGATACTCCGGAGTATACTAGTGTATACGCTTCTCATCCCAGCACGAGAGATGGTCTGTCCCATAGCCATTAGTACGTCGTACTGGAGATAGTATCCAGGTGCTCATTAGCTTATGAGTACACTGGAGATGACTCGTTGGGAACTGTTGGTGGGTATTATACCTATCGTCGGGTAGCAGTTCTCAGGTGACATGAGTACAGCTTAGTCCATCGACTTGACACTGCTACTTCACCTCGAGTGTGTTCCCACTGTACTTTGATTACTACCCTACCACGGCTCAAAGGAGTCATGCAAACAGGTAGTAGTTGGGTGCAGTCCCGAAGCACTTGGAGGCAGTGGTGGTTCGATAGGATTCGTCTCTCCCGGTATTGGGGGTTGATATTGTGCTGTGTTCGGAGAGCCATTACAAAAAGTCTCTAGCCAGGGCAAGCGAGATTTACTGGTAGGTATTCCAGTAGTTTCTTAGGGTGTTTTGGGCTACACTCCGGCATGACTTATTGCGCAATTAGGGGTCTGACGATTACCGCCCCCTAGGCCCGATATGCGATACTCTTAGACGAACAGACCGGACTGTACAGAGATTGTCACATTAAGGATCAGTAGGAGTTCGGATGGGTTTTCCTCATCGGCCTTCGCATCGACATTTACCTAGGGACTGTTACGTGCAGCTAGTACCACTTGCGGCCTATGGTTAAATCCACTGCCAGCGTAGTGTCGAGTCTTTAGAGTCCCACATACAGAGTTTCCCTGCACCGGGCAAAAGGTGTAGAGGCCATATGGTTTTACGGCAGGGCTTCGATCACTTACGTGCACTTGTGCACGTATGATGTTCGGACAGATAATACTAGTGGGCTTTGGTTTAAGCCGGATCCTAGTATTATATTGATGGATCAGTTTCGTCTCTTTGTATTCGTGTTTCTCGGAACATAAATACGGGTATGTATATACGGATGAGAGGGGCATAGAAGGAGACACCTCATTAGGGTTTTGACCATTGACTTGAATAAAACAATTATGAGGTGAAGGAAAGTATTTGTTATTTTTGTAAATGATAATTGATGTATGGCTACTTGTTTTGACTACTTGACTTTGTTTGACCATTTGACTTGGCCTGACCACTTGACTTGGTTTGACTATTTGACTTAGATATTTTTTTAGGATATTTTGTGACTAAGATATTTTGATGAGATATTTTTCATGCCATGCTTGTAGTCAAGTCAAGGTAGCTATCTCATATTATCTTTATCATTTATCAAAATCATTTCTCTTTCCTCAAGCTAGCTCTCTTGTTCTTCCTCACATAAAAACCCTAAAAGCTCTCATTTGTTGAGAATCCTAGGGTTTCAAGAGACAAATAAATCCATCTTCATACTCTATATCACCTAGGCCATCAAGTTTAGCAAGCTTGTTGCCCTACATACCTCGTTTTGAGGTGGAGCTTGGACTATAGACTCTCGAGTGGATCGTCTTTGACTCGAGGAGGCCGTCGAAGAAACTACAATCTGGATCGATCCTTGGAGCCTGCGATGACGATGAGGACAACAATGAAGACCCGAAGGACATGTATCGTGAGGGATAACTTCGTATTCGAGTAGTTAAATCTCAAGTAGTTTGCTAGTTAGGGTTTATGGACGATCCTTGGTTCTAGTCGGTGTTGTGAAGCTCGTAAAAATCATTTTTTTGCAAATTTCGCCTCCCCGCGAACACATAGGGTGCGCGACATCGACTCACAGTTTCCTCCTGAGAAGACACAGTAGCCACTAGTAGAATAACGATCATAAATGGATCCAGCAAAGTCAGCATCCGCAAAGTCTTTGAGCGATAACGTAGATGATGATTTGTAAAGAAGACCTTGAACTGGAGACCCTTTGATGTATCTGAGAATATACTCAATTGCCTTCAAGTGCGAGGTCAAAGGATTTTGCATATACTGACTCACTGTGCTAACGGCAAAGGCAATGTCCGGATGAGTGACAGTGAGGTAAATATGCTTCTCAACTAGACGTCGATATCGTCCTGGGTCAGGTGGTGGAGGATTCGAGGAAGAGCACAATCGAGATAGTTTGACTGGGGAATCTATAGGAGTGTTTGCTGGTTTACATCCCAGAAATTCCGTCTCAGATAGAAGATCAAGTGCATACTTGCGCTGAGAGAGCTGTAATCTGCCGGAATTCCTTGATACATCAATTCTAAGGAAATATCTAAGTGGTCCAAGTTCCTTGGTATGGAAGTGTGAAGCCAAATGTTTTTTCATATTGGAGATGCCAACAGAATCATCTCCAGTAATGATAATATCGTCAACATACACCAACACAAATACTCTACCCTGAGTTCAATTATGTGTAAAGAGAGATGTGTCAGCACGACTGCATTTGAAGCCAATCTGTCGTAGAACTGTACTAAACTTTTCGAACCAGGCACGCAGTGACTGCTTCAATCCGTATATTGATTTATGTATAAGACAAACCATAGACTTCCTATACTAGTGAAAAAACAATTAAGAGGAAAATACTTTATTGGCTTAACTAAAGAAGACTCCATACAAATCTATATATAGAGAGAGTTATAGATCACCTCTCAATCTAATAAAAATTATATTCATAAATAATATCTACTAACTAAATATACTCATAACTGATATATAATAACTAATTATATTCTTAACACTATTTAATTCATGTTCAGCACTTTTACTTGTTTGCCATGCTCATGTTACATTGCCATACTTATATAGTTGCCATTAAACATTGCCATGTTATAATATCATATTCAAGATTTTTATTCATGCTATATTATACATCACCTTTCACTTTATTGATATAATTCACCTCTTTTAGAGACTTACCGAGGGCAAGTTCGCTGACGGGAATTCCACCATGTTTCTTTTTTATCTTTAGAATGTTCGTCAGATGACTTAGGGACGGAGGAGGAGTACTCTCAACTTCCATCACAAGAGGATGACTATTTCCATTTCTGTATGCCTCTTGTTTAAGGCTCATCATTGATATTGTAGTTGTTTCAGATATCGTATCTCTATTTTGAAAACTCTGTGAAACTTTGAATGTAATAAATAGTTGTTTGGATTTTAATTCTCATGATTTATTCTTGTCATATTTTATATTACTTATAAACGCTTAGCGTATTTGTTGCGAGAAAGGACCTTCTCAGAAATAAATACTTCGCAGGCCTCGTCATGTGTCCGCTACCGTTCTTTTAGGAAGCAGGGCATAACAGTATGACTGCATGTGCTCGGTATTTTGTGGGGGGGAAATTGAAGCCAAAGCTTGGCGTTAGCAAGAAGTTAAAACCGACCGGTGGTACAAAGAAATTGCACACAAATTTATGAATATTTAGTAAACTATAGCATACATCCACTCTAAATAAATGGTGTTCCTCTAAATATACTTTAGACATTAGAAAAGTTTCGAGGTTAAAATCGCCGATCGCTACTTCTTCACGGGTTCTTATCCCCAGCAATTAAACTCCATACGGGTTACTATCAACAACTATCCCACAGGCAATTTCTACTTTTGGGTTCTTTTGACAGGCACCTTTCTACCATCCAGCATGCCATACCTCTATTAGACATTCGAATAACATGTCATGCCTCTGTTTAACTCCCGAAAAAGCACGCTTGACGCCTCTGCTTTGTTCTTAGTCATTGAATACGCTCAATGCCTCAATTCGGTTCCCGATGCCTCTGCTCGGTCTGTATACGAGTATACAATGCCTTTGCTCGGTCTGTATACGAGTACGCACTACATTATCGTTCTAATTACATTTGCTCGGTTTTAAATAAGCCCCATATTACAATAGAGCATGCCTCTACTCGGTTACATACGAGTATGCATTACATTGCACCAGTACGGTTTCACACAAACACGTGGTTCGGTGATGATAGACAACAAATATCCGAAGCAAGCTCTCGAACTCCTGGATCAACAAAAGTGGGCCTTAAGCGAGCCTGTGCATGTCCGATGTGCCTTAAGTGAGCCCGTGCACATCCGAATATGTTCAAACACCCTCATAAGCCCTAAAGGATGTCACGACCTGGAAATGGCACGTGACCGGCACTTCATGTGATGTCTATAGGACTCCACCGTAACCCAAGTAAGCCGAAAAATAAGAATCTAAACCTTTTTAAGAAAATAGTTGAGGTGAAGTTTTGAAATAGGGGTATAACTGAAATCAAGTTTGAAAGTGTGTCTTAGAACCTCTATTGGGTTTCCACATGCATCAAGTATGCAATTTTAAAAAATCTAGAGGTTTAAGCAACACTAAAAAAGAATCGAACTAGAGAATTAGGGTTTTGTTAGCAAGAATACACTTTCTAAACTAAGTGAAGAGGGTTACAACCTTTATAGACCAAGTCCTTCACTTCAATAGCTCCAAGTAGTTGTCCCTAGAACTCTTCTTGGATCCACTTGTCGAAAGGAACGAACTTGCAATGCGATCTTCGAAGCCGAGGATGATCCACCTTGAAGCCTCTCTAGGTCAAGTTAACTCTTCACTAATCAAGGTATTAATGAAGCAAACAACTTAGACTAAAGTGCCAGGATAGTGTATGTTGATGAAGTAGGAGTTATGCTGACTTTAGAAATATTTTCCTCTCTCTTTTATCAACTCAAGGAAAACCCTAGATAGGTTTCAAGAAAAAGAAGAAGAACTTGGGTGTGTGAGAAAAATATCTAATGACAAGTGAGAGAATGAACCATGGGCTCTAGATAATCTTGTGATGAATAAATATCTAGAGAAAAACAAACGGAGAGAGATGAGTCATGGCTTCTTAATGCTTTTCCAAGCATCCAAAGCAATGATACATTTCTATCTCTTTTCTATTTTTCTTTAAATATAAATCACCACAATAATCACAAACCCTAGTGTGAGTCTCATACACCCATGTTCTATGTATCATCAACCATGATAAAATTTCCAAATTATATATAAATATATATACAATTATATATCATGAGAAGAAAATCATTTAGTGAGCTATATTAGTTAATATATATTTATATATCAAATATATTAATATATATCAAATTATTAAATCAACACTTGATTCAATAATCCGGTTATATCATAAATGACCGACTAATATCATTTATATGTATATCAAATTATCTAATCAACACTTGATTCAATAATCCGGTTATATCACATATAACCGATAATATTCAATATTCAATATCAAATCAACACTTGATTCAATAATCCGGTCATATCATATATAACCGGCCAATATCAAATATATATACATAAAACAAATCATTGAATCAACACTTGATTCAATAATCCAGTTATATCTTATATAACCTAACCGATATCAAATATCGTGAGATTAGAATTCGGTATCACATACACGTATTTAATCAAGCTCCCGCATATATCATCATATGTGCCCTACTTCATTTCTCTTGAACTAGGAAACCTCTGTATGGGACTTTAAAGACTCGTCAATACGCTAGCAGTAGGTAATGATCACATCAGATACCCACAAACCGTCAGCGGTACTAGCTGGACGTAACAGCTATCCAGGTATTGAACGAATAGAAGATCAACAAGCAAGCTTGTCCAAACTCTCGTAAACCCTATAAGCAACACTTACCGTACAGTCCAGTCTCTTCGTCTGATATGTCACATATAGAGTCTAGGGGTGGAATCGTCAGACCCCAGTAACTTGATAAGTCATGCCGATGTGTGGCCTAAAACCGTTCGAGAAATTACTAATATCACTTCCCAGTAAATCTCATCAGCCCTGTCCAGGGACTTTTTGTTATAGCCAATCGAGCATAGCGCAACATCAACTCCCTATACCGGGAGAGACGAAACCCCTCCTATCACTCACTGCCTCCATGTGACTCTGGACTGTACCCATAATCCACCTGTTTGCATGACTCCTTTGAGCCGTGGTAGGGAGGAAATCAAAGCACAGTGCGAACCACACAAGACACTATGACGATCTCAGGTCTACAGACTAACCTGTACAAGTGTCACCAGAGAACTGCTATCTGACGATAGGTATGGTACCATCTACGAGTTCTCGGCGAGTCCTGTTCTGTGTACCCATTCTCTAATGAGCACATGTATACAATCTTTGATGTCAAACACCAATGGTTGTGGTATCAACCATCGCCCCATACAGGGTCAAGAAACGTACACACTAGTCTACTCTGGAATATCGATGCCCTATCTCGATACTCCCTCGACTAGGAACGGTTAAAGGATGTGCTTGCAGGCTACACAACCCCCACAAGTATGATCAGCATCATAGTCCTATTGGTGAAGACAACATCCTAAAAGCTTTATAAACATGTATCAGAGAGACAGAATAATAATAAGTGTACATGTTAAGATAAAGAGCGACCAGATAGCATACTATCATGTCGAGCAAGAAAGTCCTCTATATATATGTCCAAGCATCCACTATAATATACAATAATGGCCTATAGGGCATATATATTCCTAACAATCTCCCACTTGCACTAAGGCCAGTTGTTGTAGTATCACATACCAAACATCCCAAAAAGTCACTCAAACCGCGTCTGGGGGAGGGCCTTCGTGATTGGATCCGCTGTGTTGTCCTTCGTGTCAACTCTCCAGACCTCGATCTCCCAGTGATCAACTATCTCCCGGATCAGGTGATACCTCCTCAGAATATGTCTGGATCGCTGATAGGACAGCCAAAGACATAACTCCATTGTTATCACAATACAAAGGTATTGGATCCTCAATGGATGGAACTACACCAAGTTCAGCAATGAACTTCTTCATCCAGACAGCCACTTTGGCAGCATCGTTGGCAGCGATGTATTCAGGCTCCATCGTTAGGTCTGGTACGGTATCTTGCTTGGAACTCTTCCAATATACCGTCCCTCTATTGAGGGTAAATACAAAACCCGAGACTGACTTGCTGTCGTCCTTATCACTCTGGAAGCTTGAATCGGTAAAGCACTCCACTTGGAGTTCTCTGTTACCATACACCAAGAACATTTCATTAGTCCTTCTCAAGTACTTAAGAATGTTCTTCACAGCTGTCCAGTGCTTCTCCCCGGAATCTGATTGATACCTACATACCACACTAATTGCATAAGCTACATCCAGTCTGGTACATAACATCGCGTACATGATAGACCCAACTGCAGAAGCATAGGGTATCCTTTGCATGCGAGTCCCCTCCAAATCAGTCTTGGGAGACATCTCTTTGGAGAGAGTGATTCCTGAACAAGCGGGTAAATTACCACGCTTAGAATATTCCATACTAAATCTCTTTAGTATGGTGTCAATGTACCCGGATTGGGACAATCCCAACATCTTTTTAGATCTATCTCTATAGATCTTTATCCCCAGGATGTAGGAGGCATCACCCAGATCTTTCATGGAGAACTTTTGTGATAAGAAGATCTTGACCGAGTGTAGCATAGGAACATCATTTCCTATCAAGAGTATGTCATCCACGTACAATACGAGGAAGACAACCTTACTCTCTACCTCCTTTTTGTATATACAAGGTTCATCTACGTTTTTTATGAAGTCAAACTCTTTGACTGCTACATCAAAACAGATGTTCCATCTCCGCGATACCTGCTTTAATCCGTAGATTGATTTAAGCAGCTTGCACACCTTTCTGCTGCTCCCACTGTCTACGAAGTCCTCTGGCTGTGTCATGTACACGCTCTCTTCTAAATCACCATTTAGAAAAGCGGTCTTGACGTCCATCTGCCAGATTTCATAGTCATGGTATGCAGCAATGGCAAGTAGGATCCTGATGGACTTAACCATAGCCACTGGAGAAAAGGTTTCATCATAATCCACACCTGGTCATTGACGGAAACCTTTTGTTAGGGAGACTTCTATAGGACGTTGAGTATGAGATACTGCAACAAATGGCCTTAGTGCAAGTGGGAGATTGTTATTATATGTATGTCGTAGAGGCCATTACTATACATGTGATGTATATTGTAGTGGATCCTTGGACATATTAGGGAGGACTTTCTTGCTCGACATGATAGTATGCTATCTGGTCGCTCTTTATCTTAACATGTACACTTATTGTCTCTCTATTACATGTTGATAAAGCCCTTAGGATGAGTACTTGACTACCAGGATTATGATACAGATCATACTAGTAGGGACAGGTTGGTCGGTAAGTACATCCTTCAAATGTTCCTAGTCGTGGGAGTATCGAGACAGGGCATCGATACTCCAGAGTAGACTAGCGTATACGCTTCATGACCCATATGATGGGCAATGGATGATCCCACATTCATTGGTGTTTAACATCAAAGAAGGTATATGGGTGCTCAGTGGAGACTGGGTACACTGAACGGACCCGCCGAGAACTCCTAGATGGTATTATACCTATCGTCAGATAGCAGTTCTCTGGTGACACTGGTACAGGTTAGTCTGTCGACCCGAGATCGTCATAGAGTCTTGTGTGATTCCCACTGTGCTTTAATTTCCACCATACCACGTGTTAGTTATATGTATGCCCTAGAGGTCATTACTGTACATAGGATGTATATTGTAGTGGATGCTGGGACATATATAGGGAGGACTTTCTTGCTCGACAAGATAGTATGCTATCTGGTTGCTCTTTACCTTAACGTGTACACTGATTGTCTCTCTGTTACATGTTGGTAAAGCCCTTAGGATGTGTACTTGACTACCTGGACTATGATGCGGATCATACTAGTGGGGACATGGTAGTCCATAAGTACATCCTTCAAGGTCCCTAGTCGTGGGTGTATCGAGACGGGGCATCGATATACCAGAGTAGACTAGCGTATACCTTCTCGACCCATACAGATGGGCGATGGATGATCCCATATCCATTAGTGTTTGACATCAGAGATTATATACGGGTGTTCAGTGGAGACTGGGTATACTGGACGGTCTCGCCGAGAACTCCCAGATGGTATTATACCTCATGTCTGATGGCAGTTCTCTGGTGACACTGGTACAGATTAGTCTGTAGACCCGAGATCGTCATAGAGTCTTGTGTGATTCCCACTGTGCTTTGATTTCCACCTTACCACGTCCAAGAGGGCGTGCAAAACGGTGGCTTTTGGGTACAATCCCGAATCACATGGAGGCAATGAGCGATAGGAGGGGATTCGTCTCTCCCGGTATAGGGAGTTGATGTTGCACTGTGTTCGATTGGCTATAACCGGAAATCCCTGGTCAGGGTTGCTGAGATTTACTGGTAAGTGTTACCAGTAGTTTCTCGAACTGTTATAGACCTCATATGGACACGACTTATCGAGCTACTGGGGTCTGACGTTTACCACCCCTAGGAGAGATATGCGACATATCAGACGAACAGACCGGACTGCACGGTAAGTGTTACTGGTTGGATTCACAGGAGTGTGAGCGGGCTTGCTCGTTGATCTTCTGATCGCTCAATACCCGGGTGGCCGTTACGTTTAGCAGACCGCTTGTGGCTTGTGGGTGTTTGATATGATCATCACCTGCTGCCGGCGTATTAACGAGTCTTTAGAGTCCTACACAGAGGTTTCCTGGCTCAAGCGAAACGAAATAGGAGCGCATATGAGATATGTGCGGGACCGAGAATAATGCGTGTATGTGATACCGTATTCTATTCTCACGATGAATGTATCGATTGGTTGTATGCGATATAACCTAGTTATCGAATCGAGGATTGATTCGATAAGTCGATACATTAGATATTGGTAGGTCATATGTGATGTGACCGGATCGTTAAATCAAGTGTTGATTTAATGATTCAATGTATAATTATATATTTGATATATTACTTTACATTAACTAATATTGGTTCACTTAAGATGTTTTTCTCACTTGTTTGTGCACATTGTATATGTGATATATTTTTGTGCACAAGATTGTATCGTGTTTGATGATACATGCAAACTTGGGTGTATGTTTGATTTAAACCTTGGTTACGTAAATGGTTAGGGTTTTTATTTATTTATTCATTTATTTATTTATTTATTTGGCATGAAATAAAATGGTGGCTTTCATTGGATTTACTTGGAACTTCATGAAGCTTTGACCATTTTGTTTCTTTCCTAAACCTAACCATTCACCTAACCCGAGTTTATTCTCTACACTTAACCATGGTTGATAAAATGATAAGAATGACTTTATTTCCATTTTTATTCATTTTATTCTTATCATATTATCTTTTTCTTCTTATTCTTCTTCAAGAAGAAAGAAGCTTGCTAGCTTCAATGGTGACTTGAGAAAAAGAGTGAGAAATCCAATTCTAAAGTGAACACACTTCCTATTTCTTCATCCTCTACCACTTGCCAAGTAGTATAGGGTGTTTTCTTCACAAGTTTCATGACTTGGTGAAGTTGGAGATTGATCTTGAGTTGCCTCGACGTAGATCATCTTCGACATCGAAGTCGACGACCTAGCCCGCCCATTTCTCCGATGAAGCCGACGCTAGAGCTCGGGATCCGATGATCGCAGCGAGGGGACATCATCACGGAGCTATGGAGGTGGAGGACTGGATCTACAAAGGTTGTATTTTCCGTTCACTCTTAGTTAAGTTGTTAACTAGTTGCACGTTTCGCCTAATCTCTAGTCAACGATCGCATTAGGGTTTCTCGGCACCGGAAATTTTTGAATTTGGCATGGTTGATGCCTTGTGAGACCTCATTAGTGTGCCTAGGAACCCTACAGTGGTATCAGAGCCTAGCTAGAGCCTTAGGCGATGCGTAGACGGAGTTAGAAGTCCGATCGAACCGAAACCCTAATGCAAATTCCTTCTCTGTACATTTTTTGAAATCGGGGATTTTGGAGAATTAAAAATATGAAGAAAAATCAGCAGGCTATTGTAAGAATTACTGTGAAGCACGTGCGCCTGATTCTATCAAAGAGCGGCGGAACCGCGGCATTAGCATGGCTAATGCGGTGGTTCCACGGCCACTTAGTCGCTTCTTCCATTGATTTTTGCACAGTAATTCCTATATTTTGGTGCTGTATTTTCTGGGAATTTTTAAATCTTACTCAAGAGTTGAGTTTTCTGGGTTGTATTGGGGGCTCGGTGTTTCGATCGGGATGTCTAATTTTGTCTATGTGTTATCCGGATGTTTTTTTGAATATGTTGAAAAGTTCGACCGGATATAAATACCCAATTTTTCCCTTGTTGGGAAATTTCCAAGTGTTGGATCTTTCCGTAGTTTAATGACGTTCTAAGTAGTGCAAGTAACGCGATGGTCCCTCTAGAAGACAACAAACCTTAGCTCGATTATGTGACCGTCTTGAACTGCCCTTTGAACCTTAGGGTTTAGGGCAGTACGGCGTGCCACATGTGAGGCGTTGGCTTGACCCTTCTATGGCTGGACCGTTGGTACTGAGGCATGAAGTGAATGTTTTTAAACTTATTTCATGTGTTGATCTGTTTCGGGAAAACTTGGGTGTTTGATTGTTCGATCGGAAAGTTTAACATTTTCTATTTATCTGGAATGGGATACAATACTTGGAATCCACAAGTAGTTATGAGATAACTGATATGAATGTTATAAACATAGCACTTTAGTCTCACTTGATCGGTTGCCACGGAATTTTGATGCGATCAAAACTCCGTCGCAATCACGTAGTGTACGCGGATACTCGCCGGATAAACTTAATAGACAGCTACACCCCATAGCCCCGACCAAGTGACTGTAGGAGAACCCCGTCGTCGAAAGCATCCGTTCGGATGCTCGTGACAGCGGTGTTCCGCCTTGGTGCACTTCGTCGACGGCATCGGGGGTGCGGCTGCCTACTAAAGTTTGCGACGAGCATTCGATCATAATTATCGGGAATCTTGTTGAATTGCCCGACTTGGTATTGAAAAGTGTTTTCGATAATGAGACTAAAATGCGGAGTTTATAATTGTTAGGCATGTGATGTCTAAGAAATTCAGATGGTTAATCATGCGATGTCTAAGTAGGTTGCGGATTCCAACTGTTGTAGTTTTACACTTTCTTTTCTGTGACCGTAAGTGTATATGTGATATCGCCGGTTTCGTTGCTATATGCTAACGACAATTGGGATACGCATGTTTACTTACGTTGATGACATGTGATGTTATGTGTTGCTGGATATGTTATATTGGATCATCGTGTTTGAATAGCCGGGTTTTTTTTATGTGAGATAAGTGTTTTTCATTTTCATTCATGTAAAAACTTGTATGTAATATTTTTTTATTGGGCCACTTCCAGGTTGCGGAAGATGTCACCATTGTATATTATTTACTTTTCCGCACTAGGATAGACCCAAGGAGGAGGGCACAAGTAACCGGGTTCTGGGGTCCAGTGGGAGACCAACTCGAGGAGTCGAGTCCGGGTCTCCTAACTCTAGAATTGGTAGGGTTGCTTACCGCTCTCGTAGGGGTCTAGGGGTGTGGGTTTGGCTATTCATCGCGACCGTGGAATCCATGTTTTATACTGGCTTGTATTGAAAACACGGACGTCCTAGTATATCCAATGTTTCATATGTTTCTTCTGCTGCGATATCTGTGATGTGATCATTTGATATGTTCTGTGATAAATACTGTATATAGTATATATGATATATTATATAGATGTTACTTATGTTTTACACCCGCGCTAGCCCTGCCCTGCTCTGCCGTTAGTTACCTAACCTAACGGTGCACGAGGGGACATCGAGGCGAATATGGATGGCATAAGTGTACGTCGTATTTATCTGTGATGTTTAGGTGATTTAAATGATGGGACTTCATTAATGTGATTAATGAAAGAAAAGAAACCTAAGACGTTGTGGAATCGAATTTCTTAAAAACACGTAGCTAGAGTTCTTGCTTTGCATCGCGGTGTTCCTTGTAGAACATCCTGCACCTTATTCGATAAAGAAAGGGCCGAGATCCCTTCACCGGGAGTGACCCCTTTAGCAATAACTGGCAGATGCTATACACAACGGTTTGTCTTTTGATTTCTTCTATAGTTTCTGCTTTGCACAGTGATATATATGATATATCCCGCACCTCATTCGACGAGGAAAGGACCGACGATCCCTTCACCGGGAGTGACTCCTTTAGCAAAACTAGAAAAGCCTCAAAAGCACTCCATTTTAAAATCATTTGATTCTACAACGATATCAAGTTCATTACGCAATAGGTTTTCAGAAAAACCTGTCGTAGCCCTCCGTCATTTCAGATAAGTCCTACTTAGTATTCGTGCTACGTTTGTTGACCCCCGTCAAAGCGTAGTATGCCGTAGCTAACTAGTATTTATCTGCTTATGCATATGATGCAGATTGGATTAGGGTAGTCGTGCGACCTTGTTGACCTCCGTCAAGGGTCGTGCGGGTGGGTTTGATTCAATCAAGAAATGACGGGTTGAACTTGACTAGTAGCCTATGGTTTGTTTACCTCCGTCAAGGTCATAGGGTGCTAGGGGCAAAATTATCGGGAATTTCAAGTGTTGAAATTTGCAATGAGATTGCATACCTTCTATGAGATAGTTGGATCCCGATACCCGCTGCGAGTAATTGTTACTCCTGGGAGAGTTTTACACATTACAATTAGCCGATCAAGTAGGTGTCTAGAAAGGTGTTAACGAGGTTACGCCTCTGGGAAAACTAGGTTTACATTAATTAGGTTCGTACGAAAGCACGGGGGACCTCCCTCAAAGTACCGACACTGGCCTGGCTGAAAGATTGGCGAACTTGTAGCATGTAATTAATCCCGGCTAGTCTTTCCTTTTAGGGTTTGAAGGAAGATTTGATAAAAACAGTGGGAGCCATCCTGATTAGATAAAATATATAACCAATCTGATCTTGCAATAGCATACGCTGAGTGTTTTCTTCTCTCTCTCCAGGTAGCGACCATATCACGCCTTAATCAAGATAATAAAACGGATATATTGACCGAACCCGCTTGTTATACTGAGCTGGAGAACGTTGGTCCCGCTTCAACTTACAATTGTTATAAGACAGAGCAGGAAATTGGGGATTACCAGAATTCCCGTGCTGCCCAAACGAAGAAAGTGCATACCGATGCATCATCTTCGGGTGTGTTCATTACAAAGAACCGTTTCTCTGTATCCTCTACGTCCTGGGTATTTGATACCAGATCAGCATCCCAGATATGTAATCTGTTACATAGGGCTAAAGTTAGGTAGAGAACTGAGAACGGGTGATAAGTTTCATGAGACAGAAAACGGGGCAAGTGTTGCAGCCAAGTCTATTGGTCACTGTCACCCTGTATTACCAATACATTGATTCTGAACAAATGCTATGAGATACCGAACCTGATATACAAAATCATATCAGTCTCTTTATAAGTAAAGAAATGATAAAATTTTGTATTGTTGGATAATGTTTTGAACATTTCCTATATCAAAAGTTGATCGGTTCAGGCACGTTATCTAAAAGCATTGTTGTTCTAAATCAAACTACAGTTCTTTAGTATACGGAACACACACAAGAGGAAGAGTTCAGAAATGAACGGATCCTTCTTGAGGTATTGTAGACTCGGTCAAATCAATGCGACCCGACTAGCTAAGTTGCACAAAGATGCATATTTAAATTTGTTTGAATTTACATCTTGTGAAAACTTGCCGGTCATGTCACAAAGATAAGATGACCACAGCTCTGTTTATTGGAAACAGAGAAAGAGTTAGTGAACTTTTGGGATTGATACATGCTGATGTATGTAGGTCCCCTGTCTGCACATGCCAAGACTGGTTCTTTGTACTTCATTACATTCTCTGATGATCTCTTTAGATTCAGACATATGTTCCTGTTGAAACACAAGTCCGAACCTTTTGAGATATTCACAGAATATAAGTTAGAAGTAGAATACCAAAATACGGGTATAAGTATTATGTCCTATGATGAGATCAGGGAGGAGAATACTTGTGCAAGGAATTCCTGGACTATTCTAAAGGAGAATGATATTCTCTCTCAGCATTACTCCTCCGAATACACCACAACACAACGTTGTTTCGGGACGGAGCAATCACACCCTATATGATATGGTGCACTCTATGATGAGTACTACTGAGTTTCCTATTTCCTTTTGTAAGTTATGCACTTATAAAGATGCATACCTATTGAATAGGGTTCCGATCAAATCAGTTGCCTACCACTTCATATGTGATATGGAAAGGAAAGAGCCCATATCTTAAGTTAGTTAAGATTTGGGGTTGTCCAGCCTATGTCTAAAAGCAAAATCCGGACAAGCTCAAGGCAAGGTCTGTTATATAGAACTGGAAATGTTCCAGCTATACAAACTGCAGCTGATGATTTGGTAGAACCGAAGGATTTAATAGTAACCAACGAACCTCAGCCTCTCCGCCGATCTAGTAGAGTTCCCACCCACCTGAGAGTTACTTCGGTTTCTCTATGACAGTGGGAGCGAGGATTGCATCATGAGATGATGACCCAACTAGTTTCGAGCTGGCCATCAAGAGTGAGACTCTGTAAGAATGGCTGGATGTTTATCGATCTGAGATGGAATCCTTATACACCAACAAAGTATGGACTTTGGTTGCTATATCTATAGGGTTAAATCCCCATCAGGAGCAAGTATATCTTGAGAAGATTACTTGGTGTAGATGGAAAAGTTGAGACTTTGAAAGCTAGACTTGTTAAAGGTTTTCGTCATCAACCAGGCGTGGAAAATGATGAAACCTTTTCCAGTTGCTATGCTTAAGTCCAACCAGATCCTACTTTCCACAGCTACATACCATGACTACGATATCTGGCGTGCTATGACTGCTTTTCTAAATGATGTTTTAGAAGAGCGCGTCTATAAGTACACAGCCAGAGGGCCTCGTAGACAGTGGGAGCAGCGGAAACGTTGCAAGATGTTTTATGTGATAAAGCAGGCATCGCGGAGTTGAAACGTCTGTTTTGATGTGTTAGTCAAAGAGTTTGACATCATCAAAATGGTAAATGAACCTTGTATAAACAAAAAGGTAGTAGAGAGTATGGTGGTGATCCTCGTAGAGTACGTGGATGACATACTCTTGATAAGGAAGGAGTTTCCTATGCTACGCTCGGTCAATCTCCGCTTATTACAAGGATTCTCCATAAAGGATCAAAGTGATACCTCCTAAATCCTGAGTTTTGATCTATGAGATAGAAGTAATTGGATGTTAGGTTTCTCACTAGTTGTAGTGAGATGGTATCAATCGATCCTGGGGAGAATCACTGGAAAGGTTCCAGGGTGATAAGGACGACTGAATGTCAGTCACATGCATTGTCTTTACCCTCTGTAAAGGGACGGTATGTTGGAAGAGTTCCAAGCTAGATACCGTGGCATACTAGACGATAAAGGCTGGATACATCGCTACTTAAGATGCTACCAAAGAGGCAGTATGGATGTATATTTGTTCATGAGATGAACTTAGTTCCTCCCATTGTGTGACAATGGAGTTATGGCTTATGCCAAGGAACGTCCGTCCCATCAGTGATCCAGACATATTCTAAGGTAGTATCACCTGATCATGGAGATGGCTGATCTACAAGATGATCGAGGTTAGGAGAGAAGACTCAAAGGACAACACGGCGGATCCACTCACAAAGGCCTTTTTCCCAGAGAGAGTCTTTTATGGGATGGTTGAGTATGAGATACTGCAACCACTGCTACAGATGACCCTAGTGCAAGTGGGAGATTGTTAGTTATATGTATGCCCTAGAGGCCATTACTGTACATAGGATGTATATTGTAGTGGATGCTGGGACATATATAGGGAGGACTTTCTTGCTCGACATGATAGTATGCTATCTGGTTGCTCTTTACCTTAACGTGTACACTGATTGTCTCTCTGTTACATGTTGGTAAAGCCCTTAGGATGTGTACTTGACTACCTGGACTATGATGCGGATCATACTAGTTGGGACATGGTAGTCCATAAGTACATCCTTCAAGGTCCCTAGTCATGGGTGTATCGAGACGGGGCATCGATATACCAGAGTAGACTAGCGTATACCTTCTCGACCCATACAGATGGGCGATGGATGATCCCATATCCATTGGTGTTTGACATCAGAGATTATATACGGGTGCTCAGTGGAGACTGGGTACACTGGACGGACTCGCCGAGAACTCCCAGATGGTATTATACCTCACGTCAGATGGCAGTTCTCTGGTGACACTAGTACAGGTTAGTCTGTAGACCCGAGATCGTCATAGAGTCTTGTGTGATTCCCACTGTGCTTTGATTTCCACCTTACCACATCCAAGAGGGCATGCAAAACGGTGGCTTTTAGGTACAGTCCCGAATCACATGGAGGCAATGAGCGATAGGAGGGGATTCGTCTCTCCCGGTATAGGGAGTTGATGTTGCACTGTGTTCGATTGGCTATAACCGGAAATCCCTGGCCAGGGTTGCTGAGATTTACTGGTAAGTGTTACCAGTAGTTTCTCGAACTTTTATAGACCTCATATCGACATGACTTATCGAGCTACTGGGGTCTGACGTTTACCACCCCTAGGCGAGATATGCGACATATCAGACGAACAGACCGGACTGTACGGTAAGTGTTACTGGTTGGATTCACAGGAGTGTGAGCGGGTTTGCTCGTTGATCTTCTGATCGCTCAATACCCGGGTGGCCGTTACGTTTAGCAGACCGCTCGCGGCTTGTGGGTATTTGATATGATCATCACCTGCTGCCGGCGTATTGACGAGTCTTTAGAGTCCTGCACAGAGGTTTCCTGGCTCAAGCGAAACGAAATAGGAGCGCATATGAGATATGTGCGGGACCGAGAATAATGCATGTATGTGATACCGTATTCTATTCTCGCGATGAATGTATCGATTGGTTGTATGCGATATAACCTAGTTATCGAATCGAGGATTGATTCGATAAGTCGATACATTGGATATTAGTCGGTCATATGTGATGTGACCGGATCGTTAAATCAAGTGTTGATTTAATGATTTAATGTATAATTATATATTTGATATATTACTTTACATTAACTAATATTGGTTCACTTAAGATGTTTTTCTCACTTGTTTGTGCACATTGTATATGTGATATATTTTTGTGCACAAGATTGTATCATGTTTGATGATACATGCAAATTCGTGTGTATGTTTGATTTAAACCTTGGTTAAGTAAATGGTTAGTGTAACGTTTTGAAAATCGTTTCGGTGAAATTTCGAAAAATCGGTAAAATAAGGGGGTTTTCTGTAAAAAGTCAAAATACAAATATCTTATTATAAAAATTAAATATACATATTCTAGCTATGTAATTGCTAGTATTTGGTGTTTATTTAGCCACTGGTGAAATTTCAAATTTTCTGAAAAAAAAATTATTTTATTATTATTTTAAGCCGTCACTAATACATTTAATTAGGGAAAATTATAAATTGGAATGAGTTGAAACAAATTTTGTGCATCATGACACATTAAATAAAATTTTATCATGTGATTTTTGAAATGAAATCGTTTGCCAAAACGGTTTAGAAAATATCGAAGAAAAAGGCTTAAATAGTGAATTTAGTGTAAATGGATGTTTGGGGTATAGTATTTATCATTTTCCATCACCCCACACCCATACCCACACTCACACACACTCATTTTCCTCCTCATTTCTGCTGAATTCAGCAGCCCCCCCCCCAAAGCTTTCCCCCACTTCTTTTGGTAAAAGAAAAGAAAAGAAAAGAAAAGAATAAAGAGAGAAGGGTTGTGTGTTGACTTGGGGTATCTTGCTTTGACTTAGACATTCCTTCCCCACTCCCACACACCCCACACCCCCTTCCCATACTTGCTGGCCGTGCCCCCCCCCTCAATCAGCCCCATTTTTTTTACCCCCTTTTCACTTCAAAAACCCTCACAAAATTCTTCCAAAATCAACACAAAAATCAAGCTAAATCAAAATCCAACTCCTACCCATTTTAGCTTACCCTGACATGCATGGATTGGGGTGACAAGAGAGCATTTTGGATGGCTAGATTTCAAATGGGATCTACAAAATTGTGGAGGTATAATGTTAACCTTGCAGTTAAATTGTTGATTAATACTTATGTTAGCTTAGTTAAGTGTTAAAGTGGTTGAATTGCTAGTTATAAATCTTCAAGTTAGGGTTTGGAAATTCTAGAATTTAGGTTTTAAAATCAAGTTAGGGTTTTGTGAGATTGGTGTATGGTTGTGTGATGTTTTTAGGCTCTTATGACATGTTAAAACAAGATTAGTAGCTAGTTGTTATTGGTTAGTTTAAAAAAATTTGTTAATTATGCTAAATTGTAAACTAGGTTTTTAAAATAAATATATTCTTGTGAGATAAAATTCAAATTAAGGTTTCATGTCATTATAAATATTATATTGAGTGGTTTAATGCTTTTAGTTCCTGAAAATCCAAGCTAGATTGTAGTTTGTGCATTTTTGCTATAAAATTGTTAAAATTTAGGTATTTTGTAAACTGGAATTTTAGGGCTTTTGGAATTTAATGAGATTAAATTATGGGAATTGTTTTTATGACTTATTTAAGATATTTAGCGAATATTGTGGCCGCTAGATTCATTTATACATCGAGTTTTGTACTAAAACGGTGATTTGTGCTTGCTAGATTTTCGGAAAAATGACTTTTTAAGCAAAATTGAGGTTTTTGTGAGTTTTAACCTAGTTTGTATTAAAATTAGTGTTCGTGAATGTGCAAATGAGTGTGATTGGATTTTTCTCGATGGTTTGAAGATTGTACATCGACATCGAGGGTTGGTTTGACTATTCTTGCATGCGTAGGCGATAGGTTTGGACCTATGCGTGATACGCGTGCCGATTTGATTTTCGTATGCCGTTTCGATTTCGAATTTAGTTATAATGCGATATGGTGCGTTATGATATGTAGGTACCCCCATGTGGACTTCGAGACGGCAAGCAAGCGCGTGGCGACGTCGGCACCGGCTAGCGAGAACCAGGTGAGTAGATTTATATCTACGGGGAGAAGTCGGGTGGATGGCGTATAGCACCCCCGCAGTCCCGCAGACCGTGGTGATGTATACGGATGCGTATACACACCAACAATTTATGATATGTTGTTAGGATTTATTATTGATGATTTTAGATGGATATTGGTGTTGGATTGGTGCATGGTTACGAAACCTTAGGTAGTGGGTGCACTACACTTACACATACACACATATACATACTTGCATACATTCCTTATTTCATATGTGCGTGTATGGGAATATATTTATATGTTCACATGGGTATGGGACTATGTGTTCACATACGGATTTGAGGAGGATACTTGGGATTGAGCTGAGTCGATGAGATTTGTTTGTGGTTATGATCTCGGTGATATGGCAGGATTCGTACTTAAGGTACGTCCTGGTGTTTTAGCTGATCTTGCGGCGGCGATACGGGTGAATAGTGTTATAAATAAATGGTCGACATGTGATCGTGATATGAGGCATAATATGCTAGGATATTGATATTAGCCCGTATCGGGCGATGTATACCCCTTGATGATGATATGTGCTGACGATATCGGTTTGTACGAGATTGTCGATCAGTAGTCAGATCATGAGTATATTGAGGATATTAGTATTGTACTAGACATAGGTCAGTACCTGATTGAATCGAAAGAGTGTGTTTGTAGTGTAACCGCAATCAGAACGGTGCCGCGTATAGCTAGACCGAGATGAGTACGGGTCGTCCTCTGGGAAACGTGGAACCTTTTACTTTTACTTTAGATGTGTTGAGAAAGAGAGGAGGGATAAAGAATTTTATAGAATGGTTTCTAGATCTACGTTAAACAAGAATGTAAAATATAGATCTAGATTATTTTAAAGATGTAGTAAATATAATAAGAAGGCTTGTAGGGTTCATTAGGATTTAGTAGTTATGGACGATTAATTAAAAGTTACCCTTTTTATCCATTAATAGATTTAGAACTTGAACGACGGTGATGCGTGTAGATTAGGGTTTCTGGAGGGAAAAGGAATCCCACTCTTAACCCTTATCTCGACACGGAACTCCGTTCATATCTAGCCTTTACCAAAACAATCATTAATCTAATCTCTAATCGCGGTCGGAACTAGCAAAGAATTGCTAGCACGCCTGATTAGGATGTTAATGATTCTTTTGATAAAGTTCCTAAACTTTATAGGACTTAAAAAGGGTTTAGTTATTTTCATCGTCCATTAGCCTACCGTAATCCTACGAACTCTAACAAGCGGAGAATTACTCGCGCATGTTGGGAGAAGAAGATGAAAAGAAAGAGAGGGAAAACATAATGTAAAATGCAAAAGAATAAAATAAAATAACTACCTTTATTAATCAACTTGAACAATCTACACTTTATTCCTTAGAAAATGATTACAAAACTAGTTGCTTCTCGATCTCTTCCAAGGAGGTAGATGATCCGTTGATGATCAGCCTGGATGCTTGAGCCGTCTTGGACTTCGTGATCGCGTCGGCTTGATGGCTTTTCCAAGAGGCTCTCGGTACTCTTTTATAGTGCAAACCCAGAATCTTATTGTTGAGAAGTTGGTAAAATTCAGCAGTTGTCAATCTCCCAAAATATTGCCTTCCAACTCATCATTATTGCGGCGGATCCGCGGCCCAAAGGTGTGTTTGGCCGCGGATCCGCGCTCAAGGGATGTGATCAATTGCTTATTTTTCTTGGGCTTTCATCTGGTGACATGTGGCAATCCTAGGCATCTTCAGAATCTGAAAATCTTTTCTCTGTTGCTTCCAGACTTGGTCTCCAAGTTTGCTTCTTAATTTGGCAAGTTTTCTTCAACAAATTGATTTGTTTGTTAAATCCTTCATAACAACTTGAAAATATTCTGCACAACAACTCAAATAAGATTTTAGTAGACTTTGTTCTACTAGGATTAGATCAATAATATTATTTGCATACATTTTCCTACCAAATGATAATAAAAATATATTAACACATGGAAAATAATGTTTTTACACATAAACCCTCATATGTATAATATATTATAATAAAGTCCTTTTTTTAATATAAAAATGGTAGGAAAAATGTACTACAAATGTGCAGTTTTATCGACTGAACAAATACCCCCAAACTTATCTTTGATCGTCCCGAGCAAACTAGTTTATTTAAGAGGAGAAAAAGAAAGGAGAAAACTAAGCACACTTTCGTAGGCAGACACGATTGCACTGAGCACGTGCAACAAGCCGTTAAACCTCTAGGTGTCCCTAGTAGGAGGAGTGTTGTCTCCTGAGGGTTTTCAGCGGATTACACCCACAAAATCCAATAACAAAAGAAAGATGGTGAAATTTACATATAAAGACAAGAACCATAAAAGAAATACTTTGAAAAGAAGAGTTTCCAACTATGTCAGCTTTTCAGTTGTCATGAGCCCTATCTTAATAGTCATGAAAAGATGTTAGAAATCACATTATCCCTCAATAAAACATCGTCTTTATTCTTCATTCCTACCTTTCATCCAAACATTGATCATATAACCCCACGTGTGTGTAAATAACATCCCTACACTCGGAGAATTCAATTCAAGCTATCATACTCTTGTCCATCTACCTTAGTACTTTTTAATTTGATGAATACTTAGATTTGCTCACACATTTTCATGCGACCGTTAATACTTCTTGAGGTACTAACCGACCGATTACTCATGTGCTTGCTGATTAGGTGATAATATTTCCTCGTCTTGCACCACCTAAGGCTTAGCAGTGACTCCCAGACCAGTTGTCCTTAGGGCACTAGGTGAAGAGGCACCCTCGCTATATTTTTTTTATTGCTGCCTTGGCGATAACAAAACCAGTGTTCATTTTTCTTTTCACCATTTTTATATTTTCTTCATCATTTTTCACTTCCTTCATACTTTGGCTTTTAGACAAGAGCATTTCAAGGTATCCTCTACTATCCCGAGTTTCAAGACGTGTGTAGGTGCATATTGTAGGGTATCAACATTCAAATGTTCGGCTTCCAGAATATAAACTATTTTTCAAACTTATTTTTATCCTCAGATTAGTGACTTCCTTCATCTTACTAACCCTTGGGACAACAGCTCATAACTACTTATTACTAGTTCGTGTAAGAAAACTTCTAATTTTCTTGGTTTTCTTAAACTATTCCAATCTTTTGGATGTAATTTTTCACTTTCTACTCTTTTGTTATAAAATTTTTTTTAATTTTTGAAAATGTTGTGCTTATGCAAAGTATGATGCAAATTGATGTGTAAATAAGCACAAACCTCCCCCAAACCTGTTTACAGCAGTGTCCTCACTGATGTCATCCGTTAAGCTCAAAAACCTGTAGACTTGGGAGGAAATTATTAATGGGGGCAAGAATATATGAAAGTGAAAATCCTCCCCCAAACTTATTTTAGGCTCACAATTTTGTAAAAATCATTTTCTTTCAAGAGCCAAAACATACCACCCCGCCAAACTTAAACAATTTTAATCTTTTAAAATCACACGAGGGGGTCAAGGTTATTGTTCAATGCCAAGCTTTGCAAAGACCGAAGGTCAACACCAACCATTCAAAAATTTTATCGATGAAGCACCAAGGTTGGTGGAAGAAGATGTCACCTATTGACGTGAAGAAGTGGGGAGGTGACAAGAGGTGTATTGGAAAAGGATTGCGTCTCAATTTGGAGAGACGACACAATGATAGTAATGATGGATTACTCGCATTATCATGATTGTCCAAAAGAGGGGGTGGAGGTCTAATTTCTTCATCTTGGAGTTGATTCATCTCAACACCCGTGTCTTGTAAAAATGCGAGTTCATCAGCGAAAATTTCCTCAAAGGTTTCATCGATACCCCGAAAAATAATGTCATCAGAAAAATTGGGGTGATCGTCAGACTCAATATAAGGTTCCTCATTAGATGTTGACCCGGACAACTCGGTTGAAGAGTAAATGGTTGGGTAAAACAACAACATATGAAAAGAGTCTGTATCATGAGGTTGATCAAATTCGCTGCTGTCGACATCCATTAATTCGACAGAACACACATGAGCATAGGGTTCGGAGGGTTCACTTCCCAACTTGTAAATATTAAGCTCAATTGACTTCTTTCCAAAGGATAGGGTCATAGAGCCGTTTCTACAATTAATTACTGCGTTGGAAGTGGCCAAAAAGGGTCGACCGAGTATCACCGGGATTTGATTGCGTGGGTTTGCTACAGGTTGTGTATCTATAACGATAAAGTCCACAGGGAATATGAATTCCCCGACTTTGATTAACACATCCTCTAGCTCACCCCTTGGTTGGGTGATAGATCGATCGGCCATCTGAAGAGCGCAATGCGCCGGCTTTAACTCTCCGATCCCTAATTGCTCATACACAGAATACGGAAGCAAGTTAACACTAGCACCAAGATCGAGTAGAGCACGATTAATATTTTTACCCCCAATAGAGATTGAAATTGTAGGACTTCCGGGGTCCTTTCGTTTCTTGGGAAGTTGTTGTGTAAAAGCTGTGCTCACATTACTCGCAAGGAAAACTTTTTTAGGTACTTGAACTTTTCTCTTCCTAGTGCACAAGTCCTTTAGGATTTTCGCATATGACGGAACTTGTTGAATAGCATCTAGGAGAGGAATGTTTATGTTAACTTGCTTAAAAATTTCCACGATCTTCTCCATTTGTGGACTTGGTCTGTTGCCCCTTAACCTGTTTGGATAAGGTGCTTGATCAATAAGTTTTGGGTCCAACGTTTGTGGAGAAGACCGTGGGGATGGATTTGATCCCAAAATTGGAGTGGGAATCGACTTAGATAGATTTGGGGAAATGTTCGAGCCTTGGGGAAAACGGAGAATAGGCTCGGATGAAGGTGGAAGACTAGACGAATTAGGGGAAGAAGAAGAAGAAGAAGGGGTATCAAATATGTCACTATCATCAAATTGCTCACCAACTTGGTTATTCAGCACTCTCCCCGATCTCAACGTAGTAATGGCATTCACATTATGACTTTGTGAATGGCCAGGATTCGGTAGGGGTTGAGATGGGAGTTTCCCTTTCTCTCTCGCACTCATTGCGGCGTTTAACTGTGCGATTTGGTTTTCTATTGATTTAATACTCTCACCATGGGAGGAGGAGTTTTTCGTTAGGGTATCAATAGAAGACCTTATCTCAGCCGAATTTTGCATGGATTGTTTCATGAACATATCCAAAGTTTGTGCAAGTGAGTTGTCAGTACCGGCCAGTTGTGGTGTAGAAATGTTGGCCGGATTTTGGAAATTTTGTGACTGAAAGGGGGGCTGATTCTGTGGTTGTGGTTGCTGTGGAGGAGGTCTTTGATAATTACTTTGTTGGTTTTGATTCCAAGCAAAGTTAGGATGATTCCTCCATCCTTGATTAGATGTGGAAGAATAAGGATCATTTCTAGGTCGCTGCTGAAAAGCAGCATTAGCTTGAAACGATGCATTCATAGGACATTCTTCCGTTAAGTGTGAAGGATCCGAACAGCACCCACAGACGGTCTTAGGAAGCGTAACCTGATTTAGGGAGACTGATGAGAATCTGCTCTCAATAGCGTCGAGTTTCTTCTGCATCGCTGCCATTTCGGCTTTCACTGTGATGGAAACATCGAGCTGGTGAACTCCTCCCCTAGATGAAGGTGGTCTTACGCTTTCCCACTGCAAAGTGTGTTCAGCGAGGTCTTCCAGATACTTCCAAGCTTCACCGTCATCTTTAGACATGAAATTGCATTGACACATTGTTTCAAGCATCTGCTTTGTCGCTGGATTAATGCCCTCATATATAATCCGACATAAATCCCATCTTTGTATTCCGTGATGGGGGCATTGGACAAGCAGATCTTTGAAACGTTCAAAGCACTTCCAAAATGGTTCATTGGGAAGCTGGGTGAACTGGTTGATCTCGCTCCTAACATGTGCAGTCTTATGATTTGGGTAAAACTTCTTAAGAAATGCTACGGCGAATTCATCCCAATTAGCGATAGAGTGTGCGGCAGTATTATAAAGCCATTTTTCTGCCAAGTCGCACAGTGTGAATGGGAGAAGACGTAAGCGCATAGCATCTAAGGTCAATTGTGAAGTACCCATCATTGCGCATACGTTCTCGAATTTGGTGATGAAAACGTACGCATCTTCCGATTCAAGCCCGTGAAATTTGGGCAGCAGATTGATGTAGTGGGGTTTAATCTCGAAATTATCCCCGTTAGGTGGTGGAAGAGATAGACAAGTAGGAAGAGGACCACGGATAGGATAGCATCTCTCTTGGAGAGAGATGCGCGGTGGATTCTGCGCACCTTCGGGCGGTGGCAGCGTGGTGTTATAATTTGATGGAGTGCCGTCCATCTCGATCGATGTGGTGTGTGGTGGGGGAAAAGAAGATGAAGAAGTACCGACTTCGGTGTCGATAGCAGGAACGCGGACAAGACGGGCACTAGGATCCTGTGTCCAACCGAGCATGCACTAAGCGGGTTTAGTGCAAGTGGCAGCGTGTGTGTGATTTTAAAATTGGTTTGTTTTGAAAAAGTGGGAATCAACACAAATCACCCTACGATGCACAAGCAACCCTAGAACTAAGGTCGCCTAGGTCTGCTAGACAGCTCCTAACTAAGGCTAGAAATAGGACCTCAAACCGCCTCTTCATGGACAAGTACGGCCAGGTAAGTGGGAAGGAACCACCACTACAGTGGGCCTAATTAAAAACCACTAGCCTAGACACCGCAATGTCAGTTAGGATAAACGGCCGATGCCTATACTAGTCTTTTTCCTATTGAGCTCGACAGTCCTTAGAGTCTGGTCTAGATATTTTTTAAATTAATGAAGGGTTGATCTGTATGCTCGGTTTGTGATTTGTGGGGATTAGGAAGGGTGATGAAATCCCCACCTAATCTTGATTTGGTCTTTGCCCTTAAAATCCGTATTAAATATGCAAAACAAAACCAATCACAAAACTTTTTGCAAAAAGATTTTTGAGCGGCGCAATTTTGCAAAGAATCCTGCAGAAGATAGATTTTATTGGATTTGAGGAGAGAGAGAAGGAGTTTAAGAAAGATACCAGAGAATATTTATTCCCTAATTCCTCCTACTTGCCGCGGTTCCGCCGCAGAATGGGTGCTTTTGCCGCGGTTCCGCCGCGTGGCAGAAGGAACAATTGATGAAATTTTTTTGTATGGCCTTTTGTGCTCCTCTGGATCTCTAAAAATGTCTCTGTTTCCTGTTTCCTCAAGTTTGTGACTCCAGATTTCCTCGCAAAAATTCACACAATAATCGTTAAATATACAATTTGCAATTTTGTGTTAATAATGATATGAATCGTCTAAGAATTCAACACAAATAGAAAAAATAAAAAATTACGCACGTATCCCCGGCAAAGACGCCATTTGATTGACTCGAAAGAGTGTGTTTGTAGTGTAACCGCAATCAGAACGGTGTCGCGTATAGCTAGACCGAGATGAGTACGGGTCGTCCTCTGGGAAACGTGGAACCTTTTACTTTTACTTTAGATGTGTTGAGAAAGAGAGGAGGGATAAAGAATTTTATAGAATGGTTTCTAGATCTACGTTAAACAAGAATGTAAAATATAGATCTAGATTATTTTAAAGATGTAGTAAATATAATAAGAATGCTTGTAGGGTTCATTAGGATTTAGTAGTTATGGACGATTAATTAAAAGTTACCCTTTTTATCCATTAATAGATTTAGAACTTGAACGACGGTGATGCGTGTAGATTAGGGTTTCTGGAGGGAAAAGGAATCCCACTCTTAACCCTTATCTCGACACGGAACTCCGTTCATATCTAGCCTTTACCAAAACAATCATTAATCTAATCTCTAATCGCGGTCGGAACTAGCAAAGAATTGCTAGCACGCCTGATTAGGATGTTAATGATTCTTTTGATAAAGTTCCTAAACTTTATAGGACTTAAAAAGGGTTTAGTTATTTTCATCGTCCATTAGCCTACCCTAATCCTACGAACTCTAACAAGCGGAGAATTACTCGCGCATGTTGGGAGAAGAAGATGAAAAGAAAGAGAGGGAAAACATAATGTAAAATGCAAAAGAATAAAATAAAATAACTACCTTTATTAATCAACTTGAACAATCTACACTTTATTCCTTAGAAAATGATTACAAAACTAGTTGCTTCTCGATCTCTTCCAAGGAGGTAGATGAACCGTTGATGATCAGCCTGGATGCTTGAGCCGTCTTGGACTTCGTGATCGCGTCGGCTTGATGGCTTTTCCAAGAGGCTCTCGGTACTCTTTTATAGTGCAAACCCAGAATCTTATTGTTGAGAAGTTGGTAAAATTCAGCAGTTGTCAATCTCCCAAAATATTGCCTTCCAACTCATCATTATTGCGGCGGATCCGCGGCCCAAAGGTGTGTTTGGCCGCGGATCCGCGCTCAAGGGATGTGATCAATTGCTTATTTTTCTTGGGCTTTCATCTGGTGACTTGTGGCAATCCTAGGCATCTTCAGAATCTGAAAATCTTTTCTCTGTTGCTTCCAGACTTGGTCTCCAAGTTTGCTTCTTAATTTGGCAAGTTTTCTTCAACAAATTGATTTGTTTGTTAAATCCTTCATAACAACTTGAAAATATTCTGCACAACAACTCAAATAAGATTTTAGTAGACTTTGTTCTACTAGGATTAGATCAATAATATTATTTGCATACATTTTCCTACCAAATGATAATAAAAATATATTAACACATGGAAAATAATGTTTTTACACATAAACCCTCATATGTATAATATATTATAATAAAGTCCTTTTTTTAATATAAAAATGGTAGGAAAAATGTACTACAAATGTGCAGTTTTATCGACTGAACAGTACCCTAGACTATGATCTTGGATAAAGAGGATACCAGAGGAATAGTGTGAGGAATATGATATTGACCCGTACCCAGATTTGGGGATGCCGTACGACGGATTTACGTACGAGCTATATCTTGATGATTGATCTGCACTCTTGACTTGGGATGTCTGATTATAGATATGGTATCGGATATGATATTATTGAGGCGGGATCACCGACTAATATATATACAGGTATGTATATGTATCGACTCAGATGTTAGGCGGTTTCCTTACCTGTAGTCTAGCTTATAGCGTAGCCCTTTAGTTTAGTTAGTTGTTAGATTAGATTCGGTTCCTACCTATTTCAAAGCTTACGAATCGTGCGTATTTTTAAAGACAGCCTAAGGGATCCTGCGGATATTTCAAAAAAACGTATCTTTTCTTAAAAACACCGTAGCCCCTATTTTCAAAACCCCACGATTCGTGTTATTTCAAAAGGCACCATTGTAGGACTTATATTAGGTTAAAACAGATTAATTATCGTTGCGTCTAGTATTCAGCTCCCGCTCATTATTGTTGTTTGCTCCGCATCACATGCTTATATTATGCTTCATATTCTACTGTTGATATCTTATGGTTAGGACACCAGCACCATTACCGATGATGCGTATGTACCACGTACACTTACTTGCCGGCTCACACACATCTTCATCGGTAATTTCCATGTCACATACACCTTAGAAAATATTATTGTTTGACATAGCCTGTTAGCTAATAGTTTAGACATGATATTAGTGTACTTGCCTTATATGTTAGTTTAGACATTATAGTTATTACCTGCTACCTCATGCATACTGTTATTCATTGTTATGCCGCATTCATGGATTCTCATGCATATATTCACTTTTTACGTGCTATTGAGGTTTTGGATTTGGATTTCCATGAGATTTTCTGGATTTGGGGAAAACCGCAAAACATATACAAACTTCTTCTTTCTCTTTTTAAATAAAAAGCGCGGTTTTTCCCATGATGTATGAGTCGTCTACCATGAGTTTGCTGATAGATTTGGAAACCCGATTCGAGGAGTTGGATGAACCGTTTCGGGTACATGGTGGACCCGTTAAGGTACCCCGGGGCAAGAAGCTCGTGGTGATGACGATGAGCCTGGCAGGGGGAGAATACCTACCGGTGATATTACCCGACGCGTCGGATATCCGGAGGATACCGTCGTGGTCTTGAGATGGATGGTAGGGGCCGGTCTGGACTGACGGCGCCCTAGATATTGAGATTGAGACATTGATATTTCGAGACAGTGAGATTTATGTTTTGTGTCGATGCTAGACACTGTTGATACTGATTTCATTTATGATACCTCGGTTTAAAAATACGAAGGAAATCTCACTAAATTATGAAAACAGTTTCTTCATCTACATGTATTCTGTTTCATGCATGCATACCTCATTCATATGATATATTGCTACCTGAGGCACTGACACGGGCACATGAGATCACACTCGGGTTAGATATTACCCTAGCCATTGTTATAGGCTGCATGTTATTCATATATTTGAGGATATATTATGATCATTGACCTAGGTTGTGTTATTCATGCGATTTTCTGTTCGTAGATCTTTTTCTACTCACGAGTTGGCAACTCATCCCCGTTGTGCCCCAGTTTCTTGCAGGTGTTGCCGTACGGATTTCATTACGGCTTTGCGGGCACGGTTTCTTTTCGGGTGACTTGCTAGTAGGTGGGTTTATTGTATCTTACCCATCATTATACCTTGTATATTATATTTCAGTTGTATCTAGAAGTTCCATCAACCAAACTTGTATTTTTTTGAGATAGAGACCAGTAATGTTATTCTTTCGACCATAGAGTAGCATGTTATATTTCTTGAGTTTCTTGCTGGTTGAGTTCCATTCTGTTGTGATCCTCGCCTTTAGGCGTTGTATATTATGTTGCATACAGGTTGATTTGATATGGTTCTTCCTATTCTCTACTACTTCTCTTGGTTTGGATTTCTGGGTTTCGGCTTACTTAGCATACGTACTCCTTGAGACGTTCGTAGTCTAAGTGCCGGTCATGTTCCGTACTTTCGGGTCGTGGCAGTTAGGGTTTTTATTTATTTATTCATTTATTTATTTGGCATTAAATAAAATGGTGGCTTTCTTTGGATTTACTTGAAACTTCATGAAGCTTTGATCATTTTGTTTCTTTCATAAACCTAACCATTCACCTAACCCTAGTTTATTCTCTACACTTAACCATGGTTGATAAAATGATAAGAATGACTTTATTTCCATTTTTATTCATTTTATTCTTATCATATTATCTTCTTCTTCTTCTTCAAGAAGAAAGAAGCATGCTAGCTTCAATGGTGACTTGAGAAAAGAGTGAGAAATCCAATTCTAAAGTGAACCCACTTCCTATTTCTTCATCCTCTACCACTTGCCAAGTAGTATAGGGTGTTTTATTCACAAGTTTCATGACTTGGTGAAGTTGGAGATTGATCTTGAGTTGCCTCGACGTAGATCATCTTCGACATCGAAGTCGATGACCTAGCCCACCCATTTCTCCGATGAAGTCGATGCTAGAGCCCGGGATCCGATGATCACAGCGAGGGGACATCATCACGGAGCTATGGAGATGGAGGACCGGATCTACAAAGGTTGTATTTTCCGTTCACTCTTAGTTAAGTTGTTAACTAGTTGCACGTTTCGCCTAATCTCTAGTCAACGATCGCATTAGGGTTTCTCGGCACCGGAAATTTTTGAATTTGGCATGGTTGATGCCTTGTGAGACCTCATTAGTGTGCCTAGGAACCCTATACCATGTTCAAGAGATCGTGCAAAAAGGTGGTTTTTAAGTACAGTCCCGAGTCACATGGAGGCAATGAGCGAAAGGAGGGGATTCGTCTCTCCCGGTATTGGGGGTTGATGTTGCGCTATGCTCGATTGGCCATAACAGGAAATCCCTGACCAGGGTTGCTGAGATTTTCTGCTAAGTATTATCAGTAGTTTCTCGAACCGTTATGGACCTTACATCGGCATGACTTATCAGGCTATTGGGGTCTGACGTTATACATATCTGACGAAGAGTCCAGACTGTAAGGTAGTGTTACTGATTGGATTCGCAGGAGTATGAGCAGGCTTTCTTGTTGATCTTATGATCGCTCAATACTCGGGTGGCCATTACGTTTAGCAGACTGCTTGCGGCTTGTGGGTGTTTAATATGATCATCACCTACTGCCGGCGTATTGACAAGTCTTTAGAGTCCTACACAGAGTTTTCCTGGTTCATACGAAACGAAGTAGGAGCACATATGTAATATGTGCGGGACGGAGATTAATACGTGTATGTGATACCGTATTCTATTCTCGCGATATGTGATATCGGACGGTTATATGAGATATAGCCGGGTTATCGGATCAAGTGTTGATTCGATAGATTGTTACATTTGATATTAGACAGTTGTATGTGATGTAGCCAGATTATTAAATCAAGTGTTGATTTAATAATTTAATGTATAATTATATATTTGATATATTGAATTACATTAACTAATATTAGCTCACTTAAATATTTCTTTTTCTCACTTATGTACACTTAGTATATATGTGATATATATTAATGTACATTATTTTGTGTCATGCTAGATGCCACATGCTACATGGGTGTATGAGACTCATACCATGCTTATGATAATCCAAGGGTTTTTATTTATCCAAGTTAATCAAAATTAGATGGAAAATTGTCATGGCTAGAAACTTGGAGAAGCTTATGCTAACCATTGACTTTATCCACTAACTTTGTTTTACTTGTAGATATTTATTAACCTAACCATTATTGTTAGCCATGGTTTATTCTCTACATGAGTTAGTGTATGACACTAACTCACCCATGGTTGCTATTCTCACCTCATGAGTTTCATTCTCATCTCCACTTCAACTTCTTCTTCCTCATGGAAAAGCTTTCTAGCTTTTGAAAAGGTGATGAAATATTGCGAGAAAAATTAATCTAAAGTGAGCTCATTTCCTACTTCATCATCCTCTACTATATTAGCCATTTAGTTTAGGGTGTTTGCTTCACTAATCTACCATTAGTGAAGAGGTAGCATGAGCTTGAGTCTCCTCGACGTAGATCATCTTTGGCCTCGAAGACTTCGAGCAAGCTTGTTCATTTCTTCATGTAAACTATTACTAGAGTTCAGGTGTTTACTACTTGGATCAAAGGGACTACTACACGGAGCTTTAGAAGTGAAGTACCGGTCTACAAAGGTCGTATTCCTCATCCACTTAGATGTAATGTTGTTTGCATTGCTATTTCGTATAAATCTCTAGTTATGATTCTAGGGTTAGGGTTCTTAAGTACGGAAAAAATTTGAAAACGGCATGGACGATGCCTCCCGAAACCTTGCTGTCGTGCTAGGTAACCTTAGTGTGGTATCAGAGCCAGGCTAGAGAATTAGACGATGTTTGTTAGATTACGAAACCGAAACTACTCTGAAACACCCGATATACAATCCTAGTTTCCGTCGAATTTTAAATGGCCTCTAAAGTTTTTTTTAGCAACTGCAGAATGTTATATGCGATATAACATGAACACCATAGAAATTTGAAGCAATTTGGTTTGAAGATGGCCGGCCACATAGGCATAAAATCCGAGCTCACCGGTTTTTGGTGGGTTTCTGGCTTCAAATTTTTAAGGTGTTCCAGTCTCTGGGTTTTGGTGTTTCAGGCGTTGCTTGTATTTGCTAAAATTACATGTGATGTTAACTTTCTGTAAAGGCAATTCGGAGTGTTTCGTAAACGTAATTCTAACATATATTCGGGTTATTTAGACAACGTTAAAAAGTTCGAACAGATATCAATAACCCATATTTTCGCTCGCTGGAAATTTTCCAAGAGTTGGATTTTTTCCATGTTTAAAATATTCAGAAAACCATGCAAGCGATTCTATGGACCCTTAGAAAAATGATACCCAAACTCGACTTTTTGGATCGCAGAACCATGGTCATATCCTAGGGTTTGTGGCAGTTCCGTAGCAACATGAGTGAGGCATGGGTCGGCCCTTCTACGGATGGTTCATAGGAGCCGAGGCATGTTCTGGGTACTTTTTAAACTCCGCTCAAGTGTTGAGCTCTTTGGGAAATTTTGGGTGTTTGTTTATTCGATCGAAAAGTTTAACATCGTCTAGTTATCTGTGATTATGATACAATATTTGGAATCCACATAATTAGTTATATGATAACTAGTTTCAATTTTATAAATCTAGCAGTTTAGCCTCATTTGATCGGTTGCCACGGAATTTTGATGTGGATCAAAAGTCCGTGTAACCTTACTAGATAGCCACGCCCCATACCCCGACCAAGTGACTGTAGAAGAACCTCGTCGCCAAAAGCATCCATTCGGGTGCTCGCGGCCGCGGTGTTCTGCCAAAGTGCACTTCGTCTACGGCATCGGGGGTGCGGCCGTCTACTAAAGTTTCCGACGAGCATTCGATCAGGTTATCGGGAATCTTGTTGAATTACCCGACAGGTTATTAGAAAGTGTTTTCAATATCGAGACTGTAACGTTTTGGAAATCGTTTAGGCGATTTTCCGTTTTTGGGGAAAAATAGTCGGTGTTTTCCGTAAAAACCTTAAAGCGATCTTTTTGCAGTATAGAATTCACTGCACCTAGTTTAGCTAGGATATTGCTATTTTGTTGGTTTTTGTAAGTTGTTTGTAATTTTGGTGCATTTTAATATTTTTCCCTAATTAAAACATTATTTTAAGCTTTTAATTATGCACTTAATTAGTGGTAATTACATTTTTGCTTGGGTTAATTAATGCTAATGTGAATCTATGCTAAGTTAATCACTAGATTAAGCTTTAAACTTTTCTCTCCAAAATATCTAGATATTTATGGTTTAATTTGAAAATTTAAAGAAAAGTAAATTAGGAGGCATGAGATATTATTTGCATTACTGAGCTTTAATTGGTTTTAGCTATAATTTTCCACATATTTTCACAAAACACCCCCCCTCTCCTTGCTTTGGTCGACCCCTACCCTTGCTGCCCTTTGTTTTTCCTTGCTCAATTTCATCTCTTCAAGCTTCATAAAATCATTAAAAAATCATCAAATAATCACAAAAACTCATAATTAAATCATAACCCATCATTCTTCATCGCAAAACATGCTTGGATCTTCATGAATGACTTCATTTTGGAGGGTTAAATTTGGTGTTTTGTTGCAAGTTTTGTGATCTAGTGGAGGTATATTTCTAACCCTAATCTTTAATTGTTGTTTAAATCTCTAAGCTAGCTATATAAGATGTTTAATTAAAGCTTTTAAATTCATGTTTTGAAATTCAAGTTATGATTTTTGATAGTCAAGTTAGGGTTTTGATTAGTGAAAAGATTAATTGATAAGTTAAGACTTGAAGAAAACTTAACCTAGTTGCTAGTTTGTTAAATGATATTTTCCTAATTGTATAATTAAACTAATCAGCAAACTAAACTTTTACTAATCCTACTTGAGTGAGTTTATAATTCTTGTAAGGTTTTGTATGGTTTAATCATGCTTTTTGGTGATGTTTGTGATTTCTAGTTTTGGTAAAACTTGTAGTTTTGAACTAAAATGTTATAAGTGTTGCTTACTATATTTCCGGATAATTTAGGCGTGGGTTTCTTTTGACGTTACGACGTTATTTATATTAGATTCCACGTTATTTATTGTGTTGTGAATGCGCGATTGGTACGATCAGGGTCTAGGCTTGATGGTTGTGTCATTTAGCGTTCCTAGCTAGGGTTGTGCCGATGTTGTTCGTGTCTTTGTGTAGCTTTTGCTCTTGAGTTGGTTTCATAGTGTCGTTATGCGCGTTAGCCACTAGATGAACACTTGAGAGTATGTTTGGAGTTGGTGCGTCGGTCAATCGTAGTTGGTACGTGTTATTGGTCGATTGCTAATATATACTTGTTATGTTGTTGTATGATCTTTAGGTTCGCAGGCGGGGACTTCGGACGCTGCGAAGAAAGGAAAGCGAGTGATTGGTTTTACTTAGCCAGGATAGTTGTAAGTAGATTTAACATCTACAGGGAATCGCCCGCATGGCGTTATGCGTCTGGGCTAGATATGATATGACATTAGCCACATGTTTATTTGCATATATAGAGATTGTGCATGAACTCATTTCATATCATTAGTTGTTGTTCTTAGACTTGTACTCATTGGACACTGCACTATTATAGACGGTTCATGTCGCACGAGCACAGATTTTATGCCGCACACACCGTTGATAATTGCCATGACACGCACAACACACATACCTAGGTGATATTGTATGGTTAGTGACATTTAGATATTTGTTCATGTCCTTTGCGCATATGACATATAGCATACCTGCATACCTACATGCTTACACATATGCCTTGACATGCCTACATGCTAGTTATCCATATATCTATATGGTATTGTACCATTAGAGATAGGTATATACACATATGAGACATAGCTACATGTACATCTTGCGTACATACTTACATATACACATACCTAGCTTGATTTAGCTTCACACATACCTAGAGGGTATTACATCATTATTGATAGGTAGATACACATATCTTGCTATACCGACTTGGTTACGCATACCTGGCTATAGCTACTTGTTCACCTTTATATGATGTTGTATGGATTTCGGAGAACTTAGGAACCACATGATATATTTAATAACTTGTTGCAGTTAAACAACTGTTTTTCCTTTATATGCTCATATTACTGTTTCATGTTGCATATATTATATTTTCATGGATTTCGCATTTGAGATATGGTTTTCATATGATGTTTTCTGGATTTTTTTACTCATGCGTATATATCAGTGGTATGGGATGCTAATATACATACGTATACCCATCGTATATATATATCAGTGGTATGGGACGTTGTTATATATGTACATCTACATAATATATCATCATAATAATCTATGCAAGTATTCTTACTTTTTACTTGATATTTGGATGCATCCACTCTGAGATTTGTTATAATCCGATACGGGGATCGAGAGTGTCGGTGTTTGGCACTTAAGATTCGAAAGACATATAAGCCGATACGGGGATCGAGGGTGTCTGTGTTTGGCACTTAAGATTCGAAGGACGTATAAACCGATACTGGAATCGAGAGTGTCGGTGTTAGGCACTTAAGATTCGAAGGACGTATAAACCGATACGGGGATCGAGAGTGTCGGTGTTGGCACTTAAGATTCGAAGGACGTATAAACCGATAAGGGGATCGAGAGTGTCGGTGTTTGGCACTTAAGATTCGAAGGATGTATAAACCTGTTTTTATGTGTCGATGCTAGGCACTAGTTTTCATGATGTTTTCGGGTGTCGATATTTGACACTCATGTTTCATGAGACTTACAGGATGTGTTGTATTTCGTACTCCGCATTTATTTGATATGCATTACTTCATGTGTTTGTAGAACCAGATAGAGTACCTTTCATGACTGTTGCATATACATATTACCATATTATTGCTTCATGTATTAGTTGCACCTGATAGAGTACCATTATAACTGTTGCATGCGTATGGCCATTTATTTCTTTTAGCTTGCATGTGATAGATTCGCGCAGTACGTGCATACTTGCGATTACCTGCATATGTTATTTACTATTCATGAGTTGGCAACTCACCCCCGTTGTGCCATAGGGTTTGCAGGTTGTTCCTTAGAGTAGTCGAGGCAGGGCTTCTACCTATCATATCATCTTTTGCAGCGGATATCGCTTCGGCTGACTGCGTGCAGTTTTGCTATAGGTGGGTTTTGCGGTTATCCGATGTTGCTCATTGTATATCTTTGTAATATGTACTCTCCATCTACCACTTTCATGTATGACTTAGAGACGTGATGTGAGGGCGATTTTGTATATTATTGTGGCTTGGAGGTCTTTTATGCAGTTTTATTTATATCGTCTTTTATTTCTTCGCTGCGGCGTCGTATATCTGTTGTGGTGGTTGTTTTCCGCCTTTGGGCGTGGATTTGCTCCCGTTTGGGGATGCTTTACTTATATTTATGTTGTACCCATTTTGGGGTTAGTTTTTACAAAGGAGGTGCTGCCAATTTTTTTAAGAAACTAAAATTTGGACTTTAAAGAATTTGTACTCGAGATTTTCAAAAGTTTTAACAATGTTCTTATCACTTACTACTTTTGATGGTTTAGATTGCTGGGTTTTCGGCTTACTTAAATTGCGTTACGCCTGTAGACGTTACGTAATTTAAGGGCCGTCACGTGCCAAATTTCGGGTCGTGACAAAGTTGGTATCAGAGCGCTAGGTTTTACCTTTCGGAGTGTAGGATGACCTTGGTATGATGGAGTAGGTAGCTTAAGCAGAGTAACGTAGTGTGTGTATGTCCACGGCATACTCACGACACGGTACTCCGCCTAAAGTGACCTAAGTACTAATTGCTTGAAATTCCTTCCTTGATGATACATATCCTTGTGATTCAATTTCCGTGTTCTTATCAAATCCTATTTCTTTTCATAGCCTTTGCCACCGATGACTATGAGGACTCAGAGTGTTGCAGCGAGAGCCGAGGTCAGAGTTGACTCATGTGGGATAAGGACTGACCAGGATGGCACGCTAGTTGCACAGGCGCTGATGGATCCACCTTCGATAGATCACATTGCTAGGCTTGTGGCAGATATGCAGGACTTGCGCCAAACGATGAGGTCATTGGTAGAGGCCAGTCGAGTGCAGCAACAGGAGGTTGTCACCCTTGTTACCCAGTTATTCCTTGCGATCAGCACACAGCATTGCGTTACTTACATAGCACCAGTGGATGCAGCCCTAGTTGATGAGGCACGTCTTCCTGAGACTTTAGAAGTTTCAGGACCGAGGAGGGCTCGTATAGGTGTATCGGCCCAGAGAAAGATGTTCCGTCGCCGTGATAGGTTTCGTACACGTCGCGGGAGTAGCAGAGGCTTGGGACGAGGACAATCGTTTGGCTCTTATCCCCAGGAGGGTCAGCAGTCATCGAATTGATGTTTTCGATGCGGGAGCCTTCATCACTTCGTCAGACATTGTTCCTTGGCGCCGCGTCAGACTCATGTTCAGAGAGGTCGTGGTCGCGGAGGGTTCGTTCAGAGGTAACAAGATGGTAGAGGAAGAGTTTCATCCAGTTGCGGGTAGAGGGCAGGCACGGGCTTTTGTTTCGACTCAACGGGACGCGCGGACGTCCAATGCATAGTTTTCAGGTATTCTTAATTCATATGTTCTTTGGATTCGTATGTTTGTTATTTCGGGATCTATGCACTCTTTTTTCTACACACTTAGTGTCGTGGTTGGGCCGAGAGTCGTGTATGCTAGATTAGCCGTTTGTTGTGTTAACTCCTGTGAGCGATCCTTTGGTTACACGACACGTGTTTCGGTCATGTGCCAATTGGGTAGGAGATAGAGATTCGTCCGTCGATTTGATCCTTCTAGAGATGTTGGACTTTGACGTTCTCCTGGGAACGGACTGGTTGGCTACGTGCAATACGTCTGTGCACTGCCGCGAGAAAACAATCAGGATTTGTTTTCCCGGCGAGTCAGTTCTTTTTGTGCAGGGGGACAGTGGTGCCAACTTTCACAGCTTGAATTCATCCTTTTTCGCTAGTTGGCTTTGAGGAGAGAATGTCGAGGATTCTTGGCTTTCATTTGTGATACCGGAGCCACAGTGGATTTGTTGGACCGTGTTCTTTTCGTGCGAGAGTTGCCGACGTTGTTCCAGATGAGCCGGCGTAGCTTTAGAAGCTTAAGGATCAGCTGCAGAGTTATTGCTGGGGGACTTGTGCGTCCGAGTGTTTCTCTTGGGGAGCTCCTATTTTGTTAGTCAAGAATGAAAGACGGCGGTTTGAGGTTGTGTTGATTTATCGTCAATTGAACCGAGTTATGGTGAAGATAGGTAACTTTTACCTCGCATTGACGATTTCTTTGATCAGCTCTAAAGTGCGAGACATTTTCTATGTTTGTTTGGGATCGGGTCATCATTAGTTGCGGGTTCGGAGTGAGGACATTCCGAAGACTGCTTTTTGTGCGTGCTACAGGCTTTATGAGTTTTGGTGGTGTATTTGGAATCGCCAATGCCCTAGCAACATTCGTGGATGTGATGAACCAGATTTCTTCAGGTCGTTCCTCGACCAGTTGATTGTTGTATTTTAGATGACATTCTGGTCTTTTCCAAGAGTCGTGAGGAACATGAGCGGCACTTGAGGATTTGCGTTGCAGACATGGGGAGAGCGTCAGCGGTTTGCTAAATTCTCGGAGTGTTCCTTCAGGCTTGATTATGTTGAACTCCTAGGTCGTGTGGTTATGGGGGACAGTATTCGTATGGACCCGAGGGAGATCGAGGACGTACAGCTTGGCCAAGACTTGCATCAGGGACAGAGGTCCGTAACTTTTTGGGCTTAGCCGGTTTTTGCCGCCGTTTCGTGCAGGATTGCTTGTGTATCGCTGCACCGTTGACCGGACTGACCATGGTGTGCTATATTAGGGACTCAATGGCGTGTACCCGATACTGATGGGTAGAGACACGAGGTCCTAAAGCAGGCACATCAGTCAGCTTTCAGTGTTCACCCAAGTGCCACCGAGACGTAACGTGACTTGAGAGTTGGTTACTGGTGGGAAGGGATGAAGAGTGAAGTTCGTATTTCGTTTTGAAGTGCTTAGCTTATCAGCGAGCTAAGGTTGAGCATTTGAGGCTGGCTGGAGAGTTGCAACCTTTTTACCGTTCTAGAGTGGGGATGGGAGCAGATCTCCATGAATTTCGTTGTGGTGTCTACCTAGGTCTAGTCGAGGGTATGACTCCATTTGGGTGAATTGTTATCCGGTTATGCTCAGTATTCTCAGTTTTCTCATTGTTCGTTGATAAGTTTGTGCGTTTGCACGGAGTTCCTGTAGGGTTCCTAGGCACACACTAGAGGTCTCACAAGGCATCAACCATGCCAATTTCAAAAAATCTCGGTGCCGAGAAACCCGACTACGGATCGTCGGCTAGAAATCTAGGCGAAAATGAAATCTAGTTAACACTTAACTACAAGAATACGGAAATACAACCTTTGTAGATCCGGTGCTCCACCTCCACGGCTCCGCAATGAAGTCCTCTCCGCTGTCTAAATCGAACCATGACTCTCACGGTGCTTTCATCGGAGAAAAGACTGGGCTAGGTCGTCGACAACGTGCCGAAGATGATCTACGTCGAGGCATCACTATATCAAGCTCCACCTTCACCAAGCCTTGAAAACTTGTGAAGGAAACACACTCTACTACTTGGCAAGAGGTAGAGGATGAAGAAATAGGAAGTGGGTAGACTTTAGAATTGGATTTCTCACTCTTTTTCATCAATCACCATTGATGGATGCTTTGTTTTCTTCTTGAAGAAGAAGAAGAAGAAGAAGATAATGATATGATAAGTTAATTAGAATAATAAAGAAAAAGAATACTTATCATAACATTAACTATAGTTAGTTGTAGAGAATTGACTAAGGTTAAAAGAATGGTTAGGGTTAAGCTTGAAGACAAAATGGCCATATGGTCAAAGCTTCATGAAGCTTCATCAAGCTTCATGAAAGAAAGAAAGAAAGAACAAAACCATTTTGTTTTCTTTTGTCATTTCATTTTCTTCCAAAATAAAAAGATAAATGAATGGACAAATAAATAGAAACCTTAACCATTTACTTAACCTAGGTTTAATTCTTTACACAAACCAATTTTGTATGCATCATCAAACATGATACAATCGAGTGCACAAAAGTATATCACATATACAATGTGTACACCCGAGTGAGAAAATCCATCTTAAGTAAACCGATACTAGTTAATGCAAACTTATATATCAAATATATAATTATGCATTAAATCATTAAATCAACACTTGATTTAATGATCCGGTCATGTCGCATATAACCGGCTAATATCAACAGTAACAACTTATCGAATCAACACTTGATCCGATAACCCGGCTATATCGTATATAACCGATCAATGTCACATATCGCGAGAATTGAATATAGTATCACATACTGGTATCATTCTCGGTCCCGCACACATCTCATATGTGCTCCTATTTCGTTTCGCTTGAGCCAGGAAACCTCTGTGTAGGACTCTAAAGACTCGTCAATACGCCGGCAGCAGATGATGATCATATCAAGCACCCACAACCCGCAAGCGGTCTGCTAAACGTAACGGCCACCCGGGTATTGAGCGATCTGAAGATCGACGAGCAAGCCCGCTCACACTCCAGTGAATCCAACCAGTAACACTACCGTACAGTCCGGTCTGATCGTCTGATATGTCGCATATCTTGCCTAGGGGTGGTAAACGTCAGACCCCAATAGCTCGATAAGTCGTGTCGATATGAGGCTCATAACGGGTCGAGAAACTACTGGTAACACTTACCAGCAATTCTCTGATCAGCCCTGGCCAGGGACTTCCTGTTATAGCCAATCGAACACAGTGCAACATCAACTCCCTATGCCGGGAGAGACGAATCCCCTCCTATCGCTCATTGCCTCCATGTGATTCGGGACTTTACCCAAAAACCACCATTTTGCACGCCCTCTTGGACGTGGTAAGATGGAAATCAAAGCACAGTGGGAATCACACAAGACTCTATGACGATCTCGGGTCTACAGACTACTCTGTACCAGTGTCACCAGAGAACTGCCATCTGACGTGAGGTATAATACCATCTGGGAGTTCTCGGCGAGTCCGTCCAGAGTACCTAGTCTCTACTGAGCACCCGTATATCATCTCTGATGTCAAACACCAATGGATATGGGATCATCCATCGCCCATCTGTATGGGTCGAGAAGGTACACGCTAGTCTACTCTGGTATATCGATGCCCCGTCTCGATACACCCACGACTAGGGACTTTGAAGGATGTATTTATGGACTACCATGTCCCCACTAGTATGATCCGCATCATAGTCCAGGTAGTCAAGTACACATCCTAAGGGCTTTACCAACATGTAACAGAGAGACAATCAGTATACACGTTAAGGTAAAGATCAACCAGATAGCATACTATCATGTCGAGCAAGAAAGTCCTCCCTATATATGTCCCAGCATCCACTACAATATACATCCAATGTACAGTAATGGCCTCTAGGGCATACATATAACTAACAATCTCCCACTTGCACTAGGGCCATCTGTAGCAGTGGTTGTAGTATCTCATACTCAACTATCCCATAAAAGTCTCTCTCTGGGAATAGGCCTTCGTGAGTGGATCCGCCGTGTTGTCCTCTGAGTCTACTCTCCTAACCTCGATCTCTTAGAGATCAACCATCTCCATGATCAAGTGATACTGCCTTAGAATATGTCTGGATCACTGATGGGACCAACGTTCCTTGGCATAAGCCACAACTCCATTGTCACACAATGGGAGGAACATAGTTCATCTCATGAACTAATATACACCCAAACAGCCTCTTTGGTAGCATCTTAAGTAGCGATGTATCCTGCCTTTATCGTCTAGTATGCCACGGTATCTAGCTTGGAACTCTTCCAACATACCGTCCCTTTACAGAGGGTAAAGACAATGCCTGCGACTGACATTCAGTCGTCTTTATCACCCTGGAACACTTCGAGTGATTCTTCCCAGGATCAACTGATACCATCTCACTACACCTAGTGAGATTCCTAACATCCAATTAGATCTATCTCATAGATCCAAAATCCAGGATTTAGTAGGTATCACTTTGATCCTATGTGGAGAATCATTGTGATAAGCGGAGATTGATCGAGCGTAGCATAGAAAACTCCTTCCCTATCAAGAGTATGTCATCCACGTAATCTACGAGGATCGTCACCATACTCCCTACTACCTTTTTGTTTATACAAGGTTCATCTACCATTTTGATGATGTCAAACTTTTTGACTAAGACATCAAAACAGACGTTCCAACTCCGCGATGCCTGCTTTATCCTATAAAGCATCTTGTTCACGTTTCCGCTGCTCCCACTGTTTACGAAGCCCTCTGGCTGTGTACTTATAGACGTCTTCTTCCAAAACATCATTTTAGAAGAGCTGTCATGACACCCAACCACCAGATATCGTAGTCATGGTATATAGCCGTGGCAAGTAGGATCTGGATGGACTTAAGCATAGCTACTTGAAAAAGGTTTCATCATAATCCACGCCTGGTAAATGATGCAAACTTTTAACAAGTCTAGCTTTGAAAGTCTAACTTTTCCATGTACACCAAGTAATCTTCTCAAGATATACTTGCTCCTGGTGGGGATTTAACCCTTCAGATATAGCAACTAAAGTCCATACTTTGTTGGTGTATAAGGATTCCATCTCAGATCGCTAAACATCCAACCATTCTTACAGAGTCCCTACTCTTGATGGCCAGCTTGAAACTAGTTGGGTCATCATCTCATGATGCAATTCTCGCTCCCACTGTCATAGAGCAACCGAAGTATCTCTCAGGTGGGTGAGGAACCCTACTAGATGGGCGGAGAGGCTGAGGTTCGTTGGAATCTACTGAATCCTTTGGTTCTGTCAGATCATCAGTTGCAGTTTGTATAGCTGGAACATTTCCAGTTGTACATAACTGACATTGCCTCGAGCTTGTCCGGATTTTTCTTTTCAGACATAGGCCGGACAACCCCAAATCTTAACTAGCTTAAGACATGGGCTCTTCCCTTTCCATATCACATATGAAATGGTAGGCTTTGATTTGATTCGAACCCTAATTCAATAGGTATGCAGCTTCATAAGTGCATAACTCCCAAAAGGAAATAGGTAACTCAGTAGTACTCATCATAGAGCACACCATATCGAGTAGGGTGCAATTGCTCCGCCCCGATATACCATCGTGCTATGGTGTATACGGAGGAGTAATGCTGAGAGAGAATCTCATTCTCCTTATGAATAGTCCGGAATTTCCGTGCTCAAGTATTCTCCTCCTCGATCACATCAAAGGACATAATACTTATACCCGTATATCGGTTCTCTACTTCTAAATCATATTCTGTGAATATCTCAAAAGGTTCGGACTTAAGTTTCAACAGGAACATATGACTGAATCTTGAGAGATTATCAGAGAATATAATGAAGTATAAAGAATCAGTCCTGGCATGTGTAGACAGGAGACCTTACATACATCATCATGTATCAGTCCCAAGAGTTCACTAACTCTTTCTCTGTTTCCAGTAAACGGAGCTATGGTCATCTTATCTTTGTGACATGACTGGCGAGTTTCACAAGATGTAAATTCAAACTAATTTAAATATGCATCTTTATGTAACTCTAGCTAATCGGGTCACATTGATCTGACCTAGTCTACAATACCTCAAGAAGAATTCGTTCATTTTTGAACTCTTCCTCTTGTGTGTGTTCTGTATACTAAAAACTGTAGTTTGATTTAGAACATTAATGTTTTTATATAACGTGCCTGAACCGATCAACTTTTGATATAGGAAATGTTCAAAACATTATCCAACAATACAAAATTTTATCGTTTCTTTACTAATAAAGAGACCGATATAATTTTGTATATCAGGTTCGGTATCTAATAACATTCGTTCAGAATCAATGTATTGGTAATACAGGGTGACAGTGACCGACAGACTTGGCTGCAACACTTGCCCTGTTTTCTGCCTCATGAAACTTATCACCCGTTCTCAGTTTTTCTACCCTTTTGTAGCCCTATGTAACAGATTAAATATCTGGGATCCTGATCCGGTATCATATACCCAGGATGCGGAGGATACTGAGAAACAGTTCTTTGTAATGAACACACCCGAAGATGATGCATCATATGCACTTTCTTCGTTTGGGCGGCACGGGAAATCTGGTATTCCCCAATTACCTGCTCTGTCTTATAACAATTATAAGTTGGAGCGGGACCAACGTTCCCCAGCTCAGTATAACAAGCGGGTTCGGTCAATAATCCGTTTTATTATCTTGATTAAGGCGTGATATGGTCGCTACCTGGAGAGAGAGAGAAGAAAACACTCAGCGTGCGCTCTTGCAAGAATAGATTGGTTATTATTTTATCTAATCAGGATGGCTCCCACTGCTTTTTATCAAATCTTCCTTCAAACCCTAAAAGGAAAGACTACCGGGATTAATTACACACTACAAGTTCGCCAATCTTTCAGCCAGGCCAGTGTCGGTACTTTGAGGGAGGTCCTCCGTGCTTTCGCACGAACCTAATTAATGTAAACCTCGTTTTCCCAGAGGCGTAACCCCGTTGACACCTTTCTAGACACCTACTTGATCGGCTAATTGTAATGTATAAAACTCTCCCAGGAGTAACTCTTACTCGCAGCGGGTATCGGGATCCAACTATCTCATAGAATGTATGCAATCTCATTGCAAATTTGAACACTTGAAATTCCCGATGATATTTTGCCCCTAGCGTCCTATGACCTTGACGCAGGCCAACAAACCATAGTCCGCTAGTCAAGTTTAACCCGTCATTTCCTGATTGAATTAAATCTACCCGCACGACCCTTGACGCAGGACAACAAAGTCGCACGACTACCCTAATCCAATCTGCATCATATGCATAAGCAGATAAATACTAGTTAGCTACCGCACACTACGCCTTGACGCAGGCCAACAAACGTAGCACGAATACTAAGTACCACTTATCTGAAATGAAGGAGGGCTACGACAGGTTTTTCTGAAAACCTATTGCGTAATGAACTCAATATCGTTGTAGAATCAAATGATTTTAAAAATGGAGTGCTTTTGAGGCTTTTCTAGTTTTGCTAAAGGAGTCACTCCCGGTGAAGGGATCGTCGGTCCTTTCCTCGTCGAATGAGGTGCGGGATATATCATATATATCACTGTGCAAAGCAAAAACTCTTAAAAGCAATCAAAAGACAAACCGATGGTGTAGCATCTGCCAGTTATTGCTAAAGGAGTCACTCCCGGTGAAGGGATCTCGGTCCTTTCCTTATCGAATAAGGTGCAGGATATATCATATATACCGCTGTGCAAAGCAAGAACTGTAGCTACCTGTTTTATTTTGAAATTCGATTCTACAACATCTTAGGTTTCTTTTATTTCATTAATCTCATTAATGAAGTCCCATCATTTAAGTACCTAAACATCACAGATAAATACGACGTACACTTATGCCATCCGCATTCGTCTCGATGTCCCCTCGTGCACCGTTAGGTTAGGTAACTAACGGCAGAGCGGGGCAGGGCTAGCGCGGGTGTAAAACATAAGTAACGTCTATATAATATATCATATATACTGTATACTGTATCTATCACAGAACATCACAGATATCGCAGCAGAAGAAACATATGAAATATTGGATATACTAGGACGTCCGTGTTTTTAATACGAGCCAGTATAAAACAGGGATTCCACGGTCGTGATGAATAGCCAAACCCACACCCCTAGACCCCTACGAGAGCGGCAAGCAACCCTACCAATTCTAGAGTTAGGAGACCCGGACTCGACTCCTCGAGTTGGTCTCCCACTGGACTCCAGAACCCGGTTACTTGTGCCCTCCTCCTTGGGTCTATCCTAGTGCAGAAAAGTAAATAATATACAAACGGTGACATCTTCCGCTACCTGGAAGTGCCCCAATAAAAGAATATTACATACAAGTTTTTACATGAATGAAAATGAAAAACACTCATCTCACATAAAAACCCCCGGCTATTCGAACACGACGATCCAATATAACATATCCAGCAACACATAACATCATATGTCATCAACGTAAGTAAATATGTCCATCCCAATTGTCGTTGACATATAGCAACGAAACCGGCGATATCACATATTACACTTACGGTCACAGAAAAGAAAGTGTAAAACTACAACAGTTGGAATCCGCAACCACCTCAGACATCGCATGCCTGACCAAATGAATTACTTAGACATCGCATGCCTAACATTTATAAACCCCGCATTTTAGTCTCAAAATCGAAAACTCTTTTCAATATCAAGTCGGGCAATTCAACAAGATTCCCGACATCCTGATCGAATGCTCGTCGCAAACTTTAGTAGACGGCCGCACCCCCGATGCCGTCGACGAAGTGCACCAAGGCGGAACACCGCTGCCGCGAGCACCCAAACGGATGCTTTCGGCGACGGGGTTCTCCTACAGTCACTTGGTCGGGGCTATGGAGTGAGGCTGTCTATTAAGTTTACCCGGCGAGTATCCGCGTACGCTACGTGATTGCTACGGACTTTTGATCACATCAAAATTCCGTGGCAACCGATCAAGTGAGACTAAACTGCTATGTTTATAACATTCATTCAGTTATCACATAACAACTTGTGGATTCCAAGTATTGTATCACATTCCGAATAAGATAGAAAATGTTAAACTTTTCGATTGAACAGTCGAACACCCAAGTTTTCCCGATACAGATCAACACATGAAACAAGTCTAAAAACATTCAGTTCGTGCCTCAGTACCAACGGTCCAGCCGTAGAAGGGTCAAGCCAACGCCTCACATGTGGCACGCCGTACTGCCCCAAACCCGAAGGTTCAAAGGGCAGTTCAAGACGGTCACATAATCGAGTTAAGGTTTGTTGTCTTCTAGAGGGTCCATCGCGTTACTTGCACTACTTAAAACGTCTTTAAACTACGGAAAAATCCAACACATGGAAATTTCCCGACAGGGGAAAAATTGGGTATTTATATGCGGTCGAACTTTTTAACATATTCAAAAATTATCCGGAAAGCCACATAGACAAAATTAGATAATCCGATCGATACACCAAGTCCCCAATACAACCCAGAAAATAAAACTCTGGAGTAAATATTAAAATATTCCCAGGAAAACCAGCACTGAATATTATTAATTATTGTGCAAAGTTCGATGAGCAATACGACAAAACGGCCGCGGATCCGCCGCTCGAGCCAAGCTCGTGCCGCGGAACCGCGGCGGAATGATGGAATTATGGAATCGAATTTTACAGTAACCCATACAATCACCTGCTGATTTTTCTGCATATTTTTAATTTACAAAAATCCACATTTTACAAAAAAGTCCAGAGAGCAGTTTTCCGGGTTAGGTTTTGGTTCGATCGGACTTCTAACTCCGTCTAGACTTCGCCTAAGGCTATAGCTAGGCTCTGATACCACTGTAGGGTTCCTAGGCACACACTAGAGGTCTCACAAGGCATCAACCATGCCAATTTCAAAAAATCTAGGTGCCGAGAAACCCGACTACGGATCGTCGGCTAGAAATCTAGGCGAAAATGAAATCTAGTTAACACTTAACTACAAGAATACGGAAATACAACCTTTGTAGATCCGGTGCTCCACCTCCACGGCTCCGCAATGAAGTCCTCTCCGCTGTCCAAATCGAACCATGACTCTCACGGTGGTTTCATCGGAGAAAAGACCGGGCTAGGTCGTCGACAACGTGCCGAAGATGATCTACGTCGAGGCATCACTAGATCAAGCTCCACCTTCACCAAGGCTTGAAAACTTGTGAAGGAAACACACTCTACTACTTGGCAAGAGGTAGAGGATGAAGAAATAGGAAGTGGGTAGACTTTAGAATTGGATTTCTCACTCTTTTTCATCAATCACCATTGATGGATGGATAATGATATGATAAGTTAATTAGAATAATAAAGAAAAATAATACTTATCATAACATTAACTATAGTTAGGTGTAGAGAATTGACTAAGGTTAAAAAAATGGTTAGGGTTAAGCTTGAAGACAAAATGGTCATATGGTCAAAGCTTCATCAAGCTTCATGAAAGAAAGAAAGAAAGAACAAAACCATTTTGTTTTCTTTTGTCATTTCATTTTCTTCCAAAATAAAAATATATATGAATGGAAAAATAAATAGAAACCTTAACCATTTACTTAACCTAGGTTTAATTCTTTACACAAACCAATTTTGTATGCATCATCAAACATGATACAATCAAGTGCACAAAAGTATATCACATATACAATGTGTACACCCGAGTGAGAAAATCCATCTTAAGTAAACCGATACTAGTTAATGCAAACTTATATATCAAATATATAATTATGCATTAAATCATTAAATCAACACTTGATTTAATGATCCGGTCATGTCGCATATAACCGGCTAATATCAACAGTAACAACTTATCGAATCAACACTTGATCCGATAACCCGGCTATATCGTATATAACCGATCAATGTCACATATCGCGAGAATTGAATACAGTATCACATACTGGTATCATTCTCGGTCCCGCACACATCTCATATGTGCTCCTATTTCGTTTCGCTTGAGCCAGGAAACCTCTGTGTAGGACTCTAAAGACTCGTCAATACGCCGGCAGCAGATGATGATCATATCAAGCACCCACAACCCGCAAGCGGTCTGCTAAACGTAACGGCCACCCGGGTATTGAGCGATCTGAAGATCGATGAGCAAGCCCGCTCACACTCCAGTGAATCCAACCAGTAACACTACCGTACAGTCCGGTCTGATCGTCTGATATGTCGCATATCTTGCCTAGGGGTGGTAAACGTCAGACCCCAATAGCTCGATAAGTCGTGTCGATATGAGGCTCATAACGGGTCGAGAAACTACGGGTAACACTTACCAGCAATTCTCTGATCAGCCCTGGCCAGGGACTTCCTGTTATAGCCAATCGAACACAGTGCAACATCAACTCCCTATACCGGGAGAGACGAATCCCCTCCTATCGCTCATTGCCTCCATGTGATTCGGGACTGTACCCAAAAACCACCGTTTTGCACGCCCTCTTGGACGTGGTAAGATGGAAATCAAAGCACAGTGGGAATCACACAAGACTCTATGACGATCTCGGGTCTACAGACTACTCTGTACCAGTGTCACCAGAGAACTGCCATCTGACGTGAGGTATAATACCATCTGGGAGTTCTCGGCGAGTCCGTCCAGTGTACCCAGTCTCTACTGAGCACCCGTATATCATCTCTGATGTCAAACACCAATGGATATGGGATCATCCATCGCCCATCTGTATGGGTCGAGAAGGTACACGCTAGTCTACTCTGGTATATCGATGCCCCGTCTCGATACACCCACGACTAGGGACTTTGAAGGATGTACTTATGGACTACCATGTCCCCACTAGTATGATCCGCATCATAGTCCAGGTAGTCAAGTACACATTCTAAGGGCTTTACCGACATGTAACAGAGAGACAATCAGTATACACGTTAAGGTAAAGATCAACCATATAGCATACTATCATGTCGAGCAAGAAAGTCCTCCCTATATATGTCCAAGCATCCACTACAATATACATCCAATGTACAGTAATGGCCTCTAGGGCATACATATAACTAACAGTTCCTTCATGCGTTGTATCCGATAGTGGCACCCTGTTCGCTAGCCGTTGTTGGCAGAAGTTTCAAGAAGCCTTGGGTACTAGTTGAGCTTTAGCTCCGCTTTCCATCCGTAGGCCGATGGTCAATTAGAGCGGACTATACAGACTCTGGAGGATATGCTTGTGCGTACGTACTATTTGTTGTTGGCAGTTGGGATCGTCACTTGCCATTGATAGGGTTCTCCTTCGATAACTGTTATCAGGAGACATTTCAATTGGCAACCTTTAGGTTTTGGTTGGTAGGTTGTGTCGATCGCTAGTCTGTTTTTCTGACTCTGCGAGAGTAGGATTTTTGGACCCCAGCTAGTCATGAGACTTCGGAAATGATCCAGTTGATTCAGGTCAGGATGAGAGCAGCCCAGTGCAAACAAAAGTCTTATGTCGACCGTGGTGGTCGCAGACTTGAGTTCGCAGTGAGAGATCATGTATTCCTACGGATTTTTCCGATGAATGGCGTGTTGAGTTTTGGGAAGCTTAGTCCCAGATTGTTGGTCCTTTCGAGATCCTAGAAGCGAGTTAGTACCGTTGCCTATAATATGGCACATCCGCCCAGATTTTTGAGTATTCACCCCATTTTCCTTGTGTCGATACTTTGCAGTTACCTTCATGACCTTTCTCACATGATTTAGCACCGACCATTCTTTGGGACGCGATTTTTCATCACCAGCAACCGATTGTGATAGTGGATCGGCGGGTGGAGAAACTTCGGTCAAGGGTCTTGCCATCTGTGGAAGTTCTTTGGCGTAGCCCGACTAGTGAGGAGATCACTTGTGAGGCTGCGAGCAAGATGTGGAAGTTTTGCACTCGTCTCTTTGAAGGTACGCATAGTAAGAATTTTAAATTCAGGGACCGAATTTCTTTAAGGGGGGAATATTGTAACATTTTGGAAATCGTTTAGGCGATTTTCCGTTTTTAGGGAAAAATTGTCGGTGTTTTCCGTAAAAACCTTGAAGCGATCTTTTTGCAGTATAGAATTCACTGCACCTAGTTTAGCTAGGATATTGCTAGTTTGCGGGTTTTTGTAAGTTGTTTGTAATTTTGCTGCATTTTAATATTTTTCCCTAATTAAAATATTATTTTAAGCTTTCAATTATGCACTTAATAAGTGGTAATTACATTTTTGCTTGGGCTAATTAATGCTAATGTGAATCTATGCTAAGTTAATCACTAGATTAAGCTTTAAACCTTTCTCTCCAAAATATCTAGATATATGTGGTTTAATTTGAGAATTTAAAGAAAAGGAAATGAGGTGGCATGAGATATTATTTGCATTAATGTTCTTTAATTGGTTTTAGCTAGAATTTTCCAAACATTTTCACAAAACACCCCAACGCTCCTTGCTTTGGCCGAACCCTACCCTTGCTCCCCTTTGATTTACCTTGCTCAATTTCATCTCTTCAAGCTTCATAAAATCATTCAAAAATCATCAAATAATCACAAACTCATAATTAAATCATAACCCATCATTCTTCATCACAAAACATGCTTGGATCTTCATGAAAGACTTCATTTTTGAGGGTTAAATTTGGTGTTTTGTTGTAAGTTTTATGATCTAGTGGAGGTATATTTCTAACCCTAATCTTTAAATGTTGTTTAAATCTCTAAGCTGGCTATATAAGATGTTTAATTAAAGCTTTTAAATTCATGTTTTGAAATTCAAGTTATGATTTTTGATAGTCAAGTTAGGGTTTTGATTAGTGAAAAGATTAATTGATAAGTTAAGACTTGAAGAAAACTTAACCTAGTTGCTAGTTTGTTAAATGATATTTTCCTAATTGTATAATTAAACTAATCAGCAAACTAAACTTTTACTAATCCTGCTTGAGTGAGTTTATAATTCTAGTAAGGGTTTGTATGGTTTAATCATGCTTTTTGGTGATGTTTGTGATTTCTAGTTTTGGTAAAACTTGTAGTTTTGAACTAAAATGTTATAAGTGTTGCTTACTAAATTTCCGGATAATTTAGGCGTGGGTTTCTTTTGACGTTGCGATGTTATTTATATTAGATTCCACAATATTTATTGTGTTGTGAATGCGTGATTGGTATGATCAGGGTCTAGGCATGTTGGTTGTGTCGTTTAGCGTTCCTAGCTAGGGTTGTGCCGATGTCGTTCGTGTCTTTGTGTTGATTTTGCTCTTGAGTTGATTTCGTAGTGTCGCTATGCGCGTTAGCCACTAGACGAACATTTGAGAGTATGTTTGGAGTTGGTGCGTCGGTCAATCGTAGTTGGTACGTGTTATTGGTCGATTGCTAATATATACTTGTTATGTTGTTTTATGATCTTTAGGTTCGCAGGCGGGGACTTCGGATGCTGCGAAGAAAGGAAAGCGAGTGGTTTGCTTTACTTCGCCAGGATAGTTGTGAGTAGATTTAACATCTATAGGGGAATCGCCCGCATGGCGTTATGCGTCTGGGCTAGATATGATATGACATTAGCCACATATTTATTTGCATATATAGAGATTGTGCATGAACTCATTTCATATCATTACTTGTTGTTCTTAGACTTGTACTCATTGGACACTGAACTATTATAGACGGTTCATGTCGCACGAGCATTGATTGTATGCCACACACACCGTCGATAATTGCCCTGACACGCACAACACACATACCTAGGTGATATTGTATGGTTAGTGACATTTAGATATTTGTTTATGTCCTTTGCGCATATGACATATAACATACCTGTATACCTACATGTTTACACATATGCCTTGACATGCCTACATGCTAGTTACCCATATACCTATATGGTATTGTACCATTAGAGATAGATATATACCCATATGAGACACAGCTATATGTACATCTTGCATACATACTTACATATACACATACCTAGCTTGATTTAGCTACACACATACCTGGAGGGTATTACATCATTATTGATAAGTAGATACACATATCTTGTTATACCGACATGGTTACGCATACCTGGCTATAGCTACTTGTTCACCTTTATATGATGTTGTATGGATTTCAGAGAACTTAGGAACCACATGATATATTTAATAACTTGTTGCAGTTAAACAACGGTTTTTCCTTCTTATCCTCATATTACTGTTTCATGTTGCATATATTATATTTTCATGGATTTCGCATTTGAGATATGGTTTTCATATGATGTTTTCTGGATTTTTTTACTTCTGCGTATATATATCAGTGGTATGGGATGCTAATATATATATATATACCCATCGTATATATATATATATCAGTGGTATGGGACGATGTTATATATGTACACCAACATAATATATCATCATAAAAATCTATGCAAGTATTCTTATTCTTTACTTGATATTTGAATGCATCCACTCTGAGATTTGTTATAAACCGATACGGGGATCGAGAGTGTCGGTGTTGGCACTTAAGATTCGAAGGACGTATAAACCAATAAGGGGATCAAGAGTGTCGGTGTTTGGCACTTAAGATTCGACGGACGTATAAACCGATAAGTGGATCGAGAGTGTCGATGTTTGGCACTTAAGATTCGAAGGACGTATAAACCTGTTTTTATGTATCGATGCTAGGCATTAGTTTTCATGATGTTTTCGGGTGTCGATGTTTGACACTCAGGTTTCATGAGACTTACAGGATGTGTTTTATTCCGTACTCCGCATTTATTTAATATGCATTACTTTATGTGTTTGTAGTACCTGATAGAGTACCTTTCATGACTGTTGCATATACATATTGCCATATTATTGCTTCATGTATTAGTTGCACCTGATAGAGTACCTTTATAACTGTTGCATGCATAAGGCTATTTATTTCTTTTAGCTTGCATGTGATAGATTCGCGCAGTACGTGCATACTTGCGATTACCTGCATATGTTATTTACTATTCACGAGTTGTCAACTCACCCCCGTTGTGCTACAGGGTTTGCAGGTTGTTCCTTAGAGTAGTCGAGGCAGGGCTTCTACCTATCATATCATCTTTTGCAGCGGATACCGCTTCGGCTGACTGCTTGCAGTTTTGCTATAGGTGGGTTTTGCGGTTATCCGATATTGCTCATTGTATATCTTTGTACTATGTACTCTCCATCTACCACTTTCATGTATTACTTAGAGACGTGATGTGAGGGCGATTTTGTATATTATTTTGACTTGGAGGTCTTTTATGCAGTTTTATTTATATCGTCTTTTATTTCTTCGCTACGGCATCGTATATCTGTTGTGGTGGTTGTTTTCCGCCTTTGGGTGTGGATTTACTCCTGTTTGGGGATGCTTTACTTATATTTATGTTGTACCCATTTTTGGTATTAGTTTTTACAAAGGAGGTGCTGCCAAAATTTTTAAGAAACTAAAATTTAGACTTTAAAGAATTTGTACTCGAGATTTTCAAAAGTTTTAACAATGTTCTTATAACCTACTACTTTTGATGGTTTAGATTGCTGGGTTTTCGGCTTACTTAAATTGCGTTACGCCTGTAGACGTTGTGTAATTTAAGGGCCGTCGCGTGCCAATTTTAGGGTCGTGGCAGAGTCTAAAATGCGGGGTTTATAATTTTTTATGCATGTGATGTCTAAGGAATTCATTTGGTTAGGCATGAAATCCAAAATATGTGATACATTGGGTTTATGATGTCTAAGGTGGTTGCGGATTCCAATTGTTGTAGTTTTTCACTTTCTTTTCTGCGACCGTAAGTGTAATATATGGTGTATCGCCGGTTTCGTTGCTATATGTCAATGACAATTGGGATACCCTTATTTACTTATGTTGATTACATGTGATGTTATGTGTTGCTGTGATATGTTATATTAGATCGTCATGTTTTGAATAGACGGGTTTTTTTATGTGAGATGAGAGTTTTTCATTTTCATTCATGTAAAAGCTTGTATGTAATATTCTTTTATTGGGGAACTTCCGGGTTGAGGATGATGTCACCATTGATGTATATTATTTACTTTTCCGCATTAGGATAGACCCAAGACGGGGATCACAAGTAACCGAGTTCTAGGGTCCAGTGGGAGACCATCTCGAGGAGTCGAGACCGGGTCTCCTAACTCTAGAATTGGTAGGGTTGCTTGCCGCTCTCGTAGGGGTCTAGGGATGTGGGTTTGGCTATTCATCGCGACCGTGGAATCCGCGTTTTTTACTGGCTTAATTGAAAACTCGGAATTCCTAGTATATCCAATATTTCATATGTGTTCTTCTGCTGCTGATATTCTATGATGTGATCACTTGATATGTTGAGATGATTGCTTGTATTATATATATGAGATATAATAAATATTGATGCTTTCATTTCTTATGTGATGCTTAGGAAGCATAATTAATGGGACTTCATTAATGAGATTATTGAAAAAAAAAACATAAAGATGTTGTAGAAACTTGTTTCGAAAACTGGTAGCTCTAGTTCTTACTTTGCATAGCGGTATTCCTTGTAGAATATCCAGCACCTTATTCGATAAGGAAATATCTGAGATCCCTTCCCCGGGAGTGACCTCTTTGGCGAAACTAGCAGATGCTACAACCCACTCGGTTTTGTCTTTTTATTTCTTTTTTAGTTCTTGCTTTACATAGTGTTATTTATGAAATATCCTGCACCTTATTTGATAAGGAAAGAGCCGAGATCCCTTCACCGGGAGTGACCTCTTTTGCAAAACTAGTAAAAGCCTAAAAAACACTCCTTTTTCAAAATCACTCGATTCTACAACGAGATCAAGTTCATTACGCAAAGGTTTTTTTTAGAAACATGTTGCAGCCCTCCGTCATTTCAGATAAGTAGTATTTAGTATTCGTGCTGCGTTTGTTGGCCTTTGTCAAGACGTAGTGTACGGTAGCTGACTAGTGCTTATCTGCTTAAGCATATGATGCTATTAGATTAGGGTAGTCGTGCGACCTTGTTGGCCTTTGTCAAGGGTCGTACGGGTCATTTTAATTCAATCAGGAAATGACGGGTTGAACTTGACTAGCATCCTATGGTTTGTTGGCCTTTGTCAAGGTCATAGGAGGCTAGGGGCAAAATATTATCGGGAATTTCAAGTTTTGAAATTTGCAATGAGATTGCATACCTTTTATGAGATAGTTGGATCTCGATACCCACTGCGAGTAAGAGTTACTCCTGGGAGAGTTTTACACATTACAATTAGCTGATCAAGTAGGTGTCTAGAAAGGTGTTAACGGGGTTACGCCCCTGGGAAAACGAGGTTAATTTTAATTAAGTCCATGCGAAAGCACGGGGAACCTCCCTCAAAGTACCGACACTGGCCTGGCCGAAAGATTGGCGAACTTGTAGGGTGTAATTAATCCCGGGTAGTCTTACCTTTTAGGGTTTGAAGGAAGATTTAATAAAAACAGTGGGAGCCATCCTGATTAGATATAATAATAACCAATCTGATCTTGTAAGAGCATGCGCAGAGTGTTTTCTTCTCTTTATCTCCTGGTAGCGACCATGTCACACCTTAATCAAGATAATAATATGGATGCATTGACTGAACCTGCTTATTATACCGAGCTAGGGAACGTTGGTTTCGCTCTATCTTATAATTGTTATAAGTCCGAGCAGGAAATATGGGAATATCCGGATTCCTACGCCACCCAATCGAAGAAAGTGCATGTTGATGCATCTTCTTCAGGTGTGTTCATTACCGAGAACTATTTCTCAGTATTCTCTACGTCCTGGGTATGTGATACCGGATCAGGATCCCGTATATGTAATATGTTACATGGGCTACGAGAGGTAAAGAACTGGGATTGGGTGATATATCTCTAAGTGTTAGAGAATGGTGCAATTATTGCAGCTAAGTCAGTTGGAAAATATCACCTTGTATTACCAAATGGTAAATACATTGATTCTGAATGGATGTTATTACATACCAAACCTGATATACAATATTACATCAAATTCTTTATTGAATTAAAGAAGGATATAATTTTGTATTAGAGGATAATGTTGTGAACATTTTCCTGAATCAAGAGTTGATTGGATCAGGCACGTTATGTAATGGCATATACGTTAAAAATCAAATCACAGTTCAAAGTATGTAGAACACACACAAGAGGAGTAGTTCAGATATGCACGAATCCTTCTTGTGGTATTTTAGACTAGGTCATATCATTGCGACACGACCAGCTAAGTAACATAAGGATGAATATGAGAATCTGTTCGAATTTTCATCTTATGATACTTGCCAGTCTTGTCTCAGAGGTAATATGACCAATACTCCGTTTACTAGAAACAGAGAAAGAGTTACTGAACTCTTGGGACGGATACATGATGATGTATACAGTCCTATGTCTACAAATACCAAGGTTGGTTCTTCGTACTTCATTATATTCAGTGATCATCTCTCAGGATTCGGACATATGTTCCTGTTGAAACACAAGTCTGAAACTTTTGAGAAATTCAAGGAATATAATCTTGAATTTGAGAACCAAATGGGTACAAGTATTAGGTCCTTCGATGAGACCGAGGAGGCGAATACTTGGGCATGAAGTTCTTGGATTTTCTAAATAGAGAATAGGATTCTCTCTCAGCTTACTCCTTCGTATACACCACAGCACAACTGTGTATCGGGGCGGAGGTATCGCACCCTATGAGATATGGCGCGCTCTATGATGAGTATTGCTGAGTTACCTGTTTCCTTTTTGGTGTTATGCACTTGAGAAGCTTCATACCTATTGAATGGGGTTCCAACCAAATCAGTGCCTACCACTACATATAAGATATGGAATGGGAAGTGACCATGTCTTAAATGAGTTAAGATATGGGGTTGTCCGGCCTATGCTGAAAAGAAAAATCCGTACAAGCTCGAGGCAAGGTCAGTTCTGTATAAGTTTGTTAGGATATCCTAAATATTTGCGAGGGAATATCATCTACCACACTGAGGAGCAAAAGGTGTTTTGTTTCTCAGCATGCCACCTTTTTAGAAAAGGAATTTCTTATGAAGAAATTTTTGGTCATGAGGTAGAACTGGAAGAAGTTCCAGCTAGACAAACTAACAGCTGATAATTTGGTGAAACCAAAGTATTCAATAGTCTCCAATGAACCTCAGCCTCTCCATGAATCCGGTAGGGTTCCTCATCCACTTAAGAGATACTACGGTCTTCTCGGTGATGGTGGGAGCGAGGATTGCATCATGGTAGATGATGGCCCAACTAGGTTCAGACAGGCCATCACAAGTGGAGACTTTGTGAAATGGCTGGATGCTAAGCGATCAAAGATGGAATACATGTACACCAACAAAGTATGACATTGAATGTTGCACCTGAAGGGGTAAAACCCATTAGGAGCAAATTGGATCTTGAGAAGATTCTTGGTGTAGATGGAAAAGTTGAGACTTTCAAAGCAATGCTTAAGTCCATCAGGATTAAAGCATGCATCGCGGATTTGGAACATTTGTTTTGATGTGGCAGTCAAAGAGTTTGACTTCATCAATATGGTATATGAACCTTGTATATACAAGAAGGTTGTAGAGAGTGAGGTTTTCTTACACGTGTTGTACGTAGATGACACACTCTTGATAAGAAAGGGTTTCCTATGCTACACTCGGTCAAGCTCCTCTTATCACGAGGATCCTCCTTGGAAGATCTGGATGATACCTACTACATCTTGTGGATAATGATCTATGATGATAGATCTAAGTGGATGTTGGGAGTGTCCCAAATCCAGGTACATTAACACCATACAAAAGGGGTTTAGTATGGAAGATTCTAAGCGGGGTGGTTCGCCCACTTACTCATGGATCACTCTCTCTAAAAAGATGTCTCCCAAGACTGATTTGAAGAGAGCTCGCGTGCAAGGGATAACATATGCTTCGGCAGTAGGATCTATCATGTATGCAATATTATGTACCAGACCAGATGTAGCTTACTCACTAGTCGTAGTGATCAGGAATCAATCGGATCTTGGGAGAATCACTGGACAGCTGTGGAGGACATTCTTAAGTACTTGAGAAGCACTAAAAGAAAGTTATTGGTTCGAGCTTCCAGAGTGATAAAGACGACTGAAATTCAGTCACAGGCATTGTCTTTACCCTCAGTGGAGGGACGGTATGTTAGAAGAGTTCCAAGATAGATACCGTGACATACTAGATGATAAAGGCTGAATACATCGCTACCAACGATGCTGCCAAAGTGGCTGTCTGAGCATTTCTTGTTCATGAGATGAACATGGTTCCTACCATTGAGCATCCAATAACTGATATTGTGACAACAATGGAGTTGTGGTTTTGGTCTAGGAACATCGGTCCCATTAGCGATCCAGACATATTCTGAGACAAGTATCACCTGATCAGGGAGATGGTTGATCTCTAAGCGATCGAAGGTCGGGAGAGTTGACAGGAAGGATAACACGGTGGATCCACTCATAAAGGCCTTTCCCTAGAGAGACTTCTATAGGACGTTGAGTATGAGATACTGCAACAAATGGCCTTAGTGCAAGTGGGAGATTGTTAGTTATATGTATGCCCTAGAGGCCATTACTGTACATGTGATGTATATTGTAGTGGATGCTTGGACATATATAGGAAGGACTTTCTTGCTCGACATGATAATATGCTATCTTGTTGCTCTTTATTTTAGCATGTACATTTATTGTTTCTCTATTACATGTTGATAAAGACTTTAGGATGAGTACTTGACTACCAGGATTATGATGCAGATCATACTAGTAGGGACAGGGTAGTCGGTAAGTACATCCTTCAAATGTTCCTAGTCGTGGGAGTATCGAGACAGGGCATCGATACTCAAGAGTAGACTAGTGTATGCGCTTCTTGACCCATATGATGGGCGATGGATGATCCCACATCCATTGGTGTTTGACATCACAGAAGGTATACGGGTGCTCAGTGGAGACTGGGTATACCGAACGGACCCGCCGAGAACTTCTAGATGGTATTATACCCATCGTCAGATAGCGGTTCTTTGGTGACACTGGTACAGGTTAGTCTGTCGACCCGAGATCGTCATAGAGTCTTGTGTGATTCCCACTGTACTTTGATTTCCACCATACCACGTTCAAGAGATCGTGCAAAAAGGTGGTTTTTGGGTACAGTCCCGAGTCACATGGAGGCAATGAGCGATAGGAGGGGATTCGTCTCTCCCGGTATTGGGGGTTGATGTTGCGCTATGCTCGATTGGCCATAACAGGATATCCCTGGCCAGGGTTGCTGAGATTTACTGCTAAGTGTTATCAGTATTTTCTCGAACCGTTATGGACCTCACATCGGCATGACTTATCAGGCTATTGGGGTCTGACGTTATACCACCCCCAGGCTGTGATATGCGACATATCTGATGAAGAGACCGGACTGTACGATAATGTTACTGATTGGATTCGCAGGAGTATGAGCAGGCTTGCTTGTTGATCTTCTGATCGCTCAATAACTGGATGGCCGTTACGTTTAACAGACCGCTTGCGGCTTGTGGGTGTTTGATATGATCATCACCTACTGCCGGCGTATTGACGAGTCTTTAGAGTCGTACACAGAGGTTTCCTGGTTCATGCGAAACAAAGTAGGAGCACATATGTGATATGTGCAGGACCGAGATTAATACGTGTATGTGATACCGTATTCTATTCTCGCGATATGTGATATCGGATAGTTATATGAGATATAGCCGGGTTATCAGATCAAGTGTTGATTCGATAGCTTGTTACATTTGATATTAGCTGGTTGTATGTGATATAGCCGGATTATTAAATCAAGTGTTGATTTAATAATTTAATGTATAATTATATATTTGATATATTGAATTACATTTACTAAAATTAGCTCACTTAAACATTTTTTCTCTCAATTATGTACACTTAGTATATATGTGATATATATTAATGTACATTATTTTGTGTCATGCTAGATGCCACATGCTACATGGGTGTATGAGACTCATACCATGCTTATGATAATCCTAGGGTTTTTATTTATCCAAGTTAATCAAAATTAGATGGAAAATTATCACGGCTAGAAGCTTGGAGAAGCTTATGCTAACCATTGACTTAGTCCACTAACTTTGTTTTACTTGTAGATATTTATTAACCTAACAATTGTTGTTAGCCATGGTTTATTCTCTACATGAGTTAGTGTATGACACTAACTCACCCATGGTTGCTATTCTCACCTCATGAGTTTCATTCTCATCTCCACTTCATCTTGTTCTTCCTCATGGAAAAGCTTTCTAGCTTTTGAAAAAGTGATGAAATATTGTGAGAAAAATTAATCTAAAGTGAGCCCATTTCCTGCTTCATCATCCTCTACTATATTAGCCATTTATTTTAGGGTGTTTGCTTTATTAATCAACCATTAGTGAAGAGGTAGCATGATCTTGAGTCTCCTCGACGTAGATCATTTTCGGCCTCGAAGACTTCAATCAAGCTTGTTCATTTCTTCATGTGAACCCTTACTAGAGTTCGGGTGTTCACTACTTGGAGCGAAGGGACTACTACACGGAGCTTTAGAAGTGATGGACCGGTCTACAAAGGTTGTATTCCTCATTCACTTAGATATAAAGTTGTTTGCATTACTAGTTCATCTAAATCTCTAGTTAAGATTCTAGGGTTAGGGTTCTTTAGTACGACAAAAATTTGAAAACGGCATGACGATGCCTCCCAAAACCTTGCTGTCGTTCTAGGTAACCCTACAAGACAAACATGTACAAGTGTCACCAGAGAACTGCTATCTGACGATAGTTATGGTACCATCTAGGAGTTCTCGGCGAGTCTTGTTTGGTGTACGCATTCTCTAATGAGCACCTGTGTACAATCTTTGATGTCAAACACATATGGTTGTGGGATCAACCATCGCTCCATACAGGGTCAAGAAACGTACACACTAGTCTACTCTGGAATATCGATGCCTTGTCTCGATACTCTCTCGGGTAGGAACGGTTAAAGGATGTGCTTGCGGACTACATAAGCTCCACAAGTATGATCAACATCATAGTCCTGGTAGTCAAGACAACATCCTAAGGGCTTTACCAACATGTATCAGAGAGACAGAATAATAATACGTGTACATGTTAAGATAAAGAGCAACCAGATAGCATACTATCATGTCGAGCAAGAAAGTCCTCTATATATATGTCCAAGCATCCACTATAATATACAATAATGGCCTCTAGGTCATACATATTCTGTAAGTCGATGCCACGCACCCCACATCTTCGTGGGGAGGCGGAGTTTGAAAAAACGATTTTTATGTTCTTTGTAACATCGACTAAACTTCAGGATCGATACTAAACCCTAACTAACATACTAACTCGGAGGTTTAACTACTATGTGAGAATGTTATACCTCAAGTTACAAGTCCTTCTTCTTCTTGCTGTCCTTCTCCTTGTCGTGAGCTCCTCGTAGTGAGAATGGATCATGCCCCATCGTCGATTTCTCCATGTCGAAGAAGATCCACCCGAGAGTTTCTACTTTGAGCTTTCACCTCCAAGATGAGGGAACTAGGTCATTTGGTGTGCTAAACTAAGTAGCCTAGAGTGTGTAGAGAGTGATTATGGATCTAGTTGTCTCACAAACCCAAGGATTCTCAACTCATGAGACAATTAGGGTTTTAGAATTGAGAAGAGACCTTGAGGAGAATGAGAGAGAGGAAAGTATTTGTAGAATGATAATGATAATGTGAAAATGGCTTATGTTTTTGACTTCAAACCAATTGAAAATATCTTATACAAATATCACAAATAATATCTCAAAATATCTAAGGCTTCATATCTCACAAGAGTCTAAGGAAGTCAACATGAAGCCATGTTCACATTTCACTAAAATACCACAAAGTTTCCCACCTCATTTCCTCCACCTCACAAAAGATTTCATCAATAAAGAAAACCCTAATTGAGGTGTCTCACTTCAAGAAACAATCTTGATCAAATTACAAGAATGCCCCACTCATCCGTATATACATACCCGCATCCGTATTCCGGAAAACACGAATACAATGAGACGAAATTAATCCAATAATCAAATACTAGGATCAAGCATAAACTAAAGCCCACTAGTATTGTCCGCCCGAACATCATATGTGCACAAATACACGTTTGTGATTGAACCCTGTCATAAAACCATACAACCTCTACATCGGTTCGCCCGAAACAGGGAAACACTCTTTGTGGGACTGTAAAGACTCGACAGTACGCTGGCAGTGGGTTTAACCACAAGCATGTCAGCGGTACTAGCTGCATGTAATGGCTACCCAGGTATCTGTCGATAAGAAGGCCGACAAGAAAACTCATCCGAACTCCTACTGAGTCTGTGGCAATCTCCGTACAGTCCGGTATGTTCGTCAAAGAGTATCGCATATCCGGCCTAGGGGGCGGTAAACGTCAGACCACTAATAGCGCAATAAGTCGTTTCGGAGTAGAGCCCAAAAACACCCTGAGAAACTACTGGAGTACCTACCATCAAATCTCGCTTGCCCTGGACAAAATGGCTTTCCAAACACAGCTCGATATCAACCCCTAATACCAGGAGAGACGAATCCTATCTAATCACCACTGCCTCCAATTGCTTCGGGACTGCACCCAACTACTACCTGTTTGCATGACTCAATAGATTCGTGGTAGGGTAGTAATCTAAGAATAGTGGGAACACACTTGAGGCGAAGTAGCAGTGTCAAGTCAACGGACTATGATATACTCATGTCACCTGGTAACTGCTACCTGACGATAGGTATAGTACCAACCAGCAGTTCCTCACGAGTCCGTCCGGTGTAACTCATAACCCAATGAGCACCTGCATACTATCTCCAGTACGACGTACTGATGGCTGTAGGACATACCATCTCCCCTGCTGTGATGATAAGTATATACACTAGTCTACTCTGGAGTATCGATGCCCTATCTCGATAATCCTATGACTAAGGACTTTTATAAGGATGTGGTTGTACACTATCCAGCCCTCACTCGTGTGACTGTCATCATAACGCTGATAGTCAAGCAAAGATCCTAAGGGCTCTACCAATATGTATTAGCGATACGTCAAAAGAAATATATACACATATTAAGATAGATAAAAACCAAGTAGCATACTACCATATTAAGCAAGATTGTCATAAATCCGTGTATATATCCCAAACTTCCAAAATGTAATATACAAACCAGTACTATACAATAATGTCCTCTAGGGCATATTACACTAACAATCTCCCACTTGCACTAAGGTCATGTGCTGGCATATCGCAGACCTATCATCTCGAATAGCCTCTCGAACTGCGTCAGAAAGATGGCTTTTGTGAATGGATCTGCAGTGTTTTCCTCAGTAGCAACACTTCGCACCTCGATCTCTCAGCGATCTCCCTGATCAGGTGATACCGCCTCAAAATGTGTCTGGACTTCTGATGGGACCTGGGTTCCTTTGCTAAAGCTATAGCCCCGTTGTTGTCACAATACAGAGGTATTGGATCAACAATGGATGGAACCACCTGAATTTCTGTTAAGAACTTCCCCATCTAGACTGCTTCTTTTGCGTCATCAGAATCTGCGATATACTCATCTTCCATCGTCGAGTCAGCAACGGTGTCCTGCTTGGAACTCTTCCAACATACCGCCCCTCCATTGAGGGTAAAGACATAACCCGACATGGACTTTGAGTCATCTTTGTCACTCTAGAAGCTGGAGTCAGCAAAGGCCTCGATCTGGAGGTCTTTTCCACCGTACACCAAGAACATTTCCTTAGTCCTTCTCAGGTACTTGAGAATGTTCTTTACTGCTATCCAGTGCTTCTCCCCAGGGTTTGACTGATACCGACTTACCATGCTTAGTGCGTAAGCAACATCAGGTCCGGTACACAACATCGCATACATTATAGAGCCTAATGCAGAAGCGTAGGGTATAATAGACATGCGATCCCTTTCCAAATCAGTCTTGGGAGACATCTCTTTAGAGAGGGTGATTCCGTGACAAGCCCGTACATTACCGCGCTTTGAATCTTCCATACTGAATCTCTTCAGTATTGCATCGATGTACTTGGATTGTGAAAGTCCCAACATCCTCTTAGATCCTTCACGATAGATCTGGATCCCCAGAATGTAAGAGGCATCACCCAGGTCTTTCATGGAGAACTTTTGTGACAAGAATCCTTTAACTGATTGTAGCATAGGAATGTCATTTCCTATCAAGAGAATGTCATCAACGTACAAGACGAGGAATACAACAGTTCTTGCTACAATCTTACTATAGATGCATGGTTCATCTGGATTTTTGATAAAGTCAAATTCTTTGACCGTCTCATCAAAACAATTGTTCCAACTCCGCGATGCCTGCTTTACTCCATAAATGGACTTAAGCAACTTGCACACTTTCTCGTTGCTCCCACTCTGAATGAAACCCTCTGAATGGTCCATATAGACGCACTCTTCCAAATTTCCATTTAGAAAAGCGGTCTTTACGTCCATCTGCAAAATCTCATAATCGTGGACGGCAGCAATGGCAAGAAAGATCCGGATGGATTTGAGCATAGCCACTGGAAAAAAGGTTTCATCATAGTCCAAACCAGGTCTTTGATGAAATCCTTTTGCAACAAGTCTAGCCTTATAGGTTTCAACATGTCCATCTACACCAATCTTCTTTCTGAAGATCCATTTGCAGCCTATGGGTTTTACCCCTTCTGGATCAATGTCCAAAGTCCATACTTTGTTGGTGTACATGGACTCCATCTCGGTCCACATTGCATCTAGCCATTTTACCGAGTCTGTACTCTGAATGGCTTGCTGAAAGCTAGTTGGCTCATCATTATCAATGATGCAATCCTCTCTTGTCACGACCCGAAATATTAGCTCGTGACCAGCATTTGAATCACGTAACGTCTAAAGGCGTAATGGAATTCAAGTAAGCCGAAACCCAGAAATCTAAACCTTTTTAAGAAATAAAAGAGGTGAAGTTTTGAAATAAAGGTATAATGAAATCAAGTTTTCTTAAATACATGGAAAAGGGACATGAATAATGCAAGTGAAATTTACTAGTTTGAAAACATGTTTCGTCTTTTAAAAATTTGGGCAGCACCTCCTTTGTATATTTTAATCCAAAACCACATTACATGATAATATAAAGGCATCCCCAAGCGGGAGCTAGCACTTCGCCAATCGGCGGATTCACAACCACGCAAAGCATAAATATAAGTATACGACGCCCAACGGCGAAGATCACCACAAAAGATAAGAAAAAAGCAAGACATCAAAACCACTAGTAGCGGAAAACCCCTCGCTCTAAGTCTCGCAACCACAAGTCTCACTAAGTCTTATTACTAATACAATTACTATTTTTGATTGATGAAGTTGACTAGATACAATATGATTAAAAAATACAATAGTGGTACGATCCAGCATGTACCACCTACCAAAGCAAGACACCCGAATGCAGCTGTGTGCCAGCGATGCCGCTACGGATCCATGTGGTCAACCTGCAAGAACTGTGGCACAACAGGGGTGAGTTGCCAACTCGTGAGTAGAAAAACATCAACAAGTAGAAATCGAATAAACAACGACTCCTAGGTCAAATATATCATAAAGGTAATATGATATCTAGGGTGACCGTATCTGTATATGTGCCAACACGAATATCAATGTCTATCAGCATGTGGATATCATCCAACCATAAAATGAATGTATGTATGCATGTGGATCTCGTCCAACCATAAAATCAATGTATGTATGCATGTGGATCTCGTCCAACCATAAAATCAATGACACAACAATATCATGCATGTAAATATCATAAAAGCATATGCATGAAAGTTTGAGGATATAAATCAACGGGTGTCCCTCGCGACACATCAAAATCATGGAACCTGAGTGTCCAACATCGACACTCGAAAACATCATGAAACCCGTGTCCAGCATCGACACGTAAATCCTCATATATCTCGGGCTCCGTCAGTCCGGATCGGCCCACGGACTCCATCTGCGGGTTCAGCCCTCGGGCTCCGGCAGAATGGGTCGGCCCAATATCCATCTCTCTACTCCGGTCGGTATCCTCCGGATAACTGTCGAGTCCAAATACAATCACCGGTAGGTAGTAGTCCCTCTGCCAGGCTCACCATCTACTGCACAGCAATCCTTTCTCGCCCCGGGGTACCATACCAGGTCCACCATATATCCGCAATCGGCCTCATCCAACTCCTCGAATCGGGTTTCACATGTCACACGTCTCAGAACCGAGAAAACGCATGGTGGACGCACTGAAATATCATATAAAGAGAAACTGGGTTTTTAAAACAGTACATGCTTTCTTTTGAAATAGCCACGGTTCTCAAATCCAGAAATCTCATGAAAACAACATATCTCAATACGTAAAATCATAAAGCTTGAAGTATGCGACATATGATAGAAATGTAAGTATATCCGTATATCATGCAATATGGAACAGTGATATGACATATTAAGAGAAAACCGCTCTTTTAAATGATTCCAGTTTTAAAAATATATCCTGCGGTCCCCAATTTCTCCAAAATCAAAACCAGCATCATCTATGTATGTACAAATGTGTATGTACGTAGGCATGGGTGCATAAGATATATATATATATATATATATATATATATATATGCACACAAGTATGGGTGTACAATATGTATGTACGCCAATATGGATGTATAAGTGGGTATATACGCAAGTATGAGTGTACACTATGTATGTGCGCTAATATGGATGTACAAGTGGGTATATATGCAAGTATGAGTGTACACTATGTATGTACGCCAATATGGATGTACAAGTGGGTATATACGCAAGTATGAGTGTACAATATGTGTGCGCGCCAATATGGTTGTACAAGTGGGTATATACGCAAGTAAATTATGCGAAGAGTCATATTATGATACAGCAATCCTACTGTGTAGTGACATGGAAATTATCGATGATGAAGTGTGTGAGCCGGCAAATCTGTGTAAGTGTAATATATGCATCATCGATAATGGTGCAGGTGTACTAGCACATGTATAAGTAATGCAATGCGAATAACATGAATGCAGCATAGGGTCAATTTTACATATATATTCTACCTTTACTCTAAGCATAAGTATCTAATCTAACATGCACACCCGAACCATACAAACAGTTTTTGAAAGATGCGAATCGTAGTTTTGAAAGTAGGGGCTACGGTGTTTTTAAGAAAATGATATCATTTGTAAATCCGTAACGTCCCTCAAGGTATTTGTTTAAAAGATGCATACGATTCTTCAATTTAGAAATAGGTATAGTTCGGATGACACCTTTACGTCGGCTGTCTCGTCTTATAATACCCTAAACGGTAATATCACTTCTAACTATCCTTTAGTTTCTAATATAGTTTATTTAACTATCTTTTAACTCTATCTATAGTTTTTTATTAAAGGTTCCCTTAACCATAAACTATATATATAAATTGGTTTCCATCAAAGTTTGCGGGGGTGCTCTACGCCATCCACCTGACTTCCCTCGTGGATATAGATCCACTGACCTTGCTCCTTACTTTCCGAAGTCGATGGCGCCGCGCTCCGTCGCCTCGAAATCCACGTGAAGGTACCTACAATAATACACAATCGCAATCGCTATTAAAATCGAATCCGGAAAACAAAACGGTACACGGATCGCCTATAGGTTAGAACCTATACGCCACACATGCAAAACCAACCAATCATCCCTTGTTGCTGATGTACAAACATCCAACAACCAAATACAAATCCAAATATCACAACCTAGCATTCAAAATACATAAAACATAACCAAAAATCACACAAATGTACTCCTAGATTTTGACTCAGGTCAAACTAGCCAATTTTGCATATGGGGTTGCTCTAGATATAGGATAACAATGCCACAGACCAAAAATCACACGAAATTGCCCCGACATGGCCGCAATTTTCGTCCAATACACTTAAATATGCGGCCAGATAAAGGGGGAAGGGGCTCAGGTTTGGTTGCATGCACGTCTCATGGTCAAGAGAACTTCTTTTACAATGGTCTTGGGTCATCCCAGATCTCTAAATACCATCACTAAATCCATAAAAACACGATATCGACGAATCTAAAGTTCGTATTTTGGGGTTTGGTCACTGGTCCAGGTCAAGAATTGGTCTCTAGGGTCTTCTAACAGCCACTAGGCATCACCCAATCCACACAACACTCAAACCCCTCTCTAGGAATTTCCAAGTTCACAAATCCACACCTTAACCCTATTTCTAAACCAACTAGAAGGCTAGGAAAACATAAACTAACTAAGTGAAGGGAAATATACCTCATGGATGCAACCAAGCAAAACCCTAGAAGTCCAAAGTCCTCAAAATCTAAGATTGATGGGTCCAAAGTGTAGAGGGTGAATAGGGATCAACTTTTGTGAAGGGGGTTTAGGGTTTTGGTGAACATTTGGAGATGATTCCTTGGGGTAGAAGAGGAGGGAGATGAAGTTGAGGGAGATGAAGAAATGAAAATGATGGGATGATGAAAATGTGGCAGCCCTCTCGCTCCCCTCTCTTATTCTCACCCACTGTCTCATCTAATTACCCTTTTCTTTTCTTTTTCCTCACAAAACCCAAATACAATATGAAACCAACAACACAAATGAACCACATGCAACCAATTGCAACATTACATGGTGCACTGGCCATGGACAACTGTAGAAACACGGATTTGGCCTAATCACGATTAGCAGTGCACTAATCGGTTTTTTATTAAAATTACATAAATAAATTTTAAAAATGCCAAATCCTTTAAATATATTTTTAAATGAATAAATCATTTTAATTTCCAATTATTTCACAATTATTGGTATATATTTATACCTTTTTTCGAAAACCACAATTTCGCAAATCGGGCAGTTTTCGGGAAATATATTATTTTAATATTAAATTCCAAAAATAATATTTTATATTTTCTGAAATGTGACATCTCTATCCCCGTCTATGAGAAAACCGTAGTATCTCTCAGGCGGATGAGATAGCCTACTACTCCTGTGGAGTGGCGCGGGAATGTCTTGTTCTTTTGAAACCTCTGGTTCCACCATGCTTTCAATCATAGATAGTGGTTCTGGAATTTCTTCCAATTCTATTGCACTCTGATTGTTCACGTTTTTGCATGCAGATTTTCTGTGTTTAAGTTTACCGCAATCAAGACGGTGTCGCTTGGTAGCTAGCCGGTGGAGTACGAGTCGGTCCACAGGAAAATGGTGTTCTTTTCTTTAAGTTCTAACGAGTTAAGTCCTATCTGTGGTAGGTTTTGTTTTACAATCTAAAATGAGAATAAATTGATTAAAAGGCTCGCCAAGGTTAGGATTAGGTTAGTTCGAAAAAAGGGATTCTTCTTACTTCTATCAATGCCCTAGTTAAGAATATAGGTGTTAGGGTAAAAGTCAACAACGAGGATTAGCACGACTAGGAAGAAACTTAGTTTCTTCCTTTTGGTCCTTGTCCGTCCGTTCTTGGCTCTTAGCCCAAACCTCCAGTTAATTCAACCACAACCGGTCTAACTAGAGAATCACCACTATCATGTAGGATAGGGTGCCGTAGTAAGCGGATTATGGTTGATTTCAATAGAGTCCTTTAAATAAAATTATTTAGGCAATGAAAGGAGTGAGAGAGATTTCCTGCTCTCAAACCTTCCCAATCCTAACCCTAACAAATGAGGAATTACTCACTCATTAGGAAGGTGACAGTAAAATTCATTTTTATATTTTTTATATTAGACAAACTAAATTGCAGATAATAAAAGAACATGTAAAAATTTGCAGGTAATAAATTGCAGATAAAAAATGCAAGATAGAAAATGAAACTTACTTTATTGATGTCTTCTTAACAACGCATTACAATGGAATTATAATCTAGATCTAAGAATTAAAAAGAGTAAAAACTAAAGAGAGGCATGCGTAATTAGCCTTTCAACTTTCCTATTTATAGATAGGAGAAACCCTAGGTTTACATTCTGATCCATACATGAAATTACAAGACTACCCTAAGAAATCCGGGTCAAAGCACCGACAACCACCGATACATGCACCGACACGTGCATCATACGGCCGCGTAACCGCGGCATAAAGCCTTGTTTGGCAGCGGTTCCGCGGCCATTTTGTGGGATCTTGGGCCCATCTCTTCAGGGTTTCTCTGTCTTACTTTTATCTTCTGTTTTCTTTACTTGGTTTCTCAGAATTTCTTCTATTTCTTTCCATATTTCCAACAGTGCAGAATGATGTGGACTTTTGCCTTGAGCTTCGTGTTGAAGTCTTGGATCTTGTGCTGCCCTTGTGCTTTGTGCATTAAACTGTCTAATGATTTTCCATTTGTTCTTTGAACTGGTAGGCGGCATCATACGGATTCATCTATTGTTGGTCGTAGTCTCACATTTGTAGCGACTTTTCATGAATTTAACTGTAACGATCTGAGAACCTGTAAGCTGCAACTATTTAGCAGACATGGATAAAAAGCAACTATTTATATGTAATGTGATTAAGAATGAACGATATAAAAATGCAAAAATCTGATATGAACAAATACCCCCAAACTTATCTTTTGCTCGTCCTGAGAAAAGCCAATTTTATTCTCAAAAATTCATAACCTCACTTTCGCAGGGAACGCGATTGCACCGAGCTCGTGCAACAAGCCGTTAAACCTCTAGGTGTCCCTAGTAGGAGGAGTGTTGTCTCTTGAGGGTTTTCAGCGGATACTACCCACAAAATCCGATCAATTTGGCCTGTTGACTCTAATTCTTAGATTCAGTTTTTTAACAAGAAATTATATTATCTTCAACTTAGAAATCATCAACCCATATTTTTTCACACTCACTTTTTATTTAACTTAAGATCGTATATGTTTTGCAAATTATTAAGCTTTCAGTATCTCTTGAATTTTCCTTTTAAGGTGCAATCTCAACTCCGGAATTTTTATCATCATTATTGAAGATATAAGGCTTATCTTTCATTCCTATCTCTCATCCAAACCCCAATCATATACCCCTACGTGTGTGTAATTTTTACCCCTAAACTTGGAAATTCAATTCAAGCTATCATACTCTTGTCCATCTTCCAAAATACTTTTAGTTAGTGAATTTTAGATGAAATTGCTCACACATTCTTCATGCGACCGTTAATACTTCTTGAGGTACTAAACGACCGATTACAAAATGTGCTTGTGCAATTAGGCATAATTTCTCGTCTTGCAATACCTAAGGCTTAGCAGTGACTCCCAAACTAGTTGGTCTAAGGCACTAGGTGATAAAGCACCCTCACTATATTTTTTATTTATGCTGCCTTAAGTAATTACAACCAGTGTTCATTTTTTTTTTATCTCTTTACTCACCACTTATACTTTTATTTTATACTAAGGATTTTAGACAAGAGCATTTCAAGGTATTCTCTACTATCCCAAATTTCAAGATGTGTGTGAGTGCGTAAAGTAAGGTATATATTTTCAGAATTTGGACTTAAGATTCAGAATTATTTTTCAGACTTATACTTCAAATAGAGCTTTCAATACTCTTCCCTTATTTCGATTTAGCCCAAGAACTGAACTCAAAATTTTCTTATTTCTAAATAAACTGCATGGGCGTATATTTTCTACATTTAAACTTTAAGAAAGGTTATTTTTAGGGTTTTTAATTTACTAAGTTTAGGATCTAGTTTTTCCTAACTAGTCAACCGTCATGTTAAACTTAAGTCAAATATGGCCAAAATTGAACTTTTCAATTTTTAAAATTTTCGATTTTTTTATGGATTTTAAAATAAGTATGCAAATGCAAAAATATACACAAGAATGCGAAGGAAAAAAGCTTACCGAGCACACCCCCAAACTTAAACTTGACAGTGCCCTCACTGTCAGGCTACACCAAGAGGGTCAAAATTGTCGGCACTCCTCTATTTGTTTATTAATTTTTTTTTATTAATAAAAAAAGAAAACAAAATATATATACACAAAAAGATCCACCCAAACTTAAGTGAAACATTGTTTCCACTGTTGCCGTTTTTTTAAAATCTCATAAACCTGTAAACTTGGGAGGAAAAATTTATTAACGGGGACATGAAATATGATCGTGAAAATCTCCCCCAAACTTATTTTTGGCTCACCACTTTTAGTTAAAAAAAAATATTATTTTCAAGCGACAAATTATACCCCCCCAACCCCAAACTTAAGTTAAACAATGCTAAGCTTTTAAAGAGGGGGTCAAAGTTATCGGTCAATGCCAAGCTTTGCAAAGACCAAAAGTCAACACCAACCATTCGAAGAATTTATCAGTGAAACACACCGGTTGGTGGAAGAACATGTTTTATGGATCAAAAAAGAAGTGGGGAAGAGATAATTGGTGTAAAAGAAAAAGTTTACGTCTCGATTTGTAGAGACGAAACAATAATAGTGAACGGAAACAAGTATGTGGTTGATTAAGAATGGGAAGAATGGTCAAATTCTTGTATGGGATAAGAAGAAATGGTGGTGGTTCGAGTTCTTCAGGTGGAGGTTGATTAATCACAAAATCCGTGTTGTCTAGGAATGCGAGTTCGTCGGCGAAAATATCTTCGAAACTTTCATCGATGGTCCGATTGAACGTTTCAATGTCAATAAGTGTCGCGCCAGAATTCAACACACTTGATTTTTCAAAAATTATGAAGGCAGGAGACTCGTGAGGCCCATCTACCTTATTCTCAAAAGAGTTTAAATCAAGTTGTTTTTCTAGAATTATCGAACTTAAAATATCGGTTTGTGGTTCATTAACACTCGCTATCATTAAAGGAAGATTAGAAGAAAAACCAGAGAAAGTGGGTGAAAGAAATGGAATACGAACTTGATGGTGGAAATGGAGTGTATAAATTAACCCAATTTGTAATGACCGATGTGTAAAAAGAGATTGTGCTAATCTATCAACCCACTGAGAAATGAGGTCAAATTCCTCAAGATTCGTAAGAAAACATGCGTACGTCGAACTTGGTAAACCAAACATTGAAAATGAAAGTGTAACGGTTTCTTGCAAGGTCGGAACAAGGATGGAGGGAAGTGATTTAGGAAGGGTATCGGTTAAAGATTCAGGAGGGTGTGCGCAGTCAATGAAAGGGATAGAATGAATTGAAAAGTCCGACTCCTCAAGTAAAACTGCTTCATCCTCATTAATTTCCTCAATACTCTCCTTTAAATTTAGCTTATCCATTCAATTCTCATCAAAATCAAGACGCATATGAAGTTCGGGAAAAACAGTTAATGACTCGGGATGATGAATTGGAGAGAGAAACTCATCCAAATCTGTGGGTTCATCATCCGAAATATTCCCAGCGTCGATATCCTCAATCAAGTGAAAATTAATTTTCTTAGACACCTTAACAAAAGCATGGGTATCAATTAATTCATGTTTTAGAGTGGAGGTGTAGAGCTCAAAAGGATTGGGTATGGGTTCACTTCAAAGGGACCCTTCACAATCAGGCAAATCAAACACTACAAAGTCACACAACTCATTACTCATTCTATCTTCAATTAATGAATTACGTGGGATACTCGATAGACATTCAAAACCGGAGTTGTGGAATTCAATTGGGGATGGGTAGCTTTGATTTGGAAGGGTGTACAGCTCACTCTCACCACTCAAATTCCCAATCTGTCCAACCGCCTCATCATACATTGGAAAATTTGGGGCTAGTTGGAAACCACCTACCAGATCACAAGGTTGTATGAGGGCGGCCATGGACGCATTCAAATCCATCATCTGTTGGCATGACGCTACCCTAAAGTCTTCCAACGCCTGTTCCAAACTAGACATGGGTTGTGAAGGAGTTTCAGTAAAAGATTCAAAGTTGTTTGGATACGTCAAACTCCCAAATGGTTGTGTAGAAGCAATATCTAGGAAAGGTGCAAAAGTCGGGTAGGATGGATTGGAATAGAATGGTTGGACAGGGGTAGGATCAACATATGGATAAGAAGGTGAATGGAATTGTTGATCCAAAGAATTCGCAGTGGTGAAAGGAGTGAAAGATCGGTTACGAGATTGTTCAATATGTTCAGCAATAGACATGGGTTTCGGAGTTACAACAGGACTCGAAAAATGAGTATCAACGTAAGAAGGCGGTGAGGGTTGAAATGGTTGGTACAAGGTGGATTGCGGTGTCCAATTGGTTGTCGTAGACGCGTCTATACGATCTTTCAAAGAAATTTTAGGTATGGAGGGGTCGTTCGAAATTCGACCAAAACAAGAACCGTAGGAAATAATGTCTGGTTGTGGGTACCAAAGTTCGGCAAGAGTTTTGCGAGGTGGGGTACCCATGATGTGATGAGAGAAAGGACAAGGATGTCATTTTTTTTAAAATTTTTTTAAATTTTATTATTTTTATATATATATATATTTTTTTTAAAATGTTTTTTTTTGGAGTTTTGAAATTTTTGAAAGTGTTTTTTTAATTATTTTTTAAAAAGGGTTTTGCAAGAATGTATACGGACTTACTTCAAATAATCACAGTTTAAAACATGCACAATCAAACCTAGAGCTATGGTCTTCTAAGTCCACTTGACTGCTTCTAACTGTTCCAAAGTGAAAAGTTGTGAGATAACCCTCAAATCATCTCTTCACTGCCAATTGTGGCCATGTAAGCACAAATGAAGAAAGGAGGGTTCCTCTCACGAATTACCGTGAGACGGGCCTTTTAAAATTACCTTTCTCACTTGTCTAGCCTAGACACCACAAAGTCAAGTTTAGATAAACGATTGAATGACCACAACTTTCCTATGTCCTAATGAGCACGACAGTCCTTAGTTGGCTGAGTCTAGATATTTTTTAATTAGATGCATATGCTTTTTAGTGATTTTTGGGGTCTTAGGAAGGGTAATGAAATCCCCACCCAATCTTGATTGGTGTAATAACCTCTTAGATTCCGTATTAATTATGCAAAGCAGTAACACACCAAAAATCTAAAACACTTGCAAAATTTTTTTTATTTGGCAGCGCAAAGAATCCTGCACAAAAATAATTTATTGGATAGGGGGAAAGGAATCTGTGCAAAGAAACCTGCAGAATTTTTTTTCAATGGAGTGTAGAGGAGAGTAGATGAGAAATGAGATACTCATAGTGATTTTTGGGTTGCTGATGTCACCCTTTGACCGCGGTTCCGCGGTCAAACTGTCGATTATGCCGCGGTTCCGCGGCTGTTCATACGTTTGACTGCTTCAAATTGTTCCCTGTGCTGAGTTTGTTTTCCTCTTTTTGTCTAGATCTCCTGAATATTGATTTGTTCACTGAATTTGCTCCAGATCTGAAACAGAGCTTGCTCCAAGCCTGCACACTTGCACAAAAACCTTTCAAAAATAACAAGATGATTTTTTTTGTTTTAAAATTTTTCAATTTTTCTAATTTTTAAATTTTTTTATTCACCTGAAATTACACAAAGAAAGAGACTATCGTCTCCCCGGCAACGACGCCATTTGATTGTTCTTGTTTTTGCGTGCAGATTTTCTGTGTTTAAATTTACCGCAATCAAGACGGTGTCGCTTGGTAGCTAGCCGGTTGAGTACGAGTCGGTCCATAGGAAAATTGTGTTCTTTTCTTTAAGTTCTAACGAGTTAAATCCTATCTTTGGTAGGTTTTGTTTTACGATCTAAAAATGAGAATAAATTGATTAAAAGGCTTGTTAGGGTTAGGATTAGGTTAGTTCGAAAAAAGGGATAATTCTCGCATCTATCAATGCCCTAGTTAAGAATATAGGTGTTAGGGTAATAGTCAACAACGGGGATTAGCACGACTAGAAAGAAACTTATTTTCTTCCTTTTGGTCCGTGTCCGTCCGTTTTTGGCTCTTGGCCTTAACCTCCAGTTAATTCAAGCACAACTGGTCTAACTAGGGAATCACCGCTATCATGTAGGATAGGGTGCCGTAGTGAGCGGATTTTGGTTGATTTAAAGAGAGTCCTTTAAATAAAATTATTTGGGCAAAGAAAGGAGTGGGAGAGATTTCCTTCTCTCAAACCTTCCCAATCCTAAGCCTAACAAGTGAGGAATTACTCACTCATTAGGAAGGTGACAGTAAAATTCATTTATATATTTTTTATATTAGACAAACTAAATTGCAGATAATAAAAGAACAGGCAAAAATTTACAGGTAATAAATTGCAGATAAAAAAATGTAAGATAGAAAAATAAACTTACTTTATTGATGTCCTCTCAACAGCGCATTACAATGGAATTAAAATCTAGATCTAAGAATTAAAAAGAGTAAAAACTAAAGAAAGGCATGCCTAATTAGGCTTTCAACTTTCCTATTTATAGATAGGAGAAACCCTAGGTTTACATTCTGATCCATACATGAAATTACAAGACTACCCTAAGAAAGTCGGGTCAAAGCACCGACACCCACGGACACATGCACCGACACGTGCATCATACGGCTGCGTAACAGCGGCATAAAGCCCTGTTTGGCCGGGGTTCCGTGGCCATTTGGTGGGATCTTAGGCCCATCTCTTCAGGGTTTCTCTATGTTTCTTTTATTTTCTGTTTTCTTTACTTGGTTTCTCAGTATTTCTTCTATTTCCTTCCAGATTTCCAACAGTGCAGAATGATGTGGACTTTTGCCTTAAGCTTCGTGTTGAAGTCTTGGATCTTGAGCTGCCCTTGTGCTTTGTGCATTGAACTTTCTAATGATTTTCCATTTGTTCTTTTAACTGGTAGGCGGCATCATACGGATTCATCTATTATTGGTCGTAGTCTAACATTTGTAGTGACTTTTCATGAATTTCACTGTAACGATCTGAGAACCTGTAACATGCAACTATTTAGCTGATATGGATCAAAAGCACCTATTTATATGTAATGTGATTAAGAATGGGCGATATAAAAATGCAAAAATCTGATATGAACAAATACCCCCAAACTTATCTTTTGCTTGTCCCGAGCAAAGCCAATTTTATTCTCAAAAATTCCTAACCTCACTTTTGCAAGGAACGCGATTGCACCGAGCTCGTGCAACAAGCCATTAAACCTCTAGGTGTCCCTAGTAGGAGGAGTGTTGTCTCTTGAGGGTTTTCAGCGGATACTACCCACAAAATCCGATCAATTTGGCCTGTTGACTCTAATTCTTCGATTCATTATTTTAGCAAGAAATTCTATTATCTTCAACTTAGAAATCATCAACCCATATTTTTCACACTCACTTTTCATTTAACTTAAGATCGTATATGTTTTGCAAATTTATTAAGCTTTCAGCATCATTTGAATTTTCCTTCTAAGGTGCAATCTCAACTCAGGAATTTTTATCATCTTTACTGAAGATATAAGGCAAATCTTTCATTCCTATCTCTCATCCAAACCCCAATCATATACCCCTACGTGTGTGTAATTTTTACCCCTACACTTGGAAATTCAATTGAAATTATCATACTCTTGTCCATTTTGCAAAATACTTTTAGACTGTGAATTTTAGATGAAATTGCTCACACATTCTTCATGCGACCGTTAATACTTCTTGAGGTACTAAACGACCGATTACAAAATGTACTTGTGTAATTAGGCGTAATTCCTCGTCTTGCAATACTTAAGGCTTAGCAGTGACTCCCAAACTAGTTGGTCTAAGGCACTAGGTGATAAACCACCCTCTCTATATTTTTTTATTTATGCTGCCATAAGTAATTACAACCAGTGTTCATTTTTTTTATCTCTTTATTCACCACTAATACTTTTATTTTATACTAAGGATTTTAGACAAGAGCATTTCAAGGTATCCTCTACTATCCCAAGTTTCAAGATGTGTGTGAGTGCGTAAAGTAGGGTATATATTTTTAGAATTTGGACTTAAGGTTCGGAATTATTTTTCAGACTTATACTTCAAATAAAGCTTTTAATACTCTTCCCTTATTTCGATTTAGCCCAAGAACTGAACTCAAAATTTTCTTATTTCTAAATAAACTGCAAGGGCGTATATTTTCTACTATTAAACTTTAAGAAAGGTTATTTTTAGGCTTTTTAATTTACTAAGTTTAGGATCTAGTTTTTCCTAACTAGTCAACCGTCATGTTGAACTTAAGTCAAATATGTCCAAAACTGAACTTTTCAATTTTTATAATTTTTAAAATTTTTGATTTTTTTTATGGATTTTAAAATAAGTATGCAAATGCAAAAATATACACATGAATGTGAAGGAAGAAAGCTTACCGAGCACACCCCCAAACTTAAACTTGACAGTGCCCTCACTGTCAGGCTATACCAAAAGGGTCAAAATTGTCGGCACTCCCCTGTTTGTTTATTAATTTTTTTTATTAACAGAAAAAGAAAACAAAATATATATACACAAAAAGGTCCCCCCCAAACTTAAGTGAAACAGTGTTTCCACTGTTGCAGTTTTTTTTAAATCTCATAAACCTGTAAACATGGGAGGAAAAATTTACTAACGGGGTCATGAAATATGATCGTGAAAATCTCCCCCATACTTATTTTCGGCTCACCACTTTGAGTTAAAAAAAATATTATTTTCAAGAGCCAAATTATACCCCCCCTCCAAACTTAAGTTAAACAATGCTAAGCTTTTAAAGAGGGGGTCAAAGTTATCGGTCAATGCCAAGATTTGCAAAGACCAAAAGTCAACACCAAACATTCGAAGAATTTATCAGTGAAACACACCGGTTGGTGGAAGAACATGTTGTATGGAGCCAGAAAGAAGTGGGGAAGAGATAAATGGTGTAAAAGAAAAAGTTTACGTCTCGATTTGTAGAGACGAAACAATAATGGTGAACGGAAATGAGAATGTGGATGATTAAGAATAGGAAGAATGGTCACATTCTCGTATGGGATAAGAAGAAATGGTGGTGGTTCGAGTTCTTCAGGTGGAGGTTGATTAATCACAAAATCCATGTCGTCTAGGAATGCAAGTTCGTTGGCGAAAATATCTTCGAAACTTTCATCGATGGTCCGATTGAACGTTTCAATGTCAATAAGTGTCGCGCCAGAATTCAACACACTTGATTTTTCAAAAATTATGAAGGTAGGAGACTCGTAAGGCTCATCTACCTTATTCTCAAAAAAGTTTAAATCAAGTTGTTTTTCTAGAATTATCGAACTTAAAATATCGAACTGTGATTCATTAACACTCGCTATCATTAAAGGAAGATTAGAAGAAAAACCAGAGAAAGTAGGAGAAAGAAGTGGAATACGAACTTGATGGTGGAAATGGAGTGTATAAATAACACAATTTGTAATGACCGATGTGTAAAAAGCGATTGTGCTAATCTATCAACCCAGTGAGAAATGAGGTCAAATCCCTCAAGATGAAAACCCGAAAGGGCTCCGTGAGTAAAAACAGCAGGACTGCCGGCGAGTTTGTGAAAACCCGAAAGGGCGCAAACTCGTGAAAAAGAGATAAAATGCACTCGCAAAGTCCTCTCGACTTTGTGAGGAGAAAATTCCCGCGTGAGATTCTTACGACTCACAAAGGAGCAACACACTTAGGAGTCCCCATGACTCCTAAGAAGAAAATACACCTACGGGATCCTTTCGACTCGTAGGGAGAAAATACTTTTATGGGACCCTTATGGGCCATAAAATTGAAAAGCCTTAGGTGATAGGGATCTAAACCTGCCTCCTAAGCCACCAATTCCCAAATCCTCTCGGGGCAAATGATGAGTTGCACCTGGTATTATTCCAGTGCAGCCATGCAGATGCCGACAAAAAACCAATCCCAAAATCCTCTCAAAGACAGATGATGATTCGCTCCTGGTACCATATTCCAGTGTAGCAATGCAGATGCCGACAAAAAACCAATCCCAAAATCCTCTCAAAGACGGATGATGATTCGCTCTTGGTACCATATTCCAGTGTAGCGATGCTGATGTCAACCCAAATCACAATCAACAAGTCAACTTCAACTCCGACACCGCAGAAAGCGGAACAAGTCAGAATCCAATCTCGACACCGCAAGAAGCGGAGCAAGTCAAGTTCACCCATGACGCTGCAGGAAGCAGAGCAAGTCAAATAGAGCGTCGACCGTCCATGTCGCCAAAAGGGCAGTGCAGGCTTCCCACAAATCGGGAACCCAAATCGCTCCGGATCAGAGCGTCGACAGTCCATGTCGCAAAACGGGCAGTGCAGGCTTCCCACAAATCGGGAACCAAATCGCTCCGGATCAGAGCGTCGACCGTCCATGTCGCAAAAAGGGTAGTGCAGGCTTCCCACAAATCGGGAACCCAATTCGCTCCAGGTCAGAGCGTCGACCGTCCATGTCGCAAAACGGGCAGTGCAGGCTTCCCATAAATCGGGAACCAAATTGCTCCAGGTCAGAGCGTCGACCGTCCATGTCGCAAAATGGGCAGTGCAGGCTTCCCACAAATCGGGAACCAAATCGCTCCGGATCAGAGCGTCGACCGTCCATGTCGCAAAACGGGCAGTGCAGGCTTCCCACAAGTCGGGAACCAAATCGCCCCAGATCAGAGCGTCGACCGTCCATGTCACAAAACGGGTAGTGCAGGCTCCCCACAAATCGGGAACCCAAATCGTTCCGGATCAAAGCGTCGACCGTCCATGTCGCAAAAAGGGCAGTGCAAGCTTCCCACAAATCGGGAACCAAATCGCTCCGGATCAGAGCGTCGACCGTCCATGTCGCAAAAAGGGCAGTGCAAGCTTCCCACAAATCGGGAACCAAATTGCTCCGGATCAGAGCGTCGACCGTCCATGTCGCAAGAACGGCAGTGCAGGCTCCCCACAAATCGGGAACCCAAATCGCTCCGGATCAGTGCGTCGACCGTCCAGGTCGCAAAAAGGGCAGTGCAGGCTTCCCACAAAGCGGGAACCAGATCACTCCGGGCCAGGGAAACGTCTACCACGGACACTCCATCTCGGAGACGCGTCAAGCATCGACCGTCCAGGTCGTAAAAAGGGCAGTGCAGGCTTCCTACAAAGCGGGAACCAAATCGCTACAGATCAGAGCGTGGACCGTCTATGTCTCAAAAAGGGCACTGCAGGCTCCCTACAAATCGGGAACCCAAATCGCTCCGGATCAGAGAGTCGACCGTCTATGTCGCAAAAAGGGCAGTGCAGGCTTCCCACAAATCGGGAACCCAAATCGCTCCGGATCAGAGCGTCGACCATCCATGTCGCAAAAAGGGCAGTGCAGGCTTCCCATAAATCGGGAATAAAATCGCTCCGAATCAGAGCGTCGACCGTCCATGTTGCAAAAAGGGCAGTGCGGGCTTCCCAAAAATCGGGAACCAAATCTCTCCGGATCAGAGCGTCGACCGTCCATGTCGCAAAACGGGCAGTGCAGGCTTCCCACAAATCGGGAACCAAATCGCTCCGGATCAGAGCGTCGACCGTCCATGTCGCAAAACAGCAGCACAGGCTTCCTACAAAGCAGGAACCAGATCGCTCCGGGCCAGGGAAAAGTCTACCACGGACACTCCGTCTCGGAGACGCGTCAAGCGTCGACCGTCCATGTCGCAAAAAAGGCAGCACAGGCTTCCTACAAAGCAGGAACCAGATCACTCCGGGCCAGGGAAAAGTCTACCACGGACACTCCGTCTCGGAGACGCGTCAAGCGTCGACCGTCCATGTCGCAAAAAGGGCAGCACATGCTTCCTACAAATCAGGAACCAGATCACTCCGAGCCAGGGAAAAGTCTACCACGTACACTCCGTCTTGGAGACGCGTCAAGCGTCGACCGTCCATGTCGTAAAAAGGGCAGTGCATCCCAAAAAGTGGGAACCAAAGCAAGTCGCCTCCGCGCGAAAGAAGATCCATCAATTTCATGCACACGACTCACATATGTGGTGTGCATTTATTGATGGGGGGCACGTTGTTGGGGTCAAAATTTGCACCCCGGTAGACCAAGTCAAAGTCAAGGTCGACCCCAAGCCAGGTGGGCCTAAGCCCAGACCAAGCGGGTCCATGCCCAAGCCGAGCCCGCGGCCAAGCCTCCCCATGCCAACAACAAAATCATGTAATAAATAATTTTTATGTAATTTTTTATGCATGACTGTAAAAAAAATGGGCATAAACCAAATTTTTGTAAGCTCATGGCTTAAGTGCAAAAAGGAATAGCACATGAAGCATGGGATGGGCAAAATGCCATTTTGCAAAGCCCAAGGGCTATATGTAAATGTGTAAGCCTATAAAAGGCAACATGATGATGAATAAAAGAACACTTTTCATTCTCTCAAAAACCTAGGGTTTGTGCCTCTTTCCCCTTATGAAGGTTTCAAACCTTCTTCTTGTTTTGTGAATTAAATCAATAGTTTTGCTCTCCTTTTTCCAAAACTAAATAGTTTTTCACCACAAAACCCACAAAGGGGAACTTGCATCTGTCATTAGATCTCAAAAAGAAGAGATTTTTAGATCTCACATCTCTTGATCCAGCCAACAGAGGAGGAAGAAGAAGAACCCATTTCTTCAACCAAAACATTTTTAGTAGTCTAACTCCACTCTAAACCCTATTTCTGGGACTAAAAGCCCCTCTTTCGTGCCAGCGCCCTGCGCTCGAGTGCAAAGAGCCCACGTGCTGACACGTGGCGCGCTTGCGCCAAAGCGCACAGCACCTAAGCGTAAACGCTCAAGGCGCTGGCCCCACGCATCCTTTGGATGCCTTTGCCCCCCATTTTTTTTATATACATACACACATACATACATACATACATACATACATATATATATATATATATACATACATATGCATACATATGTACATACACACATACACCACGACACTATTCCTGTTAGAAAAAATTTTCTAACGGGGAGCTGCCCAGCACCTCGCAAGGGGGCTGCTGGCCCCCTTGACCCCCAGCCCGCTATCCGGGTAGTGGGACCCCCGTAAAAACTCTGCGTGGCTCCCGATATATCCAAAACCCCTTTTGAAAACACAACACACGTACACTACACATTGAGTCCGCATGGCCAGTTTAACCCGTCAATTGGAGGTTCCCTCGCTCCAAAAGCGAGGGGTAATTAACGGCAGCTTAGTCCGCGGCTTCCGGAGATTCGGATCCCCACAATCAATAAACCCCAGCCTACCCGAGGCAGGGGGAATCTGCAGTACGCCTGACAAGCGCGCGCGTATTCCCATCTCAATGGAGTGACGAAAAACACCCTACAGTTGGCACTATACCTGTCGTCAGTTAACAGTTCCCAGGTGACATGAGTACTGCATAGTCCACAGACTTGACACTGTTGCTTCATCTCGAGTGTGTTCCCACTGTTCTTAGATTTCTACCCTACCACGGCTCAAAGGAGTCGTGCAAACAGGTAGCAATTGGGTGCAGTCCCGAAGCACTAGGAGGCAGTGGCGGTTAGATAGGATTCGTCTCTCCCGGTATTGGGAATTGATATCGCGCTGTGTTTGGAGAGACATTACGCAAAGTCCCTGGCCTGAGCAAACGAGATTTACTGGTAGGATTTCCAGTAGCTTCTCAAGGTGTAATGGGCTTCGCTCCGACACGTCTTATACCGCCTTTTAGGGGACTGAGGCTAGCCGCCCCCTAGGCTCGATATGCGATAGTCGTAGATGAATAGACTGGACTGTACGGAGATTGTCACATCAGGCTCAATAGGAGTTCAGATGGGTTTCCTCATCGGCCTTCTTATCGACATCTACCTGGGGACCGTTACGTACAGCTAGTACCGCTTGCGGCCTGTGGTTAAAACCCACTGCCAGTGTAAGTGTCGAGTCTTTAGAGTCCCACACAGAGAGTTTCCCTGCTTAAGGAGAAACGATATAGAGGTCGTATGGTTTTACGACAGGGTTCGGACACATACGTGATTTTATGCACGTACGATATTCGGACAGTTTATACTAGCAGGCTTTGGTTTAAGCCAGATTCTAGTATTGGATTATTGGATTTATAAAGTCTGAGTATTTCCGTGTTTTTACGGATAGGAGGGGAATTCTCGTAATTAGTCGAGAAGCTTCTAGAAGATTGATGAGTTTGAGGCTTAGGTGGAATTTACATTAAATGGATTAATGACTCATGGTGTGATTCATCTAAAGGAGTTAATGATGCATTTATTGCTTAATGACTCATGAGATGAATCACACAATGTGAGTTAATGAAGCATGGTAGATATTATTATTTTTTATTTATTTGATAATTATTATGCTTCATATATTCACAAATGAGATATTTTTTCATTATCATTCTCACTCACACCTTCTCTCTTCTCAAGCTCTCTCTCTTCAAGACTAACCCTAACCTCTCATGGGTTGAGATCCAAGGGTTAGCAAGACTAATAGATCCCTAATCCTCTTCTATATCCTCTAGGTTGCTTTGATTAGCACTCATAGTCATCTAGTTATCTCAAGTTAGAGGTTAAAGCTTGGAGAAGTAGCTCTCGGGTGGATCTTATATCTCATCGTGGAGGCCCATGAGGAGGTGATCAACGAGAACCAGAAGGACTTGATTCATTAGGTATAATCATCTTTCATAGTAGCTAATCATTTCTATGTTGTTGTTAGTTAGGGTTTGGCAAAGATCCGTAAAGTTAGTCGATGTTAGTTTAAACAAAATGATTGTTTTACCTATTCCGCATCCCCGCATCATATGGGGTGTCTAACGTCGACTTACAGTGGTATCAGAGTCTCGCTAAACCATAACTAACTTGTTAGCAAAGTCGTTAGAAATTCGATCGCAAAACGAACATGAAAAAGCATCATTTTAACCTAGTTTCTGCCGATTTTAAAACGGGGTCTAAAAATTGTTCTAGGACCCTTAAAAATATAAGCAGGGAATTATAAGATTACTGGAGAAATTTGGGATCGTGACTCGGCCAAACCGCCGTAGATCCGCGGCCGATCCAAGCGATCCGCCGTGGATCCGCGGACGCGTTGAAGCCGAGTCAGCCCAAATTTGCCCAGTAACTCTTCTGTGTTGATGTTGTATTTTCTGGGATGTTTTGTTTCTGCTCAGGTTTCATGTGCACAGAGAATTGTTTTGAGTAGAATCATCTGTGTTTGCTTGATCGAAATTCTAATTTGTTTGGCTAACTTGATTATATTTGTGATGTGTTTAATGTGTTCGTAAACCTCCCCTAACTGCTAGTATGTCGGTTAGCAGGGGGTTGCATATTTCTGAAATGGTTTTTACTGGTTTGTGTTTGTGGACTTGTTGGATTGTCGTGAATGGATAGCCGGGGATGTGAGACGAGTGTTTCTTTCATTCAAATGTAATTTGTAAATTGTTGTAACATTCTATTGCGGGGCACATCCGGGTTGAGGTTGTAGCCACCGTTGTATTATTTCATTTACTGTTTTATGCTCCTAGGATAGACCCAAGGTGGGGTGCACAAACTACCGGGTACTTTGAAGTGTTTAATGGCCTACTCACGTTGTTGAGGGAGACCGCTTCACTTCGGGTACTTGACGGGTAGATTGCCGTACCCGTAGGGGTCTAGGGTGGGGTTTTGGCTATTCATCGCGACTGTGTAATCCGTCTTTCTTTGCAGGCTCAAAAGGAATGCGGATTCGTAGAAAATCCAATATGTTCATCTGTGATCTGGAATGACTATTATTGCATCTGACGAATGTACAATATCTATATATGATATCTATTAGGCGTCACTTATGTTTTGCACCCGCGCTAGCCCAACCCCCGCTCTGTCGTTAGTTAAGTAACCTAATGGGTGAATGACGGGGCCCAGTGGAAAATGAGGATGACATAAGAGGACGTTGTACTTTCGTTGTTTTCCGCAATGATAGGTTAATTGATGGGACACATTATATTAATGCAAAGAAAATAAACCAAAGTTGAATCGTTGGAACAGTTTAAAAAAAACCACTCGGTTATTTGAAAACAGATGATATTTTTAATTGCGGAGCTTTAACCACTCCTTTTAAACGCTATCAGGTTCCTTCGATCATATCAAGTTCACTACGTTCACGGTTTCGCCAAAACCATTCGCAGCCCTCCGTCAATTCATTTGGGTATTCAGTAGTATTCAAGCTATGTATTTTGACCAACGCCAAGGCATAGTGTTTGGTAGCTGCTGGGTATTCATTTGTTGCATTGATAGATGAGTTGGTTTGGGACAGTTGTATTACCATTTGGCCAACATCAGGGGTATGTACGGATGGGTTCAAATTAACAAGATAATGATGGGTAGAACTTGACATGTGACTTATGATATTTTGACCAACGCCAAGGTCATAAGAGCATGGGACAAAAATTTATACCGGGAATTTCTAAAGAAACTGAAATTTACAAAGAGATGCATACCATTTGGAGTGTGATAATTTTGGTAGGATTCCTTCAGCTTTATCACACGATGATATTTGGATCCCGATCCGACTGTGAGTATCCTCTACTCATCAGGAGATTCGTCACTTAACGATCAATGCTATAAACCAAGTATGTGTCGAGAAAGGTGTCAGCGGGGCTACGCCCCCAGAGAAAAGAGGTTATTTAATTAAGGAACTTCACGAAAGCGTCGTAAAACCTTCCTCGAAGTACCGACACCAGCCTGGCTGAACGGTTAAGCAAGAATTGTACGGTGAGAATAGTCCTGACTAGTTCTTCCTTTTTGGTTTGAGAAGGGATTCGAGAAACAGTGGGAGCCATCCAGTTTAGATAAACTAAAAACCACTCTAAACTTGGAAGAGCATCATGCTAAAGTGTTCCCTCCCTCTCTCAATTGCAGCGACCCAGAACATGACAGGTCTTAAGTTACTATTAGATAAAAATATTCTGACATGGCCAAACTATAAAGATTGGTTCCGGAATGTCAAGATGGCTTTGACTTATGACAAATTGGGGTATGTCCTTACTGCTAAGGCACCTGCTGTCCCTGGTCCAGAATCCAGTATTGCGGATAAGGAAATCCACAAGACCTGGGAGTTAGATTACGCGAAGGCCAAATGCATCGTGCTTGCCTCTATGAATAATGAACATCAGAGGAGGCACGAGAATATGGATCTTGAATCCATATTTCTCCATACCAAGGAACTATATGGAGAGCAATCTTGTATAGCTAGATACGAGACCTCGAAGAACTTGTTTCAGTCGAGGATGGTCGTCGGATCATTTGTAGGAGAATATGTCCTAAAGATGATTGGCTATATAGAAGAGCTCGCGGACCTTGGGACGACTTTAGAAAACGAGCTGTATACAGACTTGGTTCTTCAGTCCCTTCCTTCCACCTACGCCCAGTTTATTCTGAATTTCAACATTCAAGGAAAAGAAGTTGAACTTCCAGAACTCCTTAACATGTTGAGGAGTGCAGAGGGCACCTTGCAGAAAGCAAGGGAAACACCCACTATGTTTGTTCGCGGTGCTTCCTCTTCCGGGTCCAAGGCTAGGGCCAAAGGAAGGAAGAAGAAGGCCGCTACCAAACCAAGAGGAGGTGTTGGTAAGGTGGGAGCTAAGGGAAAGGCAAAGGTTGCAGTGCCAGTAGTGGAAAAGGACGAGTGCTTCCACTGTCGTAGGAAAGGCCACTGGAAGAAAGATTGCAAAGCTTGGATTGCCAAGAATAAAGAACCGAAGCAAGCTGTGGCTTCGACTTCAGGTGTGTTTGTAATTGAAAATTGTCTGTCAATCAACTCTACATCCTGGGTATTGGATACCAAATCAGGATCTCATATATGCAATTCATTGCAGGCACTTAGAAACCATAGAGTGCTGAAGGTTGGTGATATGACCTTCCAGGTTGCTAACAGAGCTAGCGTGGGTGCTGTGTCCGTAGGGGATTATCACCTTGGATTGACGAGTGGACATATTTTGGTTTTACATAACTGTTTTTGTGTACCCAGTTTAACGTGTAATATCATATCAGTATCGTTGTTATCAAAAGAAGGTTATGATTTCACATTTGTAAGCGATGTTGTTAACATCCACCTTAAGCATGGTTTGATTGGGTCTGGTACACTAGATAACGGTATATATGTGTTAAACCAATTACAGATTTTCAATGTCTAGAACACACTAAAAAGAAAGTCTGCAGATATAAATCAAGCGTTCTTATGGCATTGTAGACTAGGTCACATCAATGAGACAAGGTTAACTAAGTTACATAGAGAAGGATATTTGGATCCGTTCGAATATCAATCTTATGCCACTTGTCAATCATGTCTCAAAGAAAAGATGACAAAGACTCTATTCACTGGCCATGGAGTAAGAGCGAGCGAGCTCTTAGGACTCATACACAGCGATATATGTGGTCCAATGTATACACATGCAAGAGGTGGTTTTTCATATTTCATTACTTTTACGGATGATTACTCTAGGTATGGATTCATTTTCTTAATGAAACATAAATCCGATGCCTTTGAGAAATTCCAAGAATATAAGAATGAAGTAGAAAACCAAACTGGCAAAAGTATCAAGACACTGAGATCTGATCGAGGTGGTGATTACTTAAGTGCCGAGTTCCTAGGTTACCTAAAAGAGAAAGGAATTCTCTCTCAGCTTACTCCTCCATACACTCCACAGCATAACGGTGTATCAGAGAGACGGAACTGAACCCTATTGGATATGGTACGTTCCATGATGAGTAATGCTGAGTTACCGCGATCTTTCTGGGGTTATGCGCTAGAATCAGCTGCATATCTTTTGAATAGGGCTCCTATCAAGACTGTGCCACCACCCCATATCAGATGTGTAGTGGGAAGAAACCCTATCTTCAGTATCTAAAGATATGGGGATGTCCAGCTTTTGTTAAAAAGCAGCATGCGGACAAACTCGAGGCACGATCAGTGCAGTGTCAGTTTATGGGATATCCAAAGAACTCCAAAGGGTATTTATTCTATTACGCAGAGGAATAAAAGGTTTTTGTTTCTCGTAATGCCCATTTTTTAGAACAGTAGTTTTTAGAAAAAGAAACAAGTGGGAGTGCAATAGAACTGGAAGAAATTCCAGAACCACAAACTACTACTGAAAGTTTGGTAGTACCAGAAGTTCAAGAAGAACAGGACATTCCCGCACCCCTCCGCAGGAGTAGTAGGCCATCTCATCCGCCTGAGAGATACTACGGTTTTCTCATAGACGGGGATAGAGAAGATTGCATCATTGATAATGATGAACCTACTAGCTTCCAGCAGGCCATCCAGAGCGGCGATTCAGTAAGATAGCTGGTTGCAATGCGAAACGAGATGGAGTCCATGTACACCAACAAAGTATGGACTTTGGACTTTGCTCCAGATGGGGTAAAACCCATAGGATGCAAATGGATCTTCAAGAAAAAGATTGGTGTAGATGGACAGGTGGAAACCTATAAGGCTAGACTTGTTGCAAAGGGTTTTCGTCAAAGACCTGGTTTGGACTATGACGAAACTTTTTCTCCAGTGGCTATGCTTAAATCCATTCGGATCCTTCTTGCCATTGCTGCCTTCCATGATTATGAGATCTGGCAGAGGGACGTAAAGACAGCTTTTCTAAATGGTAATTTAGAAGTGTGCATCTATATGGATCAGCCTGAAGGTTTCAATCAGAGTGGGAGCAGCAGGAAAGTGTGCAAGTTTCTTAAGTCCATTTATGGACTGAAGCATGCATCACGGAGTTGGAACATCTGTTTTGATGAAACGGTCAAAGAATATGACTTTATCAAAAATCCAGATGAACCATGTATATATAGTAAAATTGTAGCACGAACTGTCATATTCCTCGTCTTGTACGTGGATGACATTCTCTTGATAGGAAATGACATTCCTATGCTACAATCTGTCAAAGGATTCTTGTCACACAGGTTCTCCATGAAAGACTTGGGTGATGCCTCTTACATTCCGGGGATCCGGATCTATCATGATAGATCCAAGAGGATGTTGGGACTTTCACAGTCCAGGTATATCAACACTATACTGAAAAGATTCAGTATGGAAGATTCTAAGAACGGTAGTTTATCGACTTGTCATGGAATCACCCTCTCCAAAGAGATGTCTCCCAAGACTGATTTGGAAAGGGATCACATGTCTATTATACCCTACGCTTCTGCGGTAGGCTCTATAATGTATGCGATGTTGTGCACCAGACCAGATGTAGCTTACGCACTGAGCGTGGTGAGCAGGTATCAGTCAGACCTAGGGGAGAAGCACTGGATAGCAGTAAAGAACATTCTCAAGTACCTGAGAAGGACTAAGGAGATGTTCTTGGTTTGCGGCGTAAAAGACCTCAAGATCGAGGCCTTTGCTGATTCCAGCTTCCAGAGTGACAAGGATGACTCCAAGTCCATGTCAGGTTATGTCTTTACCCTCAATGGAGGGGCGGTGTACTGGAAGAGTTCCAAGCAGGACACCGTTGCTGACTCGACGATGGAAGAGGAGTATATCGCTGCTTGCGATGCCGCAAAAGAAGCGATCTGGATGAAGAAGTTCCTCACAGAACTTCAGGTGGTTCCATCCATTGTTGATCCAATACATCTGTATTGTGACAACAACGGGGCTATAGCTTTAGCAAAGGAACCCAGGTCCCATCAGAAGTCCAGACACATCTTAAGGCGGTATCACCTGATCAGGGAGATCATAGATCGCAGGGAGATCGAGGTTCGGAGAGTTGCTACAGAGGAGAACACTGCAGATCCATTCACATAGGCCTTACCTCAGACGCAGTTCGAGAGACTATCAGAGATGATAGGTCTTCGATACGCCAGTACATGGCCCTAGTGCAAGTAGGAGATTGTTAGTGTATATGCCCTAGGGCCATTATTGTATCATACTAGCTTGTATATTACTTAATGGAAGCTTGGGATATTCACAGTTATATTTACAGTCTTGATAAACATGGCAGTACGCTACTTGGTTTGTATCTATCTTAATGTGTGTATATGTTAGCATATCGAGAATACATATTGATAGAGCCTTTAGGATCTTTCTTGACTACCAGCGTTGTGATGGCAGTCACACTAGTGGGGGCTGGGTAGTCTATAAGCACATCCTTTTCCGGTCCCTAGTCATAGGCTTATCGAGACAGGGCATCGATACTCCGGAGTAGACTAGTGTGTACGCTTCTCATCCCAGCAGGGGAAATGGTCTGTCCCATAACCATTAGTACGTTGTACTGTAGATAGTATACAGGTGCTCGTTGGGTTATGGGTACACCGGACAAGACTCGCAGGGAACTGTTGGTTGGTACTATACCCGTCGTCAGTTAACAGTTCCCAGGTGACATGAGTACAACATAGTCCGCAGACTTGACACTGCTGCTTCGTCTCGAGTGTGTTCCCACTATTCTTAGATTGCTACCCTACCACGACTCAAAGGAGTCGTGCAAACAGGTAGCAGTTGGGTGCAGTCCCGAAGCACTTGGAGGCAGTGGTGGTTAGATAGGATTCGTCTCTCCCGGTATTGGGAGTTGATATCGCGCTGTGTTTGGAGAGCCATTATGCAAAGTCCCTAGCCAGGGCAAACGAGATTTACTGGTAGGATTTCCAGTAGCTTCTCAAGGTGTAATGGGCTTCGCTCCGACACGACTTATACCTCCTTTAGGGGACTGACGCTAGCCGCCCCTAGGCCCGATATGCGATAGTCGTAGACGAAAAAACCGGACTGTACGAAGATTGTCACATCAAGCTCAGTAGGAGTTCGGATGGGTTTCCTCATCGGCCTTCTTATCGACATCTACCTGGTGACCGTTACGTATAGCTAGTACCACTTGCGGCCTGTGGTTAAAACCTACTACCAGCGTAAGTGTCGAGTCTTTAGAGTCCCACACAGAGAGTTTCCCTGCTTTAGGCGAAACGATATAGAGGTCGTATGGTTTTACGATAGGGTTCGGACACATACGTGTTTTTACGCACGTACGATGTTCGGACAGTTTATACTAGCAGGCTTTGGTTTAAGCCATATTCTAGTATTGGATTATTGGATTTATAAAGTCTGAGTATTTCTGTGTTTTCACGGATATGAGGGGAATTCTCGTAATTAGTCGAGAAGCTTCTAGAAGATTGATGAGTTGGAGGCTTAGGTGGAATTTGCATTAAATGGATTAATGACTCATGGTGTGATTCATGCAAAGGAGTTAATGATGCATTTATTGCTTAATGACTCATGAGATGAATCACACAAAGTGAGTTAATGAAGCATGGTTGATATTATTATTTGTTATTCATTTAATAATTATTATGCTTCATATATTCACAAATGAGATATTTTTTCATTATCATTCTCACCCACACCTTCTCTCTCTTCAAGAACTAACCCTAACCTCTCATGTGTTGAGATCCAAGGGTTAGCAAGACTAATAGATCCCTAATCCTCTTCTACATTCTCTAGGTTGCTTTGATTAGCACTCATAGTCATACAGTTACCTCAAGTGAGAGGTTAAAGCTTGGAGAAGTAGCTCTCGGGTGGATCTTCTATCACATCGAGGAGGCCGACGAGGAGGTGATCAATGAGAACAAGAAGGACTTGATTCATTAGGTATAATCATCTTTCATAGTAGCTAATCACTTCTATGTTGTTGTTAATTAGGGTTTGGCAAAGATCCGTAAAGTTAGTCGATATTAGTTTAAACAAAATAATTGTTTTACCTATTCCGCCTCGCCGCATCATGTAGGGTGTCTAACGTCGACTTACAGCTGTCGATTTTGCCGTGATTCCGTGGATGTTCATATGTTTGACTGCTTCAAATTGTTCCCTGTGCTGAGTTTGTTTTCTTCTTTCTGTCTAGATCTCCTGAATATTGATTTGTTCACTGAATTTGCTGTAGATATGAAACAGAGTTTGCTCCGAGCCTGCACACTTGCACAAAAACCTTCCAAAAATAACAAGATGATTTTTATTTTTATTTTTTATTTTTTTTGTTTTAAAATTTTTCAATTTTTATAATTTTTAATATTTTTATTAACCCGAAATTATACAAAGAAAGAGACTACCGTCTCCCCGGCAACGACGCCATTTGATTGTTCACATTTTTGCATGCAGATTTTCTTTGTTTAAATTTACCGCAATCAAGACGATGTTGCTTGGTAGCTAGCCGGTTGAGTACGAGTCGGCCCACAGGGAAATGGTATTCTTTTCTTTAAGTTCTAACTAGTTATGTCCTATCTTTGGTAGGTTTTGTTTTACGATCTAAAAATGAGAATAAATTGATTAAAAGGCTTGCTAGGGTTAGGATTAGGTTAGTTCGAAAAAAGTGATTCTTCTCGCTTCTATCAATGCCCTAGTTAAGAATATAGGTGTTAGGGTAATAGTCAATAACGAGGATTAACACGACTAGAAAGAAACTTAGTTTCTTCCTTTTGGTCCTTGTCCGTCCGTTCTTGGCTCTTAGCTCTAACCTCCAGTTAATTCAACCACAACCGGTCTAACTAGGGAATCACCGCTATCATGTAGGATAGGGTGCCGTAGTGAGCGGATTATGGTCGATTTAAAGAGAGTCCTTTAAATAAAATTATTTAGGCAAACAAAGGAGTGAGAGAGATTTCCTTCTCTCAAACCTTCCCAATCCTAAATCTAACAAGTGAGGAATTACTCACTCATTAGGAAGGTGACAGTAAAATTCATTTTTATATTTTTTATATTAGACAAACTAAATTGCAGATAATAAAAGAACAGGTAAAAATTTGCAGGTAATAAATTGCAGATAAAAAATGCAAGATAGAAAAAGAAACTTACTTTATTGATGTCCCTCAACAACGCATTACAATGGAATTAAAATCTAGATCTAAGAATTAAAAAGAGTAAAAACTAAAGAGAGGCATGCTTAATTAGGCTTTCAACTTTCCTATTTATAGATAGGAGAAACCCTAGGTTTACATTCTGATCCATACATGAAATTTCAAGACTACCGTAAGAAAGCCGGGTCAAAGCACTGACACCCACCGACACATGCACCGACACGTGCATCATACGGCCGCGGAACCGCGGCATAAAGCCTTGTTTGGCCGCGGTTCCGCGGCCATTTGGTAGGATCTTGGGCCCATCTCTTCAGGATTTCTCTATGTTGCTTTTATCTTCTGTTTTCTTTACTTGGTTTCTCAGAATTTCTTTTATTTCCTTCAAGATTTCCAATAGTGCAGAATGATGTGGACTTTTACCTTGAGCTTCGTGTTGAAGTCTTGGATCTTGTGCTGCCCTTGTGCTTTGTGTATTGAACTGTCTAATGATTTTCCATTTGTTCTTTGAACTGGTAGACGACATCATATGGATTCATCTATTGTTGGTCGTAGTTTCATATTTGTAGCGACTTTTCATGAATTTCACTGTAACGATCTGAGAACCTGTAACCTGCAACTATTTAGTAGACATGGATCAAAAGCACCTATTTATATGTAATGTGATTAAGAATGGGCGATATAAAAATGCAAAAATCTGATATGAACACGCTCCCACTAGCTTCTTTTTCTAAAAATTGATTTTTCAAAAAGTGGGCATGACGAGAAACAAAAACCTTTTGTTCCTCTGCGTAATAGAAAAGATGCCCCCCTGGAGTTCTTTGAGTATCCCACAAACTTACACAGTACTGAGCGTGCCTCGAGCTTGTCCGCATGCTGCTTTTTGACAAAAGCTGGACATCCCCATATCTTCAGATACTGAAGATAGGGTTTCTTCCCACTCCATATCTGATATGGTGTGGTAGGCACAGTCTTGGTAGGAACCTTTTTCAATAGATATGCAGCTGATTCTAGTGCATAGCCTAAGAATGATCGCGGTAACTCAGCGTTACTCTTCATGGAACACACCATATCCAATAAGGTTCGGTTCCGTCTTTCCGATACACCGTTGTGTTGTGGCGTGTATGGAGGAGTAAGATGAGAATGAATTCCATTCTTTTTTAGGTAACCCAGGAACTCGGCACTCAAGTATTCACCACCTCGATCAGATCTCAGTGTCTTGATACTTTTGCCGGTTTGTTTTTCCACTTCACTTTTATATTCTCGGAATTTCTCAAAGGCCTCGGATTTATGTTTCATCAAGAAGACATGTCCATACCTATAGAAATCATCCGTAAAAGTAATGAAATAGGAATAACCACTTCTTGCATGTGTAGACATTAGACCACACACGTCGCTGTGTATGAGTCCCAAGGGCTCGCCCGCTCTTACTCCGTGTCCAGTGAACGGGGTCTTTGTCATCTTTCCTTTGAGACATGATTGACAAGTTGCATATGATTGATATTCAAATGGATCCAAATATCCTTCTTTATGTAACTTGGTCAACCTTGTTACGTTGATGTGACCCAGTCTACAATGCCATAAGAAAGCTTGATTTAGTTCTGGAGTCTTTCTTTTATGTGTGTTCTGGACATTGAAAATTTGTAGTTGGTTTAATACGTATATACCGTTGTTTAGAGTACCTGACCCGATCAGACCATGATTAAGGTGGATGTTTCTGACTTCGCTTACAAATGTAAAATCATAACCTTCTTTAGATAGCAAAGATACAAAAATGATATTACAAGTCAAACTAGGTACACAAAAACAGTTGCGCAAAACCAAAATATGTCCACTTGTCAACCCTAAGTGATATTCCCCTGCAGACACAGCATCCACGGTCGCTCCATTAGCAACTCTGAGGGTCATATCACCGGTCTTCAGAACTTTACGGCTTCTCAGTGACTGCAAAGAATTACAGATATGAGATCCTGATCCGGTATCCAATACCCAAGAAGTAGAGTTGATTGACAGACAGTTTTCAATTACAAACACACCTGAAGCCGAAGCCACAACCTGCTTCGAGTCCTGGTTCTTGGCTCTCCAGGCCCTGCAATCTTGTTAGTTATATGTATGCCCTAGAGGCCATTACTGTACATAGGATGTATATTATAGTGGATGCTGGGATATATATAGGTAGGACTTTCTTGCTCGACATGATAGTACGCTATCTGGTTGCTCTTTATCTTAACATGTATACTTTCTGTCTCTCTGATTACATGTTGATAAAGCCCTTAGGATATGTACTCGACTTCCAGGACTATGATGAAGATCATACTAGTGGGGCCTGGGTAGTCAATGAGTACATCCTTCATTGTTCCTAGTCGTGGGAATATCGAGACGGGGCATCGATATTCCAGAGTAGACTAGCGTATATCTTCTCGACCCATGTGATGGGCGATGGATGATCCCATATCCATTGGTGTTTGACATCGGAGATGGTATGCGGGTGCTCAGTGGAGATTGGGTACACTGAACGGACTCGCCGAGAACTCCCAGATGGTATTATACCTCACGTCAGATGGCTGTTCTCTGGTGACACTGGTACTGCTTAGTCTGTTGACCCGAGATCGTCATAGAGTCTTGTGTGTCTCCCACTGTGCTTTGATTTCCACCCTACCACGGCTCTACTGAGTCGTGCAAACAGGTGGTTTTTGGGTACAGTCCCAATTCACATGGAGGCAATGAGCGATAGGAGGGGATTCGTCTCTCCCGGTATTGGGGGTTGATGTTGTGCTATGCTCGACTGGCCATAACAGGAAATCCCTGGCCAGGGTTGCAGTGATATACTGGTAAGAGTTATTAGTAGTTTCACGAATGTTATAGACCTTACGTCGGCATGACTTATCGAGCTATTGGGGTCTGACGTTTACCTATAAGTGCACGGCGGCGCCCCGGCCGTCAATCCGACGGCCAAATGCGGAAGCGGTGATAAACTTTAATTTTTACTTTAACTGGAAAACCTCCGCGCACTAATACCCGGATCGAACCACTAACTAGTCCTAGCTATCTATAAGAAAGGGAAGAGAGATATACCGACAGATCCGAGTCCTCCGGTCTTCTCGTCGTCGTCCCGATCTCCTGCGGAATGTGCCGTCTCCTCCTCGTCGCCGGAAGTGCACCACATCGCCTACTTCTTTTACGGGCTCCCACCTCAATGCCGAGGCAACTCGGGCACGAAGCTGGCTAGTCGACGTGCCCAAGGTTGGCTGTAGAATATCTGGTGAGCAAGTCTCATTTTGGGGTTTGTGGAATTGCCTTTTGTGGAGGGATTGAACTTGGAGCTTTGGAGATGGAACATGGAGATATTTGGGAACATGAAATGAACCAAATACACCCCCTCAAAATTTTGGACAGCCCACTTAAGGGGGTGGCCGGCCATGACCAAAAGAGAGGAGGGTGAGAATGAGAGAGAGTTCCAAAAAGGAGAGAGTGGAAGGCTATCATGCAAAAGGAAATCATGAAAGAATAAGGTCACAATCACACCCACTCTCAACTACTCACCAACAACCATGATAGCACCAAAACCAACACTCCATCAAGCTAATGATCACTTCCAAAAGTCATGCCATCATGAAGATAGAAGTCAAGGTCAAAAGAATGGTGCACCATCATGATACAAGGAAATATGCAAAGACCACCGCCATAAAAACTTATTTGCAACAATGCAAATAAGCCCTCCTCCACCAAACTTCGGCCAATGAACGATACAAAGGAAATTGGCCGAAACGAAAAGCAAACTGGCAACTCCAGAAAACTGGTCCCGTAATAAATTACAGGAAAACCCCGATACTGTGCATACACACCCGCATTTGTATTCCGACCGAAATACAAATGCAATGAGACAAAATCTACACTGTACTATACTAGGATCCGGCTTAAACCAAAGCCGGCTAGTAATATCCGTTCGATCCTGATCCGTGCAATACCGCACGTATCTGATCGAACCCTGCCATATAACCATACGGCCAGTAGTACAAACTGTCCGATCCTGATCCGTGCAATACCGCACGTATCTGATCGGACCTTGCCATATCTCTATACGGCCTCTACAACTTTTCGCCCGAAAGCTGAGTAACTGAATGTGGGGGACTCTAAAGACTCGTCAACACCTTGGTTGTGGATTTAACCACTAGCACGTCAGAGGTATAAGCCAATACGTAACGGGCTACTAGGTATTGACTAAAAGGGACGTCTGTGAGCGAACTCAGCCCGACAACCCTACTGAGCCTGTCAGTGACAATATCTGTACAGTCCGGTCCGTTCGTCTATGAGCATCGCATGGCGGGCCTAGGGGGTTGGTAAAAGTCAGACCCCCAAAAGCGGTACAAGTCGTGTCGGAGTGTAGCCCAGAACACCCTGAGATACTACTGGAATACCTACCAGTAAATCTCCTTGCCTCGGCCGAGGGCTTCGTGTAATGGCTCTCCTAGACACAGCGCGACCTCACCCCCAATACCGAGAGAGACGAACCCCTGAAGATACGCTCACTGCCTCCATGTGGCTCGGGACTGTACCCAACTAAAACCTGTTTGCACGACTCCTTTGAGCCGTGGTAGGGTAGTAATCAAAGTACAGTGGGAACTCACACAAGAAAAATGACGATCCCCAGGTCGATGAACTAACCTGTACACATGTCACCAGGGAACTGCCATCTGACGTCTGGTATATGACCAACTAGCATGTTCCCGGCGAGTCCTGTCCGGTGTACTCATAACCCAATGAGCACCTGTATACATCTTAGGTGATCCAACTGACACCAGTGGCTTGTGAGACCGGCCACCGCCCCTCGTCGGGTTCTCGACTGTATACACTAGTCTACTCTGGAGTATCGATGCCCTGTCTCGAAACTCAAACGACTAGGGACCATTTAAGGATATGCTTATAGACCCCAGCTCCCACTTATATGATCGCCCTCATACTGCTGGTGGTCAAGCAAGAATCCTAGGGGCTCTATCAACGTGTAATAGCAACTTGTCAGGTGACCTAAAGCAGTACACGATGATAAAGGTAAACCAGATAGCATACTATCATCTCGAGTAAGACTGTCCTATCGGGATAGGTCCTCCATCAATCATTGTAATCACGTGCCTGTGATCGAATAATTGAATCTGAGGGCACTATCTCCAACAATCTCCCACTTGCACTCAAGGCTAATTATTGCGATGTCGCATACTCACAGCACGTGTGATACCGAACACCCAACTCCTCTACTAGTCGGTCTCACAAAGCTCGCTTGCGAAACAACTGCGTTCGAGGAATAGCCTTAGTGAGTGGATCCGCCTTGATGTCTCTTTCTATGTCTCTCTATATCTCAAGTTCGCGGAGAAACCCATCTCCCGAAATGAGCAATACCTGTCTTAGAATGTGTCTGGATGTCTGATGGGACATAGCTCATAAATGAACTCCAAATCCAAACTTCTTAAACTGTATCGTCAACTGAACTTAATCAGTATCCTGCGCCATGCCACCCTCAGTATTGCCTTGGACCTCCTGCCCAAAATACTGCCCCTCGTTAGAAGGAAAAACTATAACTCTGACAACCTCCCTGTCGTCCATGTCACCTTGGAAGCCTGGAATGATAACTGTCTCCTTCATGAGGCTGTCGTTATCATATCCCTAGAACATCTACTTATGTTCTAAAGTTGCTTCCGACTGTTTCTCCAGGATTGGATCAATATCAACTTATTGCAGCTAGTGCAAGAACAACATCTTGCATGGTACTTGACATCTCATGATTGACTCAATTGCCTGAGCAAGTGATCTGCCAATCACGCACATCCCTCTCTACTTTAGTCTATAAGACACTTTTAGAGAGGGTGACTCCATCACCTGCAGGTACACTACCGTGCCAGGAGTCGTCCATTCTAAATACTCTTATAATGCTGTCAAAGTACCCTGATTGGGAAACCACCCAAATCTAGATCTAAAACCATAGATCTAGTAACCAGTATGTCTGATATAAAATCCAAGTCCTTTGTGGAGAAATCGCTGTGTGACGACCAAAGTATAACCGATTGTAGTGTAGAAATATCACTTCCTACTCTGTGTATGTCATCCAAATACTATGACATCACACCCTACTACCTCCTCAACAGATCCATCCCCTATTCTGACGAAGTCAAACCTATGACTGTCACATCAGAAATAGATGATCTATCTCCGCTACTGGTGCTTCAGTCTATAAATAGACATAAGCTACTTGTCCACCAATGCTTCCGTTGCTCCCACTGACTACGACAACCCTCTGGCAGAGTCATATATACGTACACTTCTAAAGCTAGTTTAGAACGACGCTATACTCATCCTCCCGCCGGGTCTCGTAACCTGGAACAACAGCAATGGCAAGTGTGGGTAAACAAGAACTTCCCTGTGACCGTCCTTAAGGCTACCGTAGTACCTCTCGGGTGCCTGAAGTTACCCACCTTATCTGCGGAGTGGCCAATGGAATGTCAATCCAGATTGAATCTTTAGGTTCCTTATCAAATCTTCAGTAATCGTTTGTGGTTCTGGAATCACTTCCAGTTCTACCATACTCCCACTACTGTTTTTCTGAAAAAATCCATTTTTAATAAAACTGTGGCGAGTCTAGAACAATATCGCTATTGATCTTCCAGATGTTAGAAAGTCAACCCGCGTCATAGCCTGGGTCAACCCACAAACAGCTATTACAGAAACGTGCCTTGAGTTGTCCAGTGTCTGGTTTTAAGCATAAACCGGACAACTCCCCGTACCTTAACGTCGTTAAGATATGAACTGTTCTATATCCAATATAGAAACAGAGGCACTGATTTAATTGAACCAGATCCAAATCATGCAACTGTCTCCAGTGCATGTCAACTAAATGGAAGGAGGCTGATCAACGTTACTCAACTTAGGAATGCTTCCAATTATGAGTAACCTGAAAGAGAAGCAATTTCTCTTTATCATTACTATCAACTGAATACCATACACAAGTATCTACATCTTCGATAACTTTGAAGAATCCCGATACTTGTTACACCTGGTTCTCTACTTTATTCAAATACCTATAACTCCTCAAAACTTAGACCCTGTGTTTCTACGAAACACATGTCTAAGAACTAGAGAAGTTAAAAGTAAACAGAATATAGTATGAGGACCAACCCCTCTGTCCTAATGGACACTGGACAACATACAATACTCTGTATAAGTCCCTTGAGTCTGATAACTCATTCACTGTGTCTCGTAGGTTGAAAACTGTACTTATGGTTAAGAAGAATTACACCGCTGTTCAATGCTCCTTACCTAACCATCCACTGATATAGGTAAATGTCGTAGACATAATTTCAGAAAGGTATATCTCACTCTATGAAAATAGACGTACAGATATATCAATTTGAAATTGTTGCATAACTGCGGATATTCAAAACCAAATATTTGCCGACTGGCAAACAGCCCAGGTGACTTCCTCAAATATCACTGATTACAACGAATCCCGATATAATGAGGACGATCACCCAATTCCCAATAACCTACTCCCACTCATCATCTGTAAAACTATACAGATGTGAGAATCATACCTGGTAAATACATACCCTGTAGTAAGTATCTAATCGGGAAATCAGTTTTCTTTTAACATTACACAGTGAAACTGAAACATTGAAATGTCTCGATGGGGTATCCCGGTATTCCTAGTAATGCCTCTTCCAGATTCACGACTGTAACCGTATAGTTCTTTGCCACCTCTCCAAATCCCTTCATATGTCTTTGGTCATTACCTTCTGCACACCCCTTTAGGCCAAATGGTTTTCTTCCTTCCCTACCGTTCGGCACCAGCCTATGGTTTGGAAGAAGACTATCCAATAAGCATAATGGGTGTACTGTCCTAATCCTAGGAACACTCGCAATGCGAGAGAAGGTGAAGATAAAAGACAACCGAATAAACCTTATTCCTATTTCTCCTGAACCAGAATCCATCCCCGAACTGGAACAAGTTCCTTTCGAGTTCGTATATAACCATACGATGGAGTATCCAATAAACTGTGGATTTTCGTAGTGATACGGAGTGTCCTGGAGAAATACAAAGGTGATTTAGGATTGGCGAAGGAATACTTGGTTTGGTCGTGAATAGCAGTCGCAATTTACTTTGCCCTCTTACTAATCCCTTGCTTTGTCTTAACTCAATACCTTATGTACACCATCGTTAGGCTAATTGGTTTTCTTCATTCCCTACCGGTCGGCACCAGCCTAAGGTTTGGAAGAAGACTATCCAATTTGCGTAATAGGTGTACTACTCCTAAACCAAGGAGTACTCGCATCCTGAGAGAAGGTAAAAGGAAAAGAAAACTGAATAGTCCTATCCGTTTTCTCCAGTACCGGAAACCATCCTCGAATAAATTCCTTCGAGTTCGTATCTAACCATACGATGGTTTTGTCCAATGGAAGTGGACGTTCGTAGTAAAACGGGGTGTCCTGGAGAAAAGGGTAAAAGTAGGAGTGGCAAAGAGGTTTGCAACTCTGACAATCCAAAAGCCAGTGTTTAAGAAGGTTCGGTCAACTTGGTCACTGAGTCATAGTCTTAGGGTCGGGTCAATGGTCGCTGCCAAAGAGAGAGAGAAAAGAAACACTCAGCGTGCACTCTATCCTAGATCAGAATGGTTACCAATTTATCTAATCTGGAAACCTCCCACTGTACCGTCAAATTCTCCTCCAAACCTGAAAGAAGAATTAGTCGGGATCACCCGAGGAGTATACTAACTCATCAGTGGGAATCGGGATCCAACTCTCATCACATGATAACATGACGGAATCCGCTCACGTCATCACACTCCAGAAGGTATGCGCATATCTGGCAAGTTTCAGTTCTTTTGAAACTCCTGATGTGTTTTCTGCCCCATGCTCTTATGACCTTGACGAAGGCCAACAAATCATAAGTCACATGTCAAGTTCTACCCGTCATTCTCCAGGTTAATTTGAATCCACCCGCACAAGCCCTTGACGAAGGCCAACAAGGCTATACGACTGTCCCAAACCAACGCATCTATCTATGCTACAGAAAGGCAACAAACAGCTACCATACACTGTGCCTTGACGAAGGCCAACAAACATAGCATGAATACTACGTGCTACCCGTCTGAAACGACGGAGGGCTACGAATGGTTTCTGGCAAAAACCTTTAACGTAAAGAACTTGATATCGTTGAAGGAACTGATAGCTTTTTAAAATTATAGTGACGAAAACCGTTGCTAAAGAGGTCACTCCCGGTGAAGGGATCTCGGCTCTTTCCCCGTAGAATGGGGTGCAGGATATTCCAACTGAATACCACGGTGCAAAGCAAAAGTAATCGGCTATAGTGAAGTTAATGCCCTGACGCAAACTCTTTGTCCAAGGGGTCACTCCCGGTGAAGGGATCTCGGCCCTTGCCTCGTCGACTGAGGAGCAGGATATTCCAACTGAATACCACGATGCAAAACAAAAGAGAACGTCCTTGCAATAACAGCTTTTTGAAAAGTGTTCCAACAACATCGGATAAGGTTTGTTTTTAACTTGCATTGATCCGAATCAACGCAGTCCCATCAATTGATCACACCACAAAGGACGAAAATAATATGACGTACGTATATGCCATCCGCATTCGCCACTGGGTCCCGTCATTACCCGTTAGGTTAGCTAACTAACGACAGAGCGGGGACTGGACTAGCGCGGATGCAAAACATATACAACATCTACTAATATATATACCAATATATTATATTTCGCTCAAGGCGTGATAAAAAATGCAACATCACAGAAAATGTACAGCATCACAGAAACAATACAGATATTTAGGATCCCCGGGTTTCACAGAGCCACTACTGAAACCCGACGTTCCCCTGGTCGTGTGGATAGCCTGTGCAATGAAATCCTAGACCCCTACGGGCGCGGCAAGTCACCCGCCAAAACCTGAAGCGAGGCAGCCCCCTTCAGTGCCGTGAATGGACCACCCAGCACTTCACGGAATCCGACAACTTGGGCACCCCTCCTGGGTCAACCTGTACCCCCTACGAGTGCGGCGAATAGCCCGCCAATCCTTGAGTGAGGCCCCCTCCGTCTCAATGCCATGAGATGCGGGCCCGTTGCCCTCTAGAACCCGGCTATCCGTGCACTCCTCCGTGGGGTAATCCTAGTACAGAAAGTAAAATATACATACAACGGGTACATCGACCGCAACCTGGCCGTGCCCCAAAATAATAATACAATCAGGCAGTGACGGCAGTCCACATGTCGGACGCTCGCCCCGCAATATCAAATGTACATAATACAAACTAGCATTGGATCCAGGCTATCCCCCACGACCGATCCGCAACATCGCAGCAAAAACAGAACATCAACGTGAAAGTCACGTTCGCAAATCCGTCTAACCGGGCTATAGCAGTTAGACCGGATTTACCGATCGAGTGACATTCACGGTCGCAGATATAATGTAAATACTGTGAAATAATGTGTTTAAAATATCCGATCAATCAAATTTTAACAAGTGGGCCCCCAAACAATACTGTAGCACTCACAGAAATTATGGGCCCAAATTTAACATTCCAAAACCCCTAAAATCACCCCAGAAGCCCACTGTAAAAACCCGACCCACTGAATCCTCCATGCTGTGGCGGAACCGCGGCAACAAGTAGGGTTTTGCCGCGGTTCCGCGCTCCCCTGAGGAGATCAGTGTCTCGACTATTTCCAGAACTCTTAGATCTTCCAGTACACTTGTTTTATACAACCCGAAAAAATTTTGGACTTAAAAAATTTTCGACAGAAAACTGTTGTAAGTGAAAATGTAGATTTTGGAATTTTGGTCGATCGGAAATGCAAAACACATTATACCAAGCTAGACTAAGTTAATGGCGAGGCTCTGATACCACTGTAAGTGCACGGCGGCGCCCCGGCCGTCAATCCGACGGCCAAATGCGGAAGCGGTGATAAACTTTAATTTTTACTTTAACTGGCAAACCGCCGCGCACTAATACCCGGATCGAACCACTAACTAGTCCTAGCTATCTACAAGAAAGGGAAGAGAGATATACCGACAGATCCGAGTCCTCCGGTCTTCTCGTCGTCGTCCCGATCTCCTGGGGAATGTGCCGTCTCCTCCTCGTCGCCGGAAGTGCACCACATCGCCTACTTCTTTTACGGGCTCCCACCTCAATGCCGAGGCAACTCGGGCACGAAGCTGGCTAGTCGACGTGCCCAAGGTTGGCTGTAGAATATCTGGTGAGCAAGTCTCATTTTGGGGTTTGTGGAATTGCCTTTTGTGGAGGGATTGAACTTGGAGCTTTGGAGATGGAACTTGGAGATATTTAGGAACATGAAATGAACCAAATACACCCCCTCAAAATTTTGGACAGCCCACTTAAGGGGGTGGCCGGCCATGACCAAAAGAGAGGAGGGTGAGAATGAGAGAGAGTTCCAAAAAGGAGAGAGTGGAACGCTATCATGCAAAAGGAAATCATGAAAGAATAAGGTCACAATCACACCCACTCTCAACTACTCACCAACAACCATGATAGCACCAAAACCAACACTCCATCAAGCTAATGATCACTTCCAAAAGTCATGCCATCATGAAGATAGAAGTCAAGGTCAAAAGAATGGTGCACCATCATGATACAAGGAAATATGCAAAGACCGCCTCCATAAAAACTTATTTGCAACAATGCAAATAAGCCCTCCTCCACCAAACATCGGCCAATGAACGATACAAAGGAAATTGGCCGAAACGAAAAGCAAACTGGCAACTCCAGAAAACTGGTCCCGTAATAAATTACAGGAAAACCCCGATACTGTGCATACACACCCGCATTTGTATTCCGACCGAAATACAAATGCAATGAGACAAAATCTACACTGTACTATACTAGGATCCAGCTTAAACCAAAGCCGGCTAGTTATATCCGTTCGATCCTGATCCGTGCAATACCGCACGTATCTGATCGAACCCTGCCATATAACCATACGGCCAGTAGTACAAACTGTCCGATCCTGATCCGTGCAATACCGCATGTATCTGATCGGACCTTGCCATATCTCCATACGGCCTCTACAACTTTTCGCCCGAAAGCTGAGTAACTGAATATGGGGGACTCTAAAGACTCGTCAACACCTTGGTTGTGGATTTAACCACTAGCACGTCAGAGGTATAAGCCAATACGTAACGGGCTACTAGGTATTGACTAAAAGGGACGTCTGTGAGCGAACTCAGCCCGACAACCCTACTGAGCCTGTCAGTGACAATATCTGTACAGTCCGGTCCGTTCGTCTATGAGCATCGCATGGCGGGCCTAGGGGGTTGGTAAAAGTCAGACCCCCAAAAGCGGTACAAGTCGTGTCGGAGTGTAGCCCAGAACACCCTGAGATACTACTGGAATACCTACCAGTAAATCTCCTTGCCTCGGCCGAGGGCTTCGTGTAATGGCTCTCCTAGACACAGCGTGACCTCACCCCCAATACCGGGAGAGACGAACCCCTGAAGATACGCTCACTGCCTCCATGTGGCTCGGGACTGTACCCAACTAAAACCTGTTTGCACGACTCCTTTGAGCCGTGGTAGGGTAGTAATCAAAGTACAGTGGGAACTCACACAAGACTAATGACGATCCCCAGGTCGATGAACTAACCCGTACACATGTCACCAGGGAACTGCCATCTGACGTCTGGTATATGACCAACTAGCATGTTCCCGGCGAGTCCTGTCCAGTGTACTCATAACCCAATGAGCACCTGTATACATCTTAGGTGATCCAACTGACACCAGTGGCTTGTGAGACCGGCCACCGCCCCTCGTCGGGGTCTCGACTGTATACACTAGTCTACTCTGGAGTATCGATGCCCTGTCTCGAAACTCACACGACTAGGGACCATTTAAGGATATGCTTATAGACCCCAGCTCCCACTTATATGATCGCCCTCATACTGCTGGTGGTCAAGCAAGAATCCTAGGGGCTCTATCAACGTGTAATAGCGACTTGTCAGGTGACCTAAAGCAGTACACGATGATAAAGGTAAACCAGATAGCATACTATCATCTCGAGTAAGACTGTCCTATCGGGATAGGTCTTCCATCAATCATTGTAATCACGTACCTGTGATCGAATAATTGAATCTGAGGGCACTATCTCCAACATTACCACCCCTAGGCGAGATATGCAACATATCAGACGAACAGACCGGACTATACGGTAAGTGTTACTGGTTGGATTCACAGGAGTGTGAGCGGGCTTGCTCGTCGATCTTCTGATCGCTCAATACCCGGATGGCCGTTACGTTTAGCAGACTGCTTGTGGCTTGTGGGTGTTTGATATGATCATCACCTGCTGCCGGCGTATTGACGAGTCTTTAGAGTCCTACACAGAGGTTTCCTGGCTCAAGCGAAACGAAATAGGAGCGCATATGAGATATGTGCGGGACCGAGAATAATGCGAGTATATGATACCGCATTCCATTCTCGCGATGAATGTATCGAATGGTTGTATGTGATATAACCTAGTTATCGAATCAAGGATTGATTCGATAAGCCGATACATTGGATACTAGTCGGTTATATGCGACATGACCGGATCATTGAATCAAGTGTTGATTTAATGATTTAATGTATAATTATATATTTGATATATTACTTTGCATTAACTAGTATTGGTTCACTTTAAATGGATTTTCTCACTTGATGTGCACATTGTATATGTGATATATTTTTGTGTGCACTTGATTGTATCATGTTTGATAATACATGCTAACTTGGTTAAGTGTATGATTAAACCATGGTTGTGTAATGGTTAGGGTTTTGATATTTTTTATTTATTTGTTTATTTATTTAATCATTTTTGGCAAAATAAAATGGTGGATTTATTTGTTCTTTGCTAAAAGCTTCTTGAAGCTTCAAAGCATCTTTGAAAAGTCTTCCATTTTGTTTTTACCACTAAACCTAACCATTCACCTAACCCTAGTTTATTCTCTACACTTTACCATGGTTACATTATGATAACCATCACTTGATTATTCAATTAGAATTAATTCATTTTCCATTCTTTTCTTCTTCATCTTCTTGATGAAGAAAGAAAAGCTTTCTTGAAATTTATCAAGTGTTGATTCCAAGTGAGAAACCCAAATCCAAAGAGAACCCACTTCCTATTTCTTCATCCTCTACCTCTTGCCAAGTAGTATAGGGTGTTTTCTTCACAAGTTTCATGACTTGGTGAAGTGGGAGCTTGATCTTGTGATTCCTCGACGTAGATCATCTTCGGCATCGAAGTCGACGACCTAGCCCGCCCATTTCTCCGATGAAACCGATGCTAGAGTCCGGGATCCGATTTGGACAGCGGAGGGACATCATCACGAAGCCTAGAAGGTGGAGGACCGGATCTACAAAGGTTGTAGCCTCTTTCCTTTTAGATAAAGTTGTTTACTTGCATCGCATCGCCTATATATCAAGTTAACGATCCGTATTAGGGTTTCTCGGCACTTGTAAATTATTAATTGGCCATGTTTGATCACTTGTGAGACTTCATTAGTGTGCCTAGGAACCCTACAAATCTTTCTTCCAATGGTCCTTCTTATGACAGTAGAAGCATTCTTCCTTCCCTATTGTTGGCCCCGCCACTTTTTCCTTGCCCTTCGCTTCCACCTTACTAACACCGCCTCTCGTCTTGGTGGGGACCTTCTTCTTCTTTCCCTTGGCTTTCGCCTTGGATCTAGAAGAGGAAGCTCCACCAACAAGTAGAGCGGGTGTTTCCCTGGATTTCTGTAGGATGCCCTCAGCACTCCTCAACATGTTGTGGAGTTCCAGAAGTTCAACTTCTTTACCATGAATCTTAAAATTCAACATAAACTGGGCGTAGGTGGAAGGGAGGACTGCAAAATCAAGTCTGTATACAGCTCATTTTCCAATGTGGTCCCCAGGTCCGTGAGCTCCTCAATGTAGCCGATCATCTTAAGGACGTGGTCCTCTACAGATGACCCAATAGCCAACCTCGCCTGAAATAGCTTCTTCAAGGTCTCGTATCTTGTGATACAAGATTGCTCTCCATATAATTCCTTGGTATGGAGGAATATGGATTCAAGACCCATATTCTCGTGCTGCCTCTAGTTTTCATTCTCCATAGAGGCCAGCACGAGACACTTGGCTTTCACGCTATCAATTTCCCAGGTCTTATGGATTTCCTTATCCGCGACGCTGGAATCTGGACCTGGGACGGCGGGGGCTTTAGTTGTAAGAATATAGCCCAATTCGTCATAAGTGATTGCCATCTTGACATTCCCGAGCCAATCTTTATAGTTTAGCCCTGTCAATATATTTTTATCTAATAGTAACTTAAGGCCAGTCATCTTGGTCGCTGCAATTAGGAAAGATAGAAGAAACACTTTAGCATGACGCTCTTGCAAGTTTAGATTGGTTTTTAGTTTATCTAAACAGGATGGCTCCCACTGTTTCTCGAATCCTTTTGATCAGTCGAAATACTGCATTTTTAACCCGGCAATTTCCCTATCATTTGCACTCATCTAGAAGTGTTCGGCATTCATATTTCATATATTAGCAAAACAGTCCTGAAATATCAGATTGCATGTGTTAGACTCTAAAACCGGCACTATAAAAGAAATTGACCGTATTTCATGGCATTGCATCATCCCTGTATTGCGCAACACTTGTTTCGAGATTTGTGCAGGAAAATTGCAAGAGCAAAGCCAAAAGAGCTGATCAAAAATACGCCAACTCAATGATTTCAGATCTGGTAGCAATACATAAGGAGTTACAATATTCAACATATTTCATAAAGGCCCAAGTATTAGCCCAAATATGTAACAGAGAGCAAAAGCCATGAAGCCACCAAAGCACCGTGGAACCGCGGCGGGAGCCGGCTTGCGCCGCGGTTCCGCGGCGGCTCTGCCACGTCAGCACCTAAGATTTGCATCAAAATTCTTCTAGAAGGGCCCACATTCATTTAAGATGTTTCAAATTCCAGAATTCTCTCGAAGATTCTACCAGATCAGCAAAGATCATTAAGCAAGGCTAATCTTAATTAAGCTCCTAACAAACTATTTCTAGAAGCTCCCTCCTAACTAATCACATCTAGAAGCTTCTCCTCAACAAACTTTTGGAGGGAAATTCAAATCTTGCTAACAAACTTTTGGAGGGAAATTCAAATTTAAATTCCTAGATCTAGGGTTTTGAGATCTATAAATAGGAGCCTAGATCTAAGGGTTGATGTTGTTCAATCTTAGTTAGTTCTTCATTAGTTCCTTAATCTTTACCTCTTTCTTCATCTTCTTCCACAAGTCTAGTGACAAGACTTGTGCGAAACCCTAACCCTAATTCCAATCCAAATTCAAGATCCCGAGTACCAAATCAAGTGAGAAGCCTTCAACCTTTTAGGAGCGGAGCCGATCTCCAATCGAGCAAGTGATCCAAGCCGATCCGCGACTCACGGGGACGAGCGAAGCCAAATCGACGATCGAGTTCTTCCTCTTGTAGTTCTTGAGCGATTGTAATGAAATTGTTGATATAAATAAAAGGTGAAATTCTTTAATCTTGCTTTCTTTAAATTCTTGCATCATGATTCGATCTCAATTTGTAATTGTGGTTCTTGTTGTGATGTTTGAGTAAAACTCCGCTCGTTAAGGAGTCGAGACGATCAATAGAATGATAATGTAACAAATCTTAATACGATTCTTAAGTCCTACGAGTTTTGTAAACCCTAGCAAGTTCAAGAATCGATGACCTAGTTTCGTTGCTATACTTTCTTGATTGTTATCGCTCGAAATTAGGGATCTACGATCGTTTCTTGAATTTACTAGAGGCTAGAATGTGAATGATATCGACGAAAGAACACGGGATAAGATGAAACCCTAGTTTCATAAGAAATCCCTAACTCTCGATCGATCATCATCGATCTAGTATCAATTAATCGAAGGATAAGAATACGTAATTGTATGATTACATCACATCTATAGATCCGATCGATTCCTACGAGCCTCATTTCGATTCTTGATATTTGGTTAGAAAAATCATCAAACTATCAATTCTTGATTCTATCTTTTTCTTGTTATTAGATCTAGATTTTCTAATTCTTGAACTTCAAATATAAATCATGAATTGTTTATTTTCTTTTCATTAAAGTTTCGACTCATCTAATTCTAAACACGAACGATTACACTTTCCCTGTGGACGATCCGCACTTACTAACGCGCTACATTCGACACCGTTATTGATTGCGGTCAAATATTTTTGGTTGTGATTTCTATATAATTTTCTCTAATACACAACAAAAATTCATAAATCAAATGGCGCCGTTGCCGGGGATCATTTGATAAACACAACAAAAATCATAAATCACCTTCCTCAAACCATAAAAGAAAAATTAGGCAGGATTAATCCCACCGTACAATTCTTGCTTAACCTTTCAACCAGGCCAGTGTCGGTACTTCGAGGGAGGTTTTACGACGCTTTCGCAAAGTTCCTTAATTAAATAACCTCTTTTCCCTGGAGGCTTAGCCCCGCTAACACCTTTCTAAATACCTACTTGGTTTATAGCATTGATCGTTAAGTGAAAAAATCTCCTAAGAAGTAGCATATACTCACAGTAGGATCGGGATCCAAATATCATTGTGTGATAAAGTCGAAGGAATCCTACCAAAATTATCACACTCCAAATGGTATGCAACACTAGAAAGTTTCAGTTTCTTTAGAAACTCCCGAAGTGTATTTTTGCCCCATGCTCTTATGACCTTGACGAAGGCCAACATATCATAAGTCACATGTCAAGTTCTACCCGTCATTGTCCAGATTAATTTGAACCCACCCGTACATACACTTGACGAAGGCAAAAATAGTAGTACGACCGTTCTAAACCAACACATCTATCTATGGTACAGATGAATATTCAGCAGCTACCAATCACTATGCCTTGGTGAATGTCAAAATACATAGCTTGAATACTACTAAATATCCAACTGAAATGACGGAGGGCTACGAATGGTTTTGGTGAAACCGTGAACGTAGTGAACTTGATATAATCGAATGAACCTGATAGATTTTTAAAAGGAGTGGTTTAAGCTCCGCATTTTAAAAGTTTTGTTGTTTTGGAAAAACCGAGTGGTTTTAGAATTGTTCCAACGATTCAGCTTTGGATTGTTTGTTTTGCATTAATGTAATGCAGTCCCATCAATTAACCTACCATTGCAGAAAAAGACGAAAATATAACGTATGCTTATGCCATCCGTATTCGCCACTGGGCCCCGTCTTACACCGTTAGGTTAGATAACTAACGCCAGAGCTGGGGGCTAGACTAGTGCGGATGCAAAACATAAGCAACATCTATTATATAATATATATATATATATATATATATATATATATAATATCCATTCGTCAGACGCAATAATAGGCATTCCAGATCACAAATGAATATATTGGATATACTATGAATTCTGCGTTTCGTTTAAACCTGTAACGAAAGACGGATTCCACGGTCATGATGAATAGCCAAAATCCCACACCAGACCCATACGGGTGTAGCAAACTACCCGCCAAATACCCAAAGTGAAGCAACCTCCCTCGGTAAAATGAGCAGGTCACTCGGCACTTCAAAGTACCCGGTATTTTGTGCATCCCACCTTGGGTCTATCCTAGGAGCAATCAACAGTAAATGAAATAATACAACGGTGGCTACAACCTCAACCCGGATGTGCCCCACGAAAAAATATTACATCAAATTATAATTTACATTTGATTGAATGAATAGAAAAATCTCATCTCACAACCCCGGCTATTCATCCACGACGATCTAACAAATTCATATACACAAACCACAAAAGCATCACAGATATGTGCAACCCCCAACTAACAGACATATAGCAATTAGCGGAAGTTTACGAACACATATATCACAACTTGAAATATTAAACGACGTTAAAACTGCTATCTGATATTAGTGAAGATAATTCACCTTGAAGCCTCTCTAGGTCAAGCTAACACTTCGCTAATCAAGATATTAGTAAAGCAAACAACCTACACTAAAGTGCTAGGATAGTGTATGTTGATGAAGTAGGAGTTATGCTGACTTTAGAAATATTTTCCTCTCTCTTTTATCAACTCAAGAAAAACCCTAGATAGGTTTCAAGAAGAAAAGGAAGAACTTAGGTGTGTGAGAAAAATATCTAATGACAAGTGAGAGAATGAACCATGGGCTCTAGATAATCTTGTGATGAATAAATATCTAGAGAAAAACAAAAAGAGAGATATGAGTCATGGCTTCTTGATGCTTCTCTAAGCATCCAAAGCCATGACTCATTTCTATCTCTTTTCTATTTTGCTTTAAATATAAATCACCACAATAATCACAAACCTTAGTATGAGTCTCATACACCCATGTTCTATGTATCATCAACCATGATACAATTTCCAAATTTATATATAAATATATATATATATATAAATATATATATATATCATATATACATATATACAATTATATATCATGAAAAGAAAATCATTTAGTGAGCTATATTAGTTAATATATATTTATACATCAAATATATTAATATATATCTATATATCAAATATATTAATATATATCAAATTATTAAAACAACACTTGATTCAATAATCCGGTTATATCATATATAACCGACTAATATCATTTATATGTATATCAAATTATCAAATCAACACTTGATTCAATAATCCAGTTATATCACATATAACCGATAATATTCAATATTCAATATCAAATCAACACTTGATTCAATAATCCGGTCATATCATATATAACCGACCAATATCAAATATATATACATGTAACAAATCATTGAATCAACACTTGATTCAATAATCCAATTATATCTCATATAACCTAACCAATATCAAATATCGCGAGATTAGAATACGGTATCACATACTCGTATTTAATCAAGCTCCCGCACATACCATCATATGTGCCCTATTTCTTTTCTCTTGAATTAGGAAACCTTTGTAAGGGACTCTAAAGACTCGTCAATATGCCAGCAGTAGGTAATGATCACATTAGATACCCATAAGCCGTCAGTGGTACTAGCTGGACGTAACGACTACCCAGGTATTAAACGAATAGAAGATCAACAAGCAAGCTTATCCAAACTCTCGTAAATCTTATAACCAACACTTACCGTACAGTCCGGTCTCTTCGTCTGATATGTCACATATCGAGTCTGGGGTGGAATCGTCAGACCCCAGTAATTTGATAAGTCATGCCGATGTGTGCCCTATAACCGTTCGAGAAACTACTGATAACACTTACTTGTAAATCTCATCAGCCCTGGCCAGGGACTTCCTGTTATAGCCAATCGAGCATAGCGCAACATCAACTCCCAATAACGGGAGAGACGAAACCCCTCCTATCGCTCACTGCCTCTATGTGACTCGGGACTGTACCCAAAATCCACCTGTTTGCATGACTCCTTTGAGCCGTGGTAGGGAGGAAATCAAAGCACACTGGGAACCACACAAGACACTTTGAAGATCTCGGGTCTACAGACTAACATGTACAAGTGTCACCAGAGAACTTCTATCTGACGATAGGTCTGGTACCATCTAGGAGTTCTCGGCGAGTTCTGTTCAGTGTACCCATTCTCTAATGAACACCTGTGTACAATCTTTGATATCAAACACCAATGGTTATGGGATCAACCATCGCCCCATACAAGGTCAAGAAATGTATACACTAGTCTACTCTGGAATATCGATGCCTTGTTTCGATACTCCCTCGACTAAGAACAGTTAAAGGATGTGGTTGCAGACTACACAAGCCCCACAAGTATGATCAACATCATAGTCCTGATAGTCAAGCCAACATCCTAAGGGCTTTACCAACTTGTATCAGAAAGACAGAATAATAATAAGTGTACATGTTAAGAAAAAGAGCAACCAGATAGCATACTATCATGTCGAGCAAGAAAATCCTCTATATATATGTTCAAGCATCCACTATAATATACAATAATGGCCTCTAGGTCATACATATTCTGTAAGTCGATGCCACGCACCCCACGTGTTCGCGGGGAGCCAGAGTTTGCAAAAAACGATTTTTAAGTGCTTCATAACATCGACTAAACTCCATGATCGATACTAAACCCTAACTAACATACTAACTCGGAGGTTTAACTACTATGTGAGAATGTTATACCTCAAGTAACAAGTCCTTCTTCTCGCTGTCCTTCTCCTCGTCGTGAGCGTTTCGTAGTGAGAATGGATCGCGCCCCCACGTCGGTTTCTCCAAGTTGAAGAAGATCCACCCGAGAGCTTCTACTTTGAGCTTTCACTTCCAAGATGAGGGAACTAGGTCACTTAGTGTGCTAAACTAAGTATCCTAGAGTGTGTAGAGAGTGATCAGGGATCTAGTTGTCTCACAAACCCTAGGATTCTTAACTCATGAGACAATTAGGGTTTTAGAATTGAGAAGAGAGCTTGAGGAGAATGAGAGAGAGGAAAGTATCTGTAGAATGATAATGTGAAAATGGCTTATGTTTTTGACTTTAAACCAATTGAAAATATCCCATACAAATATCATAAATAATATCTCAAAATATCTAAGTCTTCATATCTCACAAGAGTCCAAGGAAGTCAACATGAAGCCATGTTCACATTTCACTAAAATACCATAAAGTTTCCCACCTCATTTCCCCCACTTCACAAAAGATTTCATCAATAAAGAAAACCCTAATTGAGGTGTCTCACTTCAAGAAACAATCTTGATCAAATTACAAGAATGCCCCTGTCATCCGTATATACATACTTGCATCCGTATTCCGGAAAACACGAATACAATGAGACGAAATTAATCCAATAATCAAATACTAAGATCCGTCTTAAACCAAAGTCCACTAGTATTGTCCACCCGAACATCATATGCGCACAAGTACACGTATGTGATCGAACCCTGTCATAAAACCATACAACATCTACATCGTTTCACCCGAAGCAGGGAAACCCTCTGTGTGGGACTGTAAAGACTTGACAGTATGCTGGCAGTGGGTTTAACTACAAGAACGTCAGCGATACTAGCTACACATAACGGCTACCCAGATATCTGTCGATAAGAAGGCCGACGAGCAAACTCACCCGAACTCCAACTGAGTCTGTTTGTGGCAATCTCCGTACAGTCCGGTCTGTTCGTCAAAGAGTATCGCATATCGGGCCTAGGGGGAGGTAAACGTCAGACCCCTAATAGCGCAATAAGTCATGTCGGAGTAGAGCCCAAAAACACCCTGAGAAACTACTGGAGTACCTACCAGCAAATCTCGCTTGCCCTGGCCAGGGACTTTGTGTAATGGCTTTCCAAACACAGCGTGATATCAACCCCCAATACCCGGAGAGACGAATCCTATCTAACCGCCACTGTCTCCAAGTGCTTCGGGACTGCACCAAACTACTACCTGTTTGCATGACTCAATAGAGCCGTGGTAGGGTAGTAATCTAAGAATAGTGGGAACACACTTGAGGAGAAGTAGCAGTGTCAAGTCAACGGACTATGTTGTACTCATATCACCTGGGAACTGCTACCTGACGATAGGTATAGTACCAACCGGCAGTTCCACACGAGTCCGTCCAGTGTAAATCATAACCCAATGAGCACCTGCATACTATCTCCAGTACGACGTACTGATGGCTGTATGACACACCATCTCCCCTGCTGGGATGAGAAGCGTATACACTAGTCTACTCTGGAATATCGATGCCCTGTCTCGATAATCCTATGACTGGGGACCTTTATAAGGATGTGCTTGTAGACTACCCAACCACCACTAGTGTGACTGCTATCACAACGCTGGTAGTCAAGCAAAGATCCTAAGTGCTCTACCAATATGTATTAGCGATACGTCAAAAGAAACATATATACATATTAAGATAGATACAAACCAAGTAGCATACTACCACATTGAGCAAGACTGTCATAAATCCGTGTATATATCCCAAGCTTCTAAAATGTAATATACAAATTAGTACTATACAATAATGGCCTCTAGGGCATATTACACTAACATATTCCTAACAAAGTTTTTTCTTTTAAAGTATAAACACGTTTATAGAAATACAAGTATGTAGTATACTAAAGTTTGAAGACGTTTTCGTCATTTGAAATTTGGGCAGCACCTCCTTTGTAAATTTTGATCAAAACCAGTACATAAACACAATAATATAGGCATCTCCAAGCCGGAGCTAGCTCTTCGCCAATCAGCAGAAACACAACCACACAACAAGAATATACGATCCCCAAAGCGAAGATCAATCACAGAAAAGAAAGTAATGAAAACTAACACATCATCGAACTCAATATAAAGAATAATGCAAGTCTCGACACTAAATCTGAAAGAATATACAAACTGGTCTCTAGGCCTACCAAATATACATAGTCTGGTTGATGGAGCTTTTAATTATATATAAATGAATAATAAATAGTGTACAAACGGTGGTTACGATCTAAAGTGTAACCCACCTACTGAGAAAACCACCCAAAAGAAGCAATGTACCAGCAAACCGCTACTGATCCGAGCGGTCGATCCTGCAAGAAAGCTATGGCACAATGGGGGTGAGTTTCCAACTCATGAGTAGAAAACATCATCAGATAGAAATCGAATGTATAACGATCTCCTAGGTCATACTGTAATATAATAATATCATACCATGTGGTATCGAAGCTGATCGTGTATACATATGTATATAAATATATAATATCGTGCATGTATCTATGTGTGGTACCATATCATCTGTGTCATATATAAATATATATATATATATATATATATATCATCCAACGTGTGTCCATCAATGACACATCAAAAATCATCATAAAATCCTGAGTTCCCAGCATCGACACTCGAAATCATCATAAATCCTGTGTCCAGCATCGAAACATAAATCCTCATTTCTCAGACACCGTCTCATCGGATCGGCCCTCAAATCTCAGGCACTGTCTTATCAGATTGGTCCTCATATCAATCTGTCTCAAATCACTTTGGTCGGTATCCTCCGGATATCCGCTGAATCCAATATTGTCACCGGTAGGTAGTGTTCCCCTGCCAGGCTCAACGCCTTTCTATACGGCCTTCTTGCCACGGGGTACTGTACCGGGTCCACAATGTATCCGCAATCGATTTCTTCCCCTACTTCGATTCGGATAATCATCATAGCTCAGCACCGAGAAATCTCATGGTGGACGCCAGAATATCATACCAAGAGAAACCACGTTATTAAAACAATCACAAGTTTTTAAATAATATCTACGGTTTCTCAAATACAGAAATCTCATGAAAACAGAATCTCTTGAAATGCATAGTGATTTTATGGATTTTTGTGAACAAAGAATATTTTACCGCAATCAAGAACGGCGTCGCTTGGTAGCTAGCCGGTGAGTACGGGTCGGTCCACAGGGATTTTGTGTATTCTCTATTTGTTCTAACGAGTTAATCCTAAACGGTGTTAGGTTGATTATCACTAAAAACTAAAGTTGATTTAAACTAGGATTAGAATCTTGCTAGGGTTTGGTTTAGGTTAATTTTGGAAATTTAAGATTTCACACCGCTTTCAATGCCCTAATTTAGATCTCTTTAAGTGTTATGGTAATAATTAATAAAAGGGATTAGTGCCATCGGGAAGAAACTAGGTTTCTTCCTCTAGGTTCTTGTCCTTCCTTTCTTAATTCTTACCTAACCTCTATGGAAAACATATACAACCGGTCTTTTAAACTACGGTATCACCGTTACCTCTTGGGATATGGTGCCGTAGAGAGCGGTGTGTGTATGTATGCATGGATTCCTATAAAAATATGTGATGGGCAAAAAAGGGGTGAGAGACTTTCATCTCTCAAACCTTCCCTATTCCTAACCCTAACAAGTGAGGAACTACTCACTCATTAGGGAATTGATAAACATGTTCTAAACTAATAAACTAGGGCAGATAATAAAAGTTATACTAGGGCAGAAAGAAAATTAAGAACTAGGGCAGATAATAAAAATCTTACTTTATTTGATGGCTCTCTTCAAACATTTACACCGAATTAAAATTCTGAATAGATGAAATAAAAAGAGGCATACCTCAAAAAGAGGTTTAGGGTTTCTATTTATAGATCATAGAAATCCTAGGGTTATATTCGATTCACATTTGCATTTACAATTTTACCCTAAAGAAGCCTAGTCAACGCACTGCCAAACCGTCAAAGGACGCACCGACACGGGCTTCATATGGCCGCGGATCCGCGGCCAGAAGGCATGTTTGGCTGCGGTTCAGCGGCCATGTTGACGGCTTGTTGGCTGCATTTTTCTGGGTTTCTTCTAGTTGCATTTGGCTTCTTGTTTCTTCTCTTGGTTTCTCAGATTGTTTTCTAGTTTTCTTCCAGATTTCCACAGTGCATAATGTCGTGGACTTTTTACCCTTTTCTTCTTGTCGAAGTCTTGAACCTTGCGCTGGCTTTGTACTTTTTGAACTTGTTCATTGATCTTCGTTTGTTCTTCAAACTGTAGGCATGATAAAGATTCTTCTATTTGTTGGTCTTAGTCTCACGTTAGTAGCGTCTTTTCATCATTTTCACTGTTTTGTTCCGAGAACCTGTAACCTGCAACTATGTAGCAGACATAGATCAAAAGCACATGTTTATTTGTAAAATGAATAAGAATGGGGAATATACTAATGCAAAATTATGATATGAACAAATACCCCCAAACTTATCTTTTGCTCGTCCTCGAGCAAAACTAGTTTTATTCTCGAAAAATACCTAACCTCACTTTCGCAGGGAAACACGATTGCACTGAGCTCGTGCAACAAGCTGTTAGACCTCTAGGTGTCCCCAGTAGGAGGAGTGTTGTCTCCTGAGGGTTTTCAGCAGATACTACCCACAAAATCCTATCAATTTGGCTTATCGACTTTTATTCTCCAATTAGGTTTTCTAACAAGAAACACTATTATTTTCGACTCAGAAATTATCCACCCGTATTTTTCACGCTTCCTTATTATTTAACTTAAGATTATATATGTTCTTATAAATTTACTTAGCTTTTAGCATCTTTTAAGTTTTCCTTCTAGGGTTCTATCTCAACTTAGGAATTTTTATTATCTCTACTAAAGATATAAGTCCTATTTTTCATTCCTATCTCTTATCTAAACCCCAATCACATACGCCTACGTGTGTGTATATATCACCCCTACACTTGAAAATTAAAATCAAGCTATTATACTCTTGTCCATCGTCCAAAGTACTTTTCAATCGGTGAATTTTTAGATGAAATTTCTCACACATTCATCATGCGACCGTTAGTACTTCTTGAGGTACCAACGACCGATTACAAAATGTGTTTGCACATTAAAGCGTAATTCCTAGTCTTGTAACACCTAAGGCTTTAGCAGTGACTCCCAAACCAGTTGGTCTAAGGCACTAGGTGATAAAGCACCCTCGCTAAATATTTTTTCTATTTATGCAGCCTTAAGTAATTACAAAAACCAGTGTTCATTTTTTTTATATCTTTATTCACACTTGTATTTTTTATTTTATTTTCCTTCATACTAAGTACTTTAGACAAGAGCATTTCAAGGTCTCCTCTACTATTCCAAGTTTCAAGGTGCGTGTTTGTGCAATTTGGAGGGTATACATTTTTAGAATTTAGAATTAAGCTTAGGAATTATTTTTCAAACTTATACTTTAATAAAAATATCAATATTTTTCCCTTATTTTAACTTAGCCAAAGAAGTCAACTCGAAATTTGCCTATTTCTGAATAAACTACAAAGACATATACTTTCTACCGTTAAATTTTAAGAAAGGTTATTTTTTGGGTTTTTAATTTACTAAGTCTATGGTCTATTTGTTCCTAGCAAGTTAACCTATTTGTCAAACTCAAGTCAATTAAGGCCAAAATTGAATGTTTTAATTTTTATAATTTTTCAAATTTTTCAGTTTTTATTTTATTTTTATTTTTCTATTTTTATTTTTTCGAAATTTTCAATTTTTATGTTTTTATTTAAGGATGCAATGCATAATTTAAACATGCAAAAGAAAAGGAAAATATATACAAAAGTTTAAAAAAAATATGAAATGCAAAAGATAACTATATACAACCACCAACTCCCCCAAACTTATCCAAAGCAGTGCTCTCACTGCTCAGCCCCACGCCGCGTTCTCGAGCGTGAACGTGAACGCTCAGCCCTACTAAAAAGGGTTTGAATCCGCCGCTCAACCTCCGTCAACCGACGGTCGTGCTCCCTCGATATCGCCCTCAACTCCTCTATGCCCCTCACAGCTCTCCGCATCAATTATGCATGTTCTAGAGGGGTCATTTCTCCTTCGCTCGCGGTCGAGCTGGAGCTAGGTGTGCGGGCGGGCACGTGCTCCGCCGGTTCGGTCCTCGACCATATATCTGTCAATCGTGAATAGGACGTAGAAACGCCCTCAATAAGTGGCCTGACAGGTATGCCTCCATGCATGTAAAATTCGAATTCCTCCATGGGGAGGAAATATCGACAGAGTTGTGTAACAAGCATGGGGCAAGGGTAATTTGCGGCTCGTTTGGCCGCACTTATGGAGTTTAGCAAAACTCTGCACATGTCGAAACGGGGGTTCTTTGTCATAAGGGTATGCACAATATGTAATGAGGGTGTAAAAAATGTTGTGTTGTGGGAGCTATCGAAAATATTATTTTGTGCCCATCGGCACACAGTTAAGACATTTACGAAAAGGGTTCTCGCTTGGATACCCTTCCGCGGCTCCCTTGAGCAATCGTTGCCCATCAAGGGCATGTAATACTGAAATTGTAAGGTTTGGTCATGTGCGGGTATGCGAGGGATTAATGTGACTTCGTGTATAATATCCCTATCGATGATGATTTCCCGATCACCCCATAGAAATTTAATAAACCCAAATTGGGTGAGACACCCATCCTCCATACACTCGTAAAAACGAGTGACCAATTCCGGCAATGCATAAGCGTTAGGGTGATTGTATATTAAATAGTTCCAACCCCTAGGCGCTATTTCGTTCGCAAAATAACTACCGTATATCTCGTGTGAAAATACTTGCGAAAAATCGCGTTCAAGTTGCATGTTGTGTGCCATTGGGTGTTCTATAGATCTAGAAATTTTAAAAACAGAGAGGGTATGAGAAATCGAACCTCCTCTGAAAATTTCAGAGGGTGACGCGGCGGACAAGCGGCGGAAGCACGGTCGAAACAGGGGTCGGGCGGCGGTTCCGCGGCGGCACGAAGAGATCCCTCTGCAGAAGAAGCAGCGGCGGTGCTAGGGTTTCTGAGGGGATTAAAATTAGGGTTTATGCAAACAAGGGGGTCGGGATCTTTATATAGGTGGGAATTTATGGATATTTGCAAATAAAACCCCCTAAAAAGAGGAATTTGTTTGCAAATAAAAATTTTAATTTATTTATTTATCTGTAAATTTACAAAAATACCAATTTTTTTTTTTAAAATTTTTAAATTATTTATTTTTTATGTTATTTTGTATTTATGAAGGCCAAATTATACCCCCCCAAACTTGAACTAAACAATATTACAAGTCAATGTCAAGCTTTGCAAAGACCAAAAGTCAACACCAACCAGTTGAAAATTTTTATCTGTGTAGAGTATAGGTCGATGGAAGAACATGTTGTACAGAGGGAAGAAGAAGGAGTGAAGAGATACGTGGTGGTCAGGAAAGTGTTTGCGTGAATGTGAATGTGAGAAGATAAGAGGTGATGATAAATAAAAACGAGAATGTGAATGATCAGAAATGAGTAGAATATTGCCATTCTCGTATTTTATTAGAAGAAAAGATGGTGGTTCAACTTCTATAGGTGGAGGTTGATTATCCACAAAATCCCCGAGATGTTTCTATGGATCCTTTACTGGCTTGGCATCATCCATCATATGCATATGATATTTAATTATGAGGGAACTAATCTCCTCGATGTCAGCCATAGTCCAGCCGAAAGCTTGCCGGTTATTTTGTAAGACCATTAAAATGGCTTTTTCTTGCTCGAGAGCTAGAGATGCCAATATGATAATGGGAAAGGTCTCATTCTCACCTAGGTAAGCATATTTAAGGTGAGACGGCAGAAGCTTGAGTTCGAGTTTCAGAGGAGAAATAATTGAAGGTAAAATTGGGGAAGCTATCTCGAACTCGAAGGATTCCAATAATGGTTCGAAATTACTGTAAGCAACCGAATCGGATGGCTCAACTAACTCATCCAAAAATTCAAAGGACTCATACTCGGGCGATGAGTCGTCAAAATTTTCCGAAAAAGTGAAACACTCGTAATCGTTATCGGTTGTGCAAACTGTGTCAGATCTAAGGAGGGACGCAGTAGTGGCGTCAAAACTGCTGTTATCGAACAGAAATTTTTCAAGCTCGCAGTCCTCCTGCGTGATTTCGTGGATCGAGCAAACTTCACGTATACTAGATTTAGGCACGGAGGGCAGACTTCCTATCTTGTAAATATTGAACTCACTAGATATCTTCCCGAAGGATAGAGTCATAGAACCATTGCGACAATTAATTACAGCATTGGAAGTGGCCAAAAATGGTCGACCGAGGTTCACCAGAATTTGGTTTCGTGGGTTAGCCACAGGTTGTGTGTCCATAACAATAAAATCAACAGGGAATATGAAGTCCCCGACTTTGATCAACACATCCTCTAACTCACCCCTAGGATGGGTGATTGATCGATCGACCATTTGGAGAGTACAATGAGTAGGTTTCAACTCTCCAATACCTAATTGCTCATACACAAAGTAGGGAAGCAGGTTAACAATAGAACCAAGATCTAAAAGTGCTCGATTGATATTCTTATCCCCAATTGTTATTGAAATTGTAGGAAAGCCAGGGTCCTTTCGTTTTTGGGGCAAGGGTTGAGGTTGGTTAATAGCATTGCTCACAGCACTAGCTACAAGCACTTCTTGGGTATCTGAGACTTTCTCTTCGTGGTGCATAAGCCCTTTAAGATTTTCGCGTAAGAAGAGACTTGTTGGATTGCATCCAAGAGAGGTATGTTTATGCTAACCTGTTTGAATAACTCCACAATCTTCTCCATTTGTGGAGTTGGTTTATTTGATCTCAACCTGTTTGGAAATGGAACATTTTGAAAATTTGTTGAGTCCAATGTCTGTGGAGTAGAATGTGGAGTTAGAACAGATCCCAATGTTGGTGTGTTCGTGACGTGAGATGTGGGTCCGTTCGTATTAGAAGAAGAAGAGCCTTTTGAAGAATGAAGAACAGGTTCTGACGAAGAAGATGAAGATGAAGATGAAGAGGAAGAAGATGAAGAAGTAGCACCGGCAGGGGTATCTTCACTATTACCCACGTTGTTGTGCAACACTCTTCTAGATCTCAACGTGGTCACAACATTTACATTATGATTTTGCTGTTCATATGCAACATGTGCATTGTGTGTGTGACTGGGATTTGGCAATGGTTGAGATGGAAGCTTTCCCTTTTCTTGCTCGCTTAACTCAGCATTTAGTTATGCAATTTGGGCCTCGATTGATTTGATACTTTGATCATATGAAGCATTGTTGTGCACCAAAGACTGAATGGAAGTCTCCAACCTTGCTGCGGATTGTGTAGATTGTTTTAGAAACGCATCTAGACTTCTTTCTAGTGAGGTAATCTTATCGTCATTTGGTTGAACAAAATTGTTTTGAGTATAAGAGTTGTTGGGCACAAAATTGTTCATTTGGTTTAGGTAAGGTTGTGGTTAGAAAGGTTGCTAGTATTGAGTTTGTTGAGGTGCTTGTTGTTGTGGAGGAGGAGGCCTTTGAAAGTTGTTGTTGCCTTGGAATTGTTGATTTTGATTCCAAGCAAAATTTGGGTGGCTCCTCCAACCAGGGTTATAAGTCGAAGAGTATGGATCACTTCTTTGTCTTTGCTGAAAGGCAGTATTGACGTGATCTTGTCCTTGAACAGGTGGATTGTAAGGACACTCTTCGATAAGATGGGATGGATCCGAACAACAAGCGCAAACAGTTCGTGGGAGTAAAGCAGGGGCAGGAGAAGGCGATGAGATTTTGGTCTCAATTGCTTCTAGCTTTTTCGTAAGTGCGTCCATTTTGGCCTTCATTGCAATCGACATATCTAATTGATGTATGCATGCCCTAGACTGACCAATTGAAGAAGATGAGGTGGTCTTAGTGCTTTCCCACTGAAGTGTTCGTTCAGCAAGATCCTCGAGAAACTGGAAAGCTTCCTCACTAGATTTTGTTAGAAAGTGACCTTGACAAATGGTTTCCAACAACTGCTTAGTTGTTGGGTTCAATCCTTTGTATAAAGTTTGGCAAAGTTGACAATTCTAGATACTATGGTGAGGGCATTGAACAAGTAGGTCTTTAAATCTTTCAAAACACTTCCAAAAGGGTTCGGAAGGAAGCTGGGAAAATTGAATGATCTCATTACGAATTCTCGCGGTCTTGTGATGTGGATAAAACTTTTTTAGAAAAGCTTTAACAAAATCTTCCTAATTTTTAATCGAGTGTGATGCTGTGCTATATAACCATTTTTCGGCTAGGTCACATAAAGTGAATGGAATGACACGTAGCCTTATAGCATCATTTGAAAGTTGTGTTGTCTTCATCATTGCGCAAACGTTTTGGAATTTGTTTATGAAGATATAGGCATCTTCAGATTCCAGTCCGTGAAATTTTGGCAACATGTTGATGAAGTGGGGTTTGATCTCAAAGTTGTCCCCATTTGCCGGTGGGAGTGAAAGACAAGTAGGTAAGGCGGTGTGGATAAGGTAGAAAAGATCCTGGAGCGCGATTCGTTGGGGCGCTTCAACAGGCGGGTGTTGTGGGTTATTCGCACCTAGCGGAGGTGGAATCAGTCCTGTGGGTAAGGTGTTGTTAGGATTAAATCCCGACATCTCCTTAGAAGAAGACGAATGTGAAGGTGACGTTAAGGAAGTAGAATGAATTTCGACTTCGGAGTCGAAAGCGTCGTCAGGGTACCAACGAGACATGGACTAATCGGGCACTAGTGTCCCTAGTCCAACCGGACATACACTAAAGAGGTAGTGTTGTCAAAAAGGTGAAAAACAGAAGGTGGGGGTAAGAAAATTTCAATGGAAAGAAAGTGGGTGTAAGTAGGATGCACGGATTTCTTAGCGACAAGTTGCAAGTTTTTGTAAATTTTTTTTCCTTTTTGTGTTATTTTTTAATTTTATAAGGGGATTTTTGCAAAAATATTTTCGATAAAAGTCTTAGAAACACGTTCAATCAATAACAAATGCACAATCAAGCCTAGATCTAGGGTCGCCTAGGTCAGCTAAACAGCTCCTAACAATTCCAAAGGGCAAGAAGTAAGGACCTCAAATCGCCTCTTCACCGCCAATTATGGCCAGGTAAGCACAAATAGAGAAAGGGGGGATCCGTTTACGAATCACCGTGAGACGGGCCTTTTAAAGTTACCTTTCCCTACCTGTCTAGCTTAGGCACCACAAAATCAGGTTACGATCAACGGTCGATGCCTACAACTATTCCTTTGTCCTATTGAGTGCGAAGTCCTTAGGGCTGAGTCTAATCTTTTTTTTAATTAACTTGATGGTCAATGCAATATGCTTGTAACGTTTAAAAAAAATTAAATAAAAAAATCGTTTAAGTGAATTTTATGATTTTCGGTAAAGTAAAACGTATTTTTCGTAAAACTAAACCGTAATTATTTTTAAAAATACCTATTTAAATTATGTTATTACTAATAAATGGTGTTTATTTAGCCACTTATAAATTTTTAGTTTAATTAAATATTTTTCCTAAATTAATTATTTTAAATATTAACATAAGCTTTATTTATACACTAAATTAGTGTAAATTACAAATTTAAATGGGTTTATTTTGTAAAAATGAACCATTGCATATTAGAATCTAGTGTGTATCATGCAAAATTTATTTACAAATTTTTCATGATTCTAGAATTTTCTTTAGTTGTTTTAGTAAAGAAATTAAAGAAATTAAAGAATTCAATGAAAAGACATAAAGGATGGTTGCTTTGGGAGAAGTTTCTACATCTTTCTTCACTCTTTTCTTTCCCTCCCTCACCTCCTAATTTTGGTCGGCCCTCCTCCCCTTGGCAGCCCCCTTTTCCCCACTTGATTTTTATTACAAAATCCATCAAAAATTCATCAAAAATTCAATAAAAAATCCACAAAATCCTAATAAATTCCTACCCTCTATTCTTTGCTCATCTTTACATGGATTTTGGAGATGGAAAGAATTCATTTTGGAGGCTTATTTTCATGCTTGGATTTCATGTTATGAAGCTATAAATCTTCTTCTTTTGATTTATTGTTATTAGATGTTTCATTTAAGCATAATTAGATTTAATAAATAAATTCTATCTACAAGTTTTAAAATTCAAGTTAGGGTTTGTAAAATTAAGTTATGGTTTTTATTAATTAAGTAGGGTTATAATAACTAGTTTAACATTTTTAGAAGTGGAAAATCTTGCATGGTTGTTGAATTATAATTTGTTCATTACAATTTGTTTAAATTAAGTATTTTTGCAAACTAGATTTCTATAAGTTGTATATATTGGTGAGATAAAATTTCAATTAATGTTTGTAACACTAGATTGTGGTTTTAAAGAGGATATTAACTTGTTAGTGGAATGAAAAACTTAAATTGGTTACTAGTTTCTATTGATAATTGAAAAATAGTAATAAAAATGCTATTTTTGCTAACTAGAATTTGGAAATTATTAAATAAATGAGGTTTAAAATCTAAATTATGATTTCATTATATTATTATCATCATGAATTGTAGTTTAATACATTAATTCATGTAAAATCAAGTTTAGTTGTGATATTGTGAAATTGTGCTTAAAGTATCGAAATCGGGCAAGTTTGCAAACTAGAATTTTCCAATTAATACAATTGGGGCGTTAAAAATATAGTAATGGGTTGTATAATCTAGTTATGCTATTTAATGAGTTTTATGACCATTAGTTTGATTTTAATGTCAAGTTTTGAAGTAAAACGGTAAATTGGCATTTTCGGGTTTTTCGAAATCGGACGATTTGATTGATTTTACGGTTTTGATGGATTAAATCATGTTTTATATTATAAGTAACGAGTTTTTAAACTACAAGTTATTTGTTGATGTTTATCTCGATCAATCGGCGTTTGAACGCCGATATCGAGCGATATTTGGTCCTTTTGCATGAGCGGGACATAGGTTTTAACCTATGCGTGTTTCGTGCGTCGTTTTGATTTTTGTCCGTGATTCAGATTACGATATTATACATGTTTGCGTATAGGTACCCCTCGCGTGTACTTCGGACGAGGAAGAAGAGGAAGGCGACATCGTCTTCGGCAGACAAGGACCAGGTGAGTAGATGTATATCTACGGGAGGAAGTCGGGTGGATGGCGTTTAGCACCCCCGCAAGCGTAGAATAGGAATAAGTACTTATTGTCATTAGGAAGCCAGACATGACTTTAGAATTTCGGTGAATAGGACCCTAGTAGTGACCTTAGGTTGGACTAGATTGATTTAGAAAGACCTTACCCGAGGATGAATATCTTGGAGGAGATTCGTAGGTTTCAGGTAGATATACACACACGCACACACTGAGACTCGACGTGGTGTATACGTGTATGTATATGTATATATATATATATAAAACTAGGTGAAGGTATATATATATACGCAATACGTATATGTGATACAAGGATGTGATATGATACACGGGGAAGAAACAATATAATAGGGCTGATGCCGTGATTCTTGGCTATACAGTCGTGTTATGATATTAGCGGATCATTAGAAAATGAGATAATGGATTTGTATACATGAACAATAATAAAGGATGGTGATGATATTGAAGTATATGGGACTCTAAATAGAACCCGGACCATAACCTGTGCCTGAAATTCTGTTATGATATATGTGTGACCTGATTACGACATCATATAGGTGTGACTTGATTTCGATATGATATATATATGTAACTTGATTACGATATCATATAGGTGTGACATGATTACGATATGATTTAAGTGTGACTTAATCACAATATGATGCATATACATGATATTTATGAGGATAAATTAACAATGTATATTTACGCTGGTAATGATATATGATTGATGTATGCGATCACAGTATAGCACCTTGATCTTGACATGAGTTGATGATGATATTATACGAATGATGAGACACGTAGGTGATATTTGACCCGTACCCCGATATTGGGATGTCGTACGATGGATTTTACCGTACGAGGCATAGATGTGATGATTGATCCACACTCTTGTTTCGAGGAAGTCATACTACGTACGTGACGCTATTGAGGCTGGATCGCCGACTATTAGAGATATGGACTCAGACTTTAGGTGTACTCTTATTTCTTATCGACTAGTTTCTTAGGTTTAGTTCCTTAGGAGGTTAGATGGACACTAGTTTAGGTTCGAGTCATATAGTGGTAGTCGTACTTGTATATCACAGATGAGTGGTTATTACACATCCGTCTTTACATTCATACCGTAATTATAATGTTGCATGTTCATTCATATGTTTCTATAATCAGTATAAAACACTGCCTGTTAGGACACCAGCACCATTACCGATGATGCGCATATTCCACGCACACTTATTTGCCGGCTCACGCACATCATCATCGGTAATTACTATGTCACATACACTTTAGATCATATTATCTTTTATTGATTCAATCAGCTAACAGCTAGATCGATATAATATTGTAATTACTCTCTGGTGTTAATATAGACATGGTATTTATTACTTAGATATTTCATGCATTCGCATTTTCATGTTATCATGCAGTACTATGGGGCATATGCCGACACTTATCACATACTTACTCATGATTTTGGGATTTTGGATTTCTATGAGATTTCTGGATTTTTGAGGAAAACCGCAAGAATATATAAAAACTTCTCTCTCTCTCCTCCTCTCTTTTTAAAACATAAGATGCGGTTTTCTCGTGATGTATGTGTCGTCCACCATGAGATTTCATGTTTTCTGTTGGATTTCGAGACCCGATTCGAGGAGTGGATGAACCGTCTCGGGTACATGGTGGGCCCGGTATGGTACCCCGGGGCAAGAAGATCGAGTTATAGACGATGAGCCTGGCAGGGGAGGACTATCTACCGGTGATGTCTGGAGCGGCGGATATCCGGAGGATACCGACCGTTGTCGTGAGATTTGATGATATGGGCCGATCCGGACTGACGGAGCCCGAGATATTGAGACTATGAGATATTGAGATTATGAGGTATTGAGACTTGAGATTTACATGTTTTGTGTCGATGCTTGACATGGATTTCCATGGATTTCATCGTTGATATTTCAGATTTTTATACACATTTTACCATGATAAAAGCTAAAGATTTCTTATACAGATATATCTAGATTTCAGGATTGGTTATTTTACATTCATGGTGCATGCATACTCATTCACATGACATAGTACTATATGAGGCACTGACACGAGCACGGAGCTTTTTCACTTACACGTAGCTTATTATCCTGTCTTACTTGATGACTAGTAATATATTAGTATATTATTATGACCTAGGATAGCGTCGTGCATTCGATTTCTTTTCGCAGATATCTTCTACTCACGAGTTGGCAACTCACCCCCGTTGTGCCAAATTTTATTACAGGTTGACGTACAGGGTTCCTTGGCAGTTTGCTGGCACATCATTTCATTCCGGGTGATTTGCACGGTAGGTTGGTTCACTTGTATCTGGACCGCCATTGTACTTTTATTATTTCATTTGTATCCAGATAGCTCCATCAACCAAACATGTATTACTTGATAGTTTACTGGACCATTTATTTGTTTCGACCTTAGAGTCGCGCTTGTATTAATATGATATCCGGTAGCTTTGTTTTCTTTTGAGTTTTGAGCCTCGCCCTTTGGCGTTGTATACTATTATGCATTGGTGTGGTTGTTTCCGTCTATTGGCGTAGAGCTAGCTCCCGCTTGGGGATGCCTTTTTATTGTTATATGTATTTATACCTGTTTGTACCCGTTTGGGGCCAGTTTTTACAAAGGAGACTCTGCCGAAATTTTTGAGAAAATTGGATGATGCTTTTAAACTTGTTTTCTTCATGTTTTCCTTTACTTCTTCTCCTTTTATGGTTTAGATTTCTGGGCTTCGGCTTACTTAGATTACGTTGCGCCTCTAGACGCTTCGTAATTTATTTTTGGTAAAAACAAAATGGTGGCTTTCTTTGTTTTTTGCTTGAAGCTTCATGAAGCTTTTAAGCATCTTTGACAAAGTCTAACCATTTTGTTTTGCATGAGATTTTCACTAACCTAACCATTAACTTAAACTCTAGTTTGGTCTCTACAAAGGTTAACTCACCCATGGTTGCAATATGATAGACTTCACTTGATTATTCATTTTTAATTAATTCTATTGTTCATATTCTTTTCTTTCTTCTTCATCTTCTTCAAGTGAAGAAAGCTTGCTAGAAAAATTTCAAGTGAAGAAAAAGAGTGAGAAATCCAATTCCAATGTGAACCACTTCCTATTTCTTCATCCTCTACCACTTGTCATGTAGTATAGGGTGTTCTCTTCACAAAGTTCATGACCAAGTGAAGATGGAGCTTGAGCTTGAATCTCCTCGACGTAGATCATCTTCGGCCTCGAAGTCAACGACCTAGCCCGCTCATTTCTCCGAAGAAACCATCGCTAGGGTCCAGGATCCCGATGATCGCAGCGAAGGGACGTCAACACAGAGCTTTAGAAGTGAATGACCGGATCTACAAAGGTTGTAATCCCTTTCACTTAGTAGTAAAGTAGTTTACTTGCTTGCTTTCGCCTTACCTCTAGTAAACGATCTTGATTAGGGTTGTTCGGCACATTTAAACATTTGATTTTGGCATGGTTGATGCCTTGTAGAACATCATGAGTGTGCCTAGGAACACTATATGGATTTGGAGTTCATTTATGAGCTAGGTCCCATCAGATTTCCAGACATATTCTAAGACAGGTATTGCTCATTTCGGGAGATGACTTTCTCCGCAAACTTGAGATAAAGAGAGACATAGAAAGAAACATCTGGCGGATCCACTCACTGAGGCTATTCCTCGAACGCATTAGTTTCGCAAACAGGTTTTGTGAGACTGATTAGTAGAGGAGTTGGGTGTCCGGTATCACACGGGCTGTGAGTATGCGACATCGCAATAATTAGCCTTGAGTGCAAGTGGGAGATTGTTGGATATAGTGCCCTCAGAGTCAATTATTGGATCACAGGCACGTGATTACAATGATTGAGGGAGGACCTATGCCGGTAGGACAGTCTTACTCAAGATGATAGTATGCTATCTGGTTTATCTTTATCATCGTGTACTGATTTAGGTGACCTTACAAGTCACTATTGCACGTTGATAGAGCCCTTAGGATTCTTTCTTGACTGCCAGCAGTATGAGGGCGATCATATACGTGGGATCTGGGGTCTATAATCACATCCTTAAAAGGTCCCTAGTCGAGGGAGTTTCGAGACGGGGCATCGATACTCCAGAGTAGACTAGTGTATACAGTCGAGACCCCGACGTGGGGTGGTGGCCGGTCTCACAAGCTACCGGTGTCAGTTGGTTCACCTAAGATGTATACAGGTGCTCATTGGGTTATGAGTACACCGGACAGGCCTCGCCGGGAACATGCTAATTGGTCTTATACCTGACATCAGATAGCAGTTCCCTGGTGACATGTGTACAGGTTAGTTCATCGACCTGAGATCATCATTTGTCTCGTATGAGTTCCCATTGTACTTTGTTTACTACCCTACTACGCTCAAAGGAGTCGTGCAAACAGGTTTTAGTTGGGTACAGTCCCGAGCCACATGAAGGCAGTGAGCGGATCTTCAGGGGTTCGTCTCTCCCGGTATTGGGGGTGAGGTCGCGCTATGTCTAGGAGAGCCAATACACGAAGTCCTTGGCCAAGGCAGGAGATTTACAGGTAGGTATTCCAGTAATATCTCAGGGTGTTCTGGGCTACACTCCGACATGACTTGTACCGCTTTTGGGGGTCTGACTTTTACCAACCCCCTAGGCCCGCCATGCGATGCTCATAGACAAACGGACCGGACTGTACGGATATTGTCACTGACAGGCTCAGTAGGGTGTCAGGATGAGTTCTCTCATCGACGTCCCTTTTGGTCAATACCTGGTTGCCCGTTACGTATGGCTAATACCTCTGAAGTGCTAGTGGTTAAATCCACAACCAAAGTATTGACGAGTCTTTAGAGTCCCCCACAAACAGTTTCTCAAGTTTCGGGCGAAACGCTGTAGAGGCCGTATGGAGATATGGCAGGGTTCGATCATATATGTGTGGTATTGTACGGATCATGATCGGACGGATAATACTAGCGGGCTTTGGTTTAAGTCGGATCCTAGTATTGTGCAGTGTAGATTTTGTCTCATTGCATTTGTATTCGGTAGCAATACAAATGCGGGTATGTATATACAGTCGCGGGGGTTTTCCTGTAATTTATTACGGGATCAGTTTTTTGAAGTTGCCAGTTTGCATTGCGTTTCGGCCATATTTCCTTTGTTCCTTCTTGGCCGGATTTTTCCGATGGAGGGGTTATTTGCAAATTAGCAATTGTGGAGGGTTGTATGTTGCATTTGGGTTATATGATGGATATAGCATCTTTGCTTTTTCTAGTGATCATTTCTTTGCATTTATGAGAAAGGATTGGATTTGAATTGATGTGATATTATTTCCTTATTATCTTCACATGGCTTATGGTCACCATTTTGGATTTCCCTACACTCACCTCTCTTGCTTTTTCCCTCCTCCATTTTTGTTATGGCCGGCCACACATTTAGAGAGGGAGGGGAATTCATTTGGCGTGGGGAAATTATTCATCTCACTTTGCTTGCCACAAAAATTCCATAGCTCCATTTCAACCTCTCTCCAAAGTTCATTCTTCACCTCCATCAACATGGCAACTTCATAACCCCATGAGACAAAGTGATTCTACACTAGCCTACATCATTCTTGGACACGTCGAATCGCCAATTTCGTGCCCGAGTTTCCTCGGTCCAGAGGTGGGAGCCCGTAAAAGAACCCGGCGATGTGGTGCCCGTTCCGACGAGGAGATGAAGACCGGAGATTCTGCGAGGAGATCGGAGTGGAGGCCCAAGACCGAAAGATACAGATCGCTCGGTATAGCTTTCTTCCCATCTTCTAGTTTGCTAGTGTAACACTTTGAATTTTCGTTAGAATGTTTTTCATGATAATTAGTAATTGTGCATGTTATTATATATGTGTACATAGGATTACTAGTTATTTTAGTCGGGTTTACCCTAATTGGAAAATTTTCCTTTGTAGTGTACACTTGCACTCTTAGCTAATTTTGTGACTTAGGTCTTTTGGTGTAGCATGTTAACCATTCTTTTGTTGCATGGTTGATATTTATCCCCACAATTTTAATCACGTCATAACTCTTTTTATAATTCAAAATTTGAATAGAATATGAAGGCATGGTGTTAGGTGAGAAAGTTTGACCTTGGCTTGGCCATTTCCTTCTCTCTTCTCTCTCTTTTCTCTCATTCTGAAAATTTCTGAAGAAAAACAGCAACTCCAGTAGCAACAACACAATAAATTCATCATCTTTTCATTTCTCTTTTGAATCCATACAAAATCCTACACAAAACCACTCATTTCTTCACTCAAAACCATGGAAAAGTGAGCTTTTTAAGGGTTTGGAGGTAAATCTGCACACTTGATGCAAGAGCTGGAATTTTTGGTATTTTATAAGGTCTTTTGAAGGTATTAACTCATGTTAGCACTCCTTTTCCATAAACTTGTAGTATTCTTTAGCAAAAATCATGTTTTTGTGCATTATTAGTGATATTGAAGGATATTTGTGATGCATATGTTAGATTGATGTTCTCATAGTTTAGTTAACTCCTTAAAGTGTTATTAGAGCTATTTAGGCCAGGTTTTGGTTCAGTTTGCACAGAAATACCATAAAGTTTCATTTTAGTGCAAAAAGTGTGGTTTTTAACTAGAAATAGGGCTCTTTAGGATCTGCTTCTACCCGGGTCATTTCAGAATGAAATTGGAATTACTGTAGCATACACAGGGGGTATAGAGTACACACACAAAACCTGGGATCCTAATTCCTAAGAGAGGCCGCCGGAATAATCATTCTGGCCGCAATTTGCGGACAGATGGGTGAGTTGGGGGTTGGGGTTTGGGCCACTGGAGTTTGCTGCTATGTGTAGTATTTTGGTATATATATATTTATAATATCTGTTCTGTATCAAAATCTGGAGTTGATCACCCTATTTCCCGTATTTTTAATCTTTCGCAACACGCGTGATACGTGTGTGTGGGTTTGGGGTTTCTGCGTATCGCGACGCGTCGGAGTGACTTCAGGCGCGTAATCACACGTCTTAGCGTATCACGCACACGCGCGCTTGGGTTGCGACGCGAGTTTCTAGTTTGACGTTAACATTATGTTTTTGTGGATTTGAGCTTATTTATGACTTATTGTACTATTCTAGGTTCGCAGGCGAGTACGACGGAGGCCGTGCAGAAGGGGAAACAAGTTATCGGCTATACCTAGCGAAAGACTACGGTGAGTAGATTTAACATCAACGGGGATATCGCCCGCATGGCATTCTACGTCAGGGCTGATAGGACCTTATAGTTACCTTTGCATACATTGACTGTTCATGGCTACTATTTAGTGCATACTGCATTCCCTGCTATATGTATAAAAACTAGAATTGATAGAACACCACACCATTACTAACGATTCAAGTTGCACGAGCACTATCCTGCATGTTACACACACACAACGTTAGTAATTGCCATGACACTCACACTGTAGAATTTCCATGATCATTATGCTGTAGCTCATCTTTTATGTGACTTGACATGATATTCATACTTGATGCACATATCACATCACATTGACTTGCATATTGGTTTGGATTACATGTGATTTCTGGATTTGGGAACCGTGGCTATTTCAAATACGTAATCATTTAAAAACCCGGTTCCCTTGATATGATATTTCGGTGCGTCCACCATGTGTTTTCTCGATGCTAGAGCGATATATGTGAACCCGAATCGAGGAGCTGGATGAGGCTGATTACGGGTACATGGTGAACCCGGTATGGTACCCCGGGCGAGAACGGTTTCACTGTGTAGTACACGGTGAGCCTGGCAGAGGGACTACTACCTATCGGTGATTTGGTTGGACCTGGAAGTTATCTGGAGGATACTGACCAGAGTCGATAGATGGATGCGGGATGATCCGTACTGCCAGGGCCGAGGGCCCATACCGCAGACGGAGCCCGTGGGCTGAACCGGACTGACGGGGCCCGATGGATGAGGATTTGCGTGTCGATGCTGGACAGGAGTATTTATGATATTTGGGTGCCGATGTTGGGCACTCGTGATTCTCAGAGATTTACAGGATTGGAGGGCCGATGAGAGTGCTGGCGCCTGAGCTATTTGGGGATCTGGGTGCATTGATGGACACCGATTATATATTCCACGTTGACAGTCCGTGTAGATGTTGTATTTTTACCATGCTCAGCATTCATTATTGTATCTCATCTTGTAGTTGTATTACCTGATAGAGCACTTGCATGTCAAGTCCTTGTAGTTGTATTACTGCTTATCACGCATTGATATCATCTGCTGGCATATGATAGAGTAGCAAAGTACGTGCATGCTCGTGATGACCCTGGTATGATGGAGCAGGTAGCTGAAGCAGAGTGGCGTAGCGTGCGTATGTTCCGCGGCATACTCACGACACGGTACTCCACCAAAGCGACCTTATGACTTATTGATTTAAATTCCTTCTTGAGTACATACATTCTTGCGATTCGATTTCCGTATCCTTATCGAATCCTACTTTTCCTTTCGGCCATTATGCCGCCAAAGACTACGAGGGAGCATAGAGCGGCCGCGAGGGCCGAGATTCGAGTTGACTCGTCCGAGACGAGGACTGATCCGGGTAGTACATCGGTTGTGCCTGAGCAGGCTGTTCCTGCCGTGACAGATCAGATTGCCATGTTAGGGGCTGGTGTGCAGAAGATGCGCCAGACGGTAGGATCCAGTATGCAGGAGATGCGCCAGATGATGAGATCTCTAGTTGAGACACTTCGAGCGCAGTGACCAGAGGTAGTTCCACCCGTTGCAGAGACTGCGGTGGTACCCACAGTGCAGGCAGTTGTACCTGCGGCTATAGAAGTTATTATAGTATCGCTGTCAGAGTTTATGAGGCTGAAGCCTCCGGTCATCACAGGCACCGATGCGGCCGAGGACCCACAGTCTTTCATTGATAGGATGGCTCGGATATGCCGTTCCCTCAGATGCCAGATGCGAGATGGGTTGAGTTACCGAGCTTTCGCCTGGAAGGTCTTGCGCAAAAATGGTGCGAATCAGTCGAGAAGGGTAGAGCAGCAGGTCTTCCTCCTATGACCTGGACAGAGTTCGTGGCGCTATTCCTTGCCCGCTTTCTTCCCCTGAGTGTCAGAGATGCTAGAGCACGCATGTTCGAGTCCTTACGCCAGACTCCGGAGATGTCAGTGGCAGAGTACGATGTGCTTTTCACCGAGCTATCAGTTTATGCTCCGTACTTAGTGGCTACCGAGGAGATGCGAGTTAAGAGATTTGTCCGAGAATTGCTCACACCACTGTTCCTTGCGATTAGCACACAGCATTACGAGACATACGCAGCAGCTATAGATGCAGCCTTATTGGTTGAGGAGCGCCTTGCTTAGACTTCGGCAGTTCCAGAGCCGAAGAGAGTTCATGCAGATACATCAGTGCAGAGACAGCCTTTTCGGCGCCGCGATAGGCACCTTGCAGGTGGCAGAGATTCGAAGCGAGGCCGGTTGTTTAGCTCCTATCCCCAGGAGGGTCAGCGACTATCATCGGGATGTTACCGTTGTGGGAGTTCTTATCATCGTGTACGAGATTGTCCTGAGATACCCCGGAGGGAGGCAGCAGCACCGCACATCACACTACCACCTTCACCACCCCAGACGACATTGCCTATAGTACCTACTGTTACTCCACGTCAGACGCATGCACAGAGAGGTCGTGGTCACGGAGGATTTGTTCATAGAGGACGAAGTGACCGAGGCCGAGGGCAGCCAGCGGCCGGCAGGGGACAGCCAGTCATAGGTGGAGGACATGCGCGAGTTTTTGCTTTGACACATCAGGACGAGCAGGCGTCCAATGCGGTGGTCTCAGGTATCCTTCCAGTATGTTCGGTTGATGCACACGTGTTATTCGATCCCGGATCCACACACTCGTACTTATCCACACACATTGTGCCGAGTTTGGGTAGAGAGTCCGGTTTGCTTGATCAGCCGCTTGTTGTGACTACTCCTGTGTGAGAGTCGTTTGTTGCTAGGCACGTGTTCCGATCCTGTATCGTCCGTATTGGCGAGAGAGAGTTGCCTATCGATTTGATCCTTCTTGAGATGTTGGACTTCGACGTTCTGTTGGGCATGGATTGGTTAGCCACGTGCTATGCTTCTGTTGACTGCCGCGAGAAGACAGTTAGATTTTGTTTTCCCGGCGAGTCGGTTTTTGTTGTGTTGGGGGACCGTGGTGCCACCCCTCACAGTGTGATTTCTTCTTTTCGCGCTGGACAGCTTTTGAGGAAGGGATGTCAGGGATTTCTTGCCTATGTTTGCGATACTAGAGCTACAGAGGTTTCATTGGATCAGGTTCCGGTTGTTAGCGAGTTCCCTGATGTGTTCCCTGACGAGCTTCCTGGGCTACCGCCCGAGCGTGATATTTCTTTCTGTATTGATTTGGTTCCTGGCACGGGGCCTATTTCTGTACCGCCTTATCGGATGGCCCCGGCGGAACTTAAAGAATTGAAGGGTCAATTGCAAGATTTGCTGGATAAGGGACTTATACGACCCAGTGTTTCTCCTTGGGGTGCTCCAGTCCTGTTTGTCAAGAAAAGGACGACAGTATGCGTTTGTGTATCGACTACCGCCAGCTGAACAGGGTTACAGTGCGGAACAGGTATCCTTTACCACGCATCGATGACTTGTTCGACCAGCTCCATGGGGCAGGATACTTTTCGAGGATTGATTTGCGATCAGGCTACCATCAGCTGCAGGTTCGACAGGAGGACATTCCTAGGACAGCTTTCCGCACGCGTTACGGCCATTATGAGTTTTTGGTGATGTCGTTTGGACTCACCAACGCGCCAGTAGCATTTATGGAAATGATAAACCGTATTTTTCGGCCGTATCTTGATCTGTTCATCATAGTGTTCATTGACGATATCTTGGTGTATTATCGGAGTAGAGAGGAGCACGAGTAGCACCTGCAGATTACACTGCAGACCTTGAGGGTGCATCAGCTTTTCGCCAAATTCTCCAAGTGTGCTTTCTAGCTGGATAGCGTAGACTTCTTGGGGCACGTGATTACACGAGATTGTATATGTGTAGACCCGAGGAAGATTGAGGCCGTTCGGAGTTGGCCTAGACCCACGTCAGTGACGGAGGTTCGCAGCTTTCTAGGGCTGGCAGGCTACTACAGGCGATTCGTGCAGGACTTCTCTCGCATTGCTACACCTTTGACCGAGTTGACCTGGAATGGAGTTCGTTTCGATTGGACGGAGGAGTGTGAGCACAGTTTTCAGCAGCTACGGGCTCTACTGACTACGACACCAGTGCTATCTTTGCCCTCAGGATCAGGCGGATTTGTGGTCTATTGTGATGCTTCACGAGTGGGGCTAGGGTGTGTATTGATGCAGCATGACAGGGTGATCACGTATGCTTCACGGAAATTAAAGAAACATGAACAGAATTACCCCACTTATGATTTGGAGATGGCTGCAGTGGTCTTTGCACTTAAGATCTGGCGACATTACCTATATGACGAGTCGTGCCAGATATTCACTGATTACAAGAGCTTAAAGTATATATTTGTAACACTTTGAATTTCCGTTTGAATGTCTTTCGTGATAATTAGTGATCGTACGTGTTATTATATATGTGTTCCTAGGATTATTAGTTGTATTTAGTAGTGTTTGCATATTGGGAATTTTCTTGTGTTAGTGCACACTTGCACACTTAGCCATTTTTGAGACTTCGGGTTTTTGGTAACATGTTAACCATTCTTTTGTGCATGGTTGTTATATTTTTCCCCACCCTTTTATCCAAAACAAAACTCCATTTGATAATTTAAAATCCAATTAAACAAATGAGGCATGGGGGTTAGGTAAAGAGCTTGACTTTGACCCATTTTTCCCTCTCTTCTCTCTCTCTCTTTCCCAATCTCAGAAATTCTGGAGAATTCCAGTAGCAAACCCACCCATTTTCTTCATCTTTTCTTCTCCTCTTCATGTCTCTTTAATCTCTACACAAATCCTACACAAAAACCACACATTTACTTCACAAAACCTTAGGAAAAGTGAGCTTTTTGAGGTGTTTAAGGCAAATCTGCACACTAGAGGGAAAATCTGAGACTTTTGGTGTTCTACAAGGTTCTTAGAAGGTATTAACTCATATTTGCACTCCTTTTCCTTAGACTTGTAGTATTCTTTAGTAAAAATCTCATTTTTGTGCATTTTTGGTGATATTTAAGGATATTTGTGATTCACGTGTTAGATTAGGGTTTTGTTAGTTGTGTTAGCTCTATTATGTGTTATTAGAGCTATCTTAGGCCAGGTTTTGTTTCAGTTTGCACAAAAATACCCTAAAGTTCCATTTTAGTGTAAAAGTGTGGATTTTAACTAGAAATAAGGCCCTGTAGGATCTGCTGCTACCCGAGCTATTTCAGAGTAAAACTAGATGTTACTGTAGCCTGTATGGGGGGTATAGAGTGCACACACAAAACCTGGGAGCCCAATTCCCTACCCAGGCCACCGAAATATGCATTCTGGCCGCAAATTGCGGCAAGATGGGGGAGTTTTGGGTTGGGGTTTGGGGTGTTGGTATCTGCTGCTATTTGGGTTGTTTTGGTATATATAGTTTTACAATATATTTCCTGTATCAAAATCTGGAGGTGATTACCTATTTTCCCGTATTTTCAATCTTTTGCGACACGCGTGATACGTGTGTGTGGGTTTGGGGTTTCTGCGTATCGCGACGCATCGGAGTGGTTTCAGGCGCGTAACCACACGTTTTAGCGTATCGCGCACACGCGCGCTTGGTTCGCGACACGAGTTACTAGTTCGGCTTTAATGTCGCGTTTGTGTGACTTCAAGCTTACATGTGATATATTGTGTAATTCTAGGTTCGCAGGCGAGTACGGCGGACGCCGCGCAGAAGGGGAAACAAGTTGTTGGCTATACCTAGCGAGAGACTACGGTGAGTAGATTTCACATCTACGGGGATATCGCCCGCATGGCGTTCTACGTCAGGGCTGATAGGACCTTATAGTTTCCTTTGTATATATTGACTATACATGGCTACTATTTAGTGCATGCTGCATTCCCTGCTATTTGGATATAAACTAGAATTGATAGAACACCGCACCATTACTAACGGTCCATGTTGCATGAGCACTATCCTGCATGTTACACACACACCGTTAGTAATTGCCATGACACTCACACTGTAGAATTTACATCGGATCATCATATTGTAGCTCATCTATATGTGACTTGACATGCTATTCATACTTGATGCCTATATCACATCGGATCATCATATTGTAGCTCATCTATATGTGACTTGACATGCTATTCATCCTTGATTCCTATATCACATTGGATCATTATATTGTAGCTTTTCTATATGCAACTTGACATGATATTTATATTTGACGCACATATCATATCGGATCATTGGCTTGCATTTTGGTTTGGATTACATGTGATTTCTGGATTTGGGAACTGTGGCTATTGCAAATATGTAATCATTTAAAAACCCGGTTCCATTGATATGATACTTCGGTGCGTCCACCATGTGTTTTCTCGGTGCTAGAGTGATATATGTGAACCCGAATCGAGGAGCTGGTTGAGGCCGATTACGGGTACATGGTGGACCCGGTATGGTACCCCAGGGCGAGAACGGTTTCGCTGTGTATTAGATGGTGAGCCTGGCCGAGGGACTACTACCTACCGGTGATTGGTTGGACCTGACAGTTATCCGGAGGATACTGATCAGAGTCTATAGATGGATGCGGGGTGATCCGTACTGCTGGGGCCGAGGGCCGATACCGCAGATAGAGCCCGTGGGCTGACCCGGACTGACGGGGCCCGATGGATGAGGATTTGCGTGTCGATGCTGGACACGAGTATTTATGATATTTGGGTGCCTATGTTGGGCACTCGGGATTCTCAGAGATGTACAGGATTTGAGGGCCGATGAGAGTGCCGGCGCCTGAGCTATTTGGGGGATCTAGGTGCATTGATGGACACCGATTATATATTCCACGTTGACATTCCGTGTAGATATTATATTGCCCCTGCTCAGCATTTACTATTGTACCTCATCCTGTAGTTACATTACCTGATAGAGCACTTGCATGATTGTTGCATATACTGCTTATCACATATTGATATCATCTGTTGGCATATGATAGAGTAGCGCAGTACGTGCGTGCTCGCGATTACCTTTATATGTTATCTCTATTCACGAGTTGGCAACTCACCCCCGTTGTGCCACAGTGTTTGCAGGTTGCCTTCGGAGTAGACGCGGCAGGCTGCTTTTGCATCTTTTGACACAGATAACCCCATAGTTGGTGTACCAGCTCTTTTGCTGATAGGTGGGTTTTGTGCGGTATCTGTTTATCTTTCAGTTATGTACATTGTTGTATCTAGTATTCTCCATCTACCATGTATGTATTTGACTAAGAGACAGTGTGAGGACGATGATGTATTATATTGTATTCTGGTGTCGAGCTCGTTGTGAGCCGACTGTACTTGCAGTTTATCCTATCTGAGATGTTCCCACTTGTGGATCTTGATCTTCGCTACGGCGTCGTATATTACTATCTTGGTGATTGTTTACTTAGATTTCTTATCATGTTAGTAAGTGCTTTCTTTTAAAAACTTATAACACTCTATACTTTCACTGGTTTGGTTTCTGGGTTTTCGGTTCACTTGGTCACGTTACGCCTATAGACGTTACGTGGTTAAGTGCCGGTCAAGGGCCAAACCTTGGGTCGTGACAAAGTTGGTATCAGAGCGTAGGTTTTACCTTTCGGAATGTAGGATGGCCCTGGTATGATGGAGTAGGTAGCTGCAGCAGGGTAGCGTAGCGTGTGTATGTTCCGCGGCATACTCACGACACGGTACTCCGCCTACGCGACCTTAGGACTTGTTGACTTAAATTCTTTCTTGAGTCTATGCATTCTTGCGATTCGATTTCCGTATCCTTATCGAATCCTATTGTTCCTTTCAGCCAATATGCCGCCAAAGACTATGAGGGCGCAGAGAGCGGCCACGAGGGCTGAGATTCGAGTTGACTCGTCCGAGACGAGGACTGATCCGGGTAGTACACCGGTTGTGCCCGAGCAGGCTGTTCCTGCCGTGACAGATCAGATTGGTATGTTAGTGGCTGGTGTGCAGGAGATACGCCAGACGATGGGATCCAGTATGCAGGAGATGCGCCAGATGATGGGATCTCTAGTTGAGACACTCCGAGTGCAGCGACCAGAGGTAGTTCCACCCGTTGCAGAGACCGCGGTGGTACCCACAGTTCAGGCAGTTGCACCTGCGACTACAGAGGTTATTACAGTATCGCTGTCAGAGTTTATGAGGCTGAAGCCTCCGGTCTTCATAGGCACCGATGTGGCCGAGGACCCACTGTCTTTCATTGATAGGATGGCGCGGATATGTCGTTCACTTAGATGCGCAGATGCGAGATGGGTTGAGTTCGCGAGCTTTCGCCTGGAAGGTCTTGCGCAGAAATGGTGTGAATCAGTCGAGAAGGGTAGAGCAGCAGGTCTTCCTCCTATGACCTGGATAGAGTTCGTGGCGCTATTCCTTGCCCGCTTTCTTCCCCTGAGTGTCAGAGATGCTAGAGCACGCAGGTTCGAGTCCTTACGCCAGACGCCAGAGATGTCAGTGGCAGAGTACGATGTGCTATTCACCGAGCTATCCGTTTATGCTCCGTATCTAGTGGCTACTGAGGAGTTGCGAGTCAAGAGATTTGTCCGAGGCTTGCTTACACCACTATTCCTTTCTATCAGCACGCAGCATTACGAGACATACGCAGCAGTAGTAGATGCAGCATTATTAGTTGAGGAGCGCCTTGCTGAGACTTCGGCAGTTCCAGGGCCGAAGAGAGTTCGTGCAGATACGTCAGTGCAGAGACGGCCTTTCCGGCGTCGTGACAGGAACCTTGCAGGTGGCAGAGATTCAAGACGAGGCCAATTGTTTAGCTCCTATCCCCAGGAGGGTCAGCGACCGTCATCGGGATGTTACCGTTGCGGGAGTTCTTATCATCGTGTGTGAGATTGTCCTGAGGTACCCCAGAGTTGGGCGGCAGCACCACATGTTACATTACCACCTTCACCACCCCAGACGGCATTGCCGATAGTACCTACTGTTACTCCGCGTCAGACGCATACACAGAGAGGTCGTGGTCGCGGAGGATTTGTTCATAGAGGACGAAGTGTCCGAGGTAGATGGCAGCCAGCGGCCGGCAGGGGACAGTTAGTTGCAGGTGGAGGACATGCGCGAGTTTTTGCTTTGACGCATCAGGACGCGCAGGCGTCCAATACGGTGGTCTCAGGTATCCTTTCTGTATGTTCGGTTGATGCACACGTGTTATTCGATCCCGGATCCTCGCACTCGTACGTATCCACACACTTTGTGCCGAGTTTGGGTAGAGAGTCCGGTTTGCTTGACCAGCCGCTTGTTGTGACTATTCCTGTGGGAGAGTCGTTTGTTGCTAGGCACGTGTTCCGATCCTGTACCGTCCGTATTGGCGAGAGAGAGTTGCCGGTCAATTTGATCATTCTTGAGATGTTGGACTTCGACGTTCTTTTGGGCATGGATTGGTTAGCCACGTGCTATGCTTCTGTTGACTGCCGCGAGAAGACAGTTCGATTTTGTTTTCCCGGCGAGTCGGTTGTTATTGTGTTGGGGGACCGTGGTGCCACCCCTCACAGTGTGATTTCTTCTTTTCGCGCTGGACAGCTTTTGCAGAAGGGATGTCAGGGATTTCTCGCATATGTTTGCAATACTAGAGCTACAGAGGTTCCTCTGGATCAGGTTCCGGTTGTTAGCGAGTTCCCTGATGTGTTCCCTGACGAGCTTCCTGGGCTACCGCCCGAGCGTGATATTTCTTTCTGCATTGACTTGGTTCCTGGCACGGGGCCTATTTCTGTACCGCCTTATCGGATGGCCCCGGCGGAACTTCGAGAATTGAAGGGCCAGTTCCAGGACTTGCTGGATAAGGGACTTATTCGACCCAGTGTTTCTCCTTGGGGTGCTCCAGACCTGTTTGTCAAGAAGAAGGACGGCAGTATGTGTTTGTGTATCGACTACCGCCAGCTGAACAGGGTGACAGTGCAGAACAGATATCCTTTGCCATGCATCGACGGTTTGTTCGACCAGCTTCAGGGGGCAGGATACTTTTCGAGGATCGATTTGCGATCGGGCTACCATCAGCTGCGGGTTCGACGGGAGGACATTCCTAGGACAGCCTTCCGCACACGTTACGGCCATTATGAGTTTTTGGTGATGTCGTTCGGACTCACCAACGCACCAGAAGCATTTATGATTTGATGAACCGTATTTTCCGGCCATATCTTGATCTGTTCATTATAGTGTTTATTGACGATATCTTGGCGTATTCTCGGAGTAGAGAGGAGCACGAGCAGCACCTGCGGATTACGCTGCAGACCTTGAGGGAGCATCAGCTTTTCGCTAAATTCTCCAAGTGTGCCTTCTGGCTAGACAGCGTAGACTTCTTGGGGCACGTGATTACACGAGATGGTATATGTGTCGACCCGAGGAAGATCGAGGCAGTTCGGAGTTGGCCTAGACCCACGTCAGTGATGGAGATTCGCAGCTTTCTAGGGCTGGCAGGCTATTACAGGCGATTCGTGCAGGACTTCTCTCGCATTGCTACACCTTTGACCGGGTTGACCCGGAAGGGAGTTCGCTTCGATTGGACAGAGGAGTGTGAGCACAGTTTCCAGTGGCTACGGGCTCTACTGACTACGACACCAGTGCTATCATTGCCTTCAGGATCAGGCGGATTTGTGGTCTACTGTGATGCTTCACGAGTGGGGCTAGGGTGCGTTTTGATGCAGCATGACAAGGTGATCGCGTATGCTTCGCGCAATTAAAGAAACATGAACAGAATTACCCCACTCATGATCTGGAGATGGCTGCAGTGGTCTTTGCACTCAAGATCTGGCGACATTATCTGTATGGAGAGTCGTGCCAGATATTCACTGACCACAAGAGCTTAAAGTACATATTTCAGCAGCGAGACCTGAACCTTAGACAGCGCCGATGGATGGAGTTAGTGAAGGACTACGATTGTGAGATCTTGTATCACCCGGGCAGGGCGAATGTAGTGGCGGATGCTTTGAGCAGGAGGCCCGGGGGTAGTCTATCCTGTTTGAGCGTAGTGCAGAGGCAGTCGTCGGCGGATTGGCAGATCTTATGCGACAGCCGGGTACAGTTCGAGTTTACGCCAATCGGAGGATAGATTGCGCATGTTCGTGCACACCCACAGTTGCTTGACCGTATATATGAGGCACAGCACAGTGATGACCGCTGTTCAGAGATCAGGACACAGATGGGACATGGCAGATTTTCCGAGTTTGTGATCGATGATCAGGGGATACTACGATTTAGAGCTATACTGTGCATACCAGATGCTGAGGGATTGCGGCGCGAGATTCTTGAGGAGGCACATCGGTCGATATATAGTGTTCATCCCGGTTCCACCAAGATGTACCACGATATGAGAGATGTTTACTGGTGGGACGGTAAGAAGAGAGATATTGCAGATTTTGTGTCGAGATGCCTGACTTGTCAGCAAGTCAAGGCTGAGCACCAGAGGCCCGCGGGAGAGCTACAGCCGTTACCCATTCCGGAGTGGAAACGGGAACAGATATCTATGGATTTCATTGTGGGTCTACCCAGGACTAGTCGAGGGTAAGACTCCATCTGGGTGATCGTGGATCGTTTGACGAAGGCGGCTCACTTCCTACCGGTGAAGACGACTTTCGGATTTGCTCAGTATGCCCAGATTTACATTGATGAGATTGTACGACTGCACGGAGTTCCGACATGCATCGTGTCCGATAGAGGCACCCAGTTTACCAGCCGGCTATGGCAGAGGCTTCAGGAGGCTTTGGGCACTCGCTTGAGTTTCAGCACAGCATTCCATCCGCAGACCGACGGACAGTTAGAGCGGACTATTCAGACTCTCGAGGACATGCTCGGAGCATGCGTTTTAGACTTCGGAGGTAGCTGGGATCATCATTTGCCCTTAGTAGAGTTCTCCTACAACAACAGCTACCGGGAGACCATTCAGATGGCACCATTTGAGGCTTTTTATGGGAGGAGATGCAGATCGCCCACCTATTGGATGGAGCTTAGTGAGAGCAGTATCTTAGGACCACAGATTGTGGAGGAGACGACCGCGAAGATCCAGTTGATTCGCGATAGGATGAGAGCAGCCCAGAGTAGGCAGAGGTCTTATGCGGACCGTCGTCGGCGCAGACTTGAGTTTTCCGTTGGTGATCATGTTTTCTTGAGGGTCTCCCCAATGAAAGGCGTGATGAGGTTTGGGAAGAAGGGGAAGCTTAGTCCCAGATACGTGGGCCCCTTCGAGATCCTTGAGCGTATTGGTGCGGTTGCGTATCGATTAGCCCTTCCGCCCAGTTTTCCAGACGTGCACCCCGTATTTCACGTTTCGATGCTCCGCAGATATCTTCATGATCCTTCGCATGCGATTCAGCACCCGACGATCCAGCTTGAGCGCGACCTTTCCTATGCAGAGCAGCCGGTGATGATCTTGGATCGACAAGTGAAGAAATTGAGGTCGAAGGAGATACCGTCCGTCAAAGTGCTTTGGCGTGGCCAGAGCGGCGAGGAAGTCACTTGGGAGACCGAGAGCGAGATGAGGAGGAGGTATCCCCATCATTTTGAAGGTGCGTATAGTTAGATTTTTAAATTCGGGGACCGAATTTCTTTAAGGGGGTAGATTGTAACACTTTGAATTTCCGTTTAAATGTCTTTCGTGATAATTAGTGATCGTACGTGTTATTATATATGTGTTCCTAGGATTATTAGTTGTATTTAGTAGTGTTTGCATATTGGGAATTTTCTTGTGTTAGTGCACACTTGCACACTTAGCCATTTTTGAGACTTAGGGTTTTTGGTAACATGTTAACCATTCTTTTGTGCATGGTTGTTATATTTTCCCCCACCCTTTTATCCAAAACAAAACTCCATTTGATAATTTAAAATCCAATTAAACAAATGAGGCATGGGGGTTAGGTAAAGAGCTTGACTTTGACCCATTTTTCCCTCTCTTCTCTCTCTCTTTCCGCATCTCAGAAATTCTGGAGAATTCCAGCAGCAAACCCTCCCATTTTCTTCATCTTTTCTTCTCCTCTTCATGTCTCTTTAATCTCTACACAAATCCTACACAAAACCACACATTTCCTTCACAAAACCTTAGGAATAGTGAGCTTTTTGAGGTGTTTAAGGCAAATCTGCACACTAGAGGGAAAAGCTGAGACTTTTGGTGTTCTACAAGGTTCTTAGAAGGTATTAACTCATATTTGCACTCCTTTTCCTTAGACTTGTAATATTCTTTAGTAAAAATCTCATTTTTGTGCATTTTTGGAGATATTTAAGGATATTTGTGATTCACATGTTAGATTAGGATTTTGTTAGTTGTGTTAGCTCTATTATGTGTTATTAGAGCTATCTTAGGCCAGGTTTTATTTCAGTTTGCACAAAAATACCCTAAAGTTCCATTTTAGTGTAAAAGTGTGGATTTTAACTAGAAATAAGGCCCTGTAGGATCTGCTGCTACCCGAGCTATTTCAGAGTAAAACTAGATGTTACTGTAGTATGTATGGGGGGTATAGAGTGCACACACAAAACCTGGGAGCCCAATTCCCTGCCCAAGCCGCCGAAATATGCATTCTGGCCGCAAATTGCGGCCAGATGGGGGAGTTTTGGGTTGGGGTTTGGGGTGTTGGTATCTGCTGCTATTTGGGTTGTTTTGGTATATATAGTTTTACAATATATTTCCTGTATCAAAATCTGGAGGTGATTACCTATTTTCCCGTATTTTCAATCTTTCTCGACACGCGTGATACGTGTGTGTGGGTTTGGGGTTTCTGCGTATCGCGACGCATTGGAGTGGTTTCAGGCGCGTAACCACACGTTTTAGCATATCGCGCACACGCGCGCTTGGTTCGCGACACGAGTTACTAGTTCGGCTTTAATGTCGCGTTTGTGTGACTTCAAACTTACGTGTGATATATTGTGTAATTCTAGGTTCGCAGGCGAGTACGGCGGACGCCGCGTGATCGCACGCTTTTGGCGTGTCGAGTTTTAAGAGTTCTAAAGTTTACCGCGATCAGGACGGTGTCGCTATGCAGCTAGCCGGTTGAGCACGGGTCGATCCACAGGGAGATGGTTCTATTTCCTTTCTTGTCTTAGACGAGTCAATAAAGAATCTGTATGAGTTTGTTCGATTCTAACCTATGTGTTTATTTGCAAGTATAAACTTGTTAAGAAAAGATACGAGATTATAAGCTAAAGAAATCCGTACTCGAAACCTTTGAGCCGAGTCTTGACCAATTGAAGCTAGAGCAATCGGCAACAACGTGGATTAGGGGATTTAAGCGCGGTATTCGTGGAATACGGCTTATTTACCCTTGTCCTTCCGTTCTTGTCTCTTGCTTTCGCCTCCGGCCAAACCGAACGCAACCGGTCGCGGTTAGGAATCACCGTTACCTTGTCAGGGTAGGGTGCCTAACGGAGCGCTTGCGTATGGTTTGGGCGGAGTTCAATGGAAAATAACGGGAAAAAGGAAAAGAGAAAAGAAAATCTTTAACTTATAATATCGTATTTCTTCTTAACAATAATAATTACATTCATTCACAAAATGAACAAAAGAGAGCAAAAGAAAAGAAAAGAGAGAATAGAAGATTACAAGAAATTAAAGTGCATGGAATTAAATTGCAAGTAAGTAAAGCAAGAATGAAAAATGCAAGTAATAAATAAGCAATAAAAAAACAAGAAAGTAGGACTCAAGACAAGCATGTAATCAATAGCCAACCCTTAAACTTGCAAGCTCAATCAAGAGGTTGCAAGATCAAGGGAAGGGTAGAGAACGCATGTGAAATGAAGTGCTAATTCCATGAAAGAATACGACCCTTGAGATCGATAACTAACCCTTAACCATTCAAGCTCAATAAAGAGGTTGAATGATCAAGAGAAAGCAAGAATCTCAAGGGGAAGAAGAAACAAAGAGAATGATACAAAAAAAGCCCTCATCTTCATTGATCTCCACTCACAAAGCTCTCACTACAATTTTCATGGAAAAAGAATGAAGAAGAAGAAGAAAAACTATACAAAAGATTACAAAAGAGGAACAAAAGAATGACCCTTGGCTTAGCTCAAATCTGCTGTATTTATAGGCAGGGAAAATGAAATCTAGGGCTACAAACTGAACCCACATGAAAAGACCAAAATACCCACAAAAGTTGACAAGCTGCGGCGCCAGTACGGCCGCGGATCCGCCGCCAATACCCCCTATTGGCCCCGGATCCGCCACACTATAGTGGGTTCAGGGCATGGGCTTTTCTGTACGGCCCTGGTCTGCTGTCCCCTGTTGTCTGGTACATGTATTTTCTGATAATCTTTCCAGAATATCTTCAGAATTCTTAGTCCAAGATTGCTATCTTTTCTTCACTTTTGACTTTATCTCCCTCGAGCTCCGCGCACCCATTGATTCTTGTGCAGCCCCTCTCGTGCTCTGTGCATGTCCGAGACACGAATGACCACTGTCATATGTCTTGTCTCTGGAACTGGTACTCGGCACTGGAGGGATATGGATGATCGGAACCCGGCTTTTATCTGCTGTCAACAGATGTTCTGTATTTGGCGTAACTGTTGAGATTTTGTCTTGATTTGCAATATTTGTACTGGAACCCTGTATTCTGTAAATATGTAACAAACACAGATTAAAAGCACCTACCTATAAACACTTGAGCGTAAGAATGGGCGGTATAAAATGCAGTATTCTGTTATGAACAAATACCCCCAAACTTAACTTTTGCTCGTCCCGAGCAAAACCAATTATTCACAAAAATAAAATCCTAACCGCACTTTCGCAGGGAACGCGATTGCACTGAGCGCGTGCAACAAGCCGTTAAACCTCTAAGTGTCCCTAGTAGGAGGAGTGTTGTCTCCTGAGGGTTTTCAGCGGATTACACCCACAAAATCCCGTCAAATTAGTGTCATAAGTTAACGTTGATTCTACTCCTACAGTTTAGTATTTACGTTAGAAACTCTATTATCCTAAGTTAGGAATATCCAACCCTAATACTTCACACCTCCTATCTATTTAACTTTAGATCATATACGTTCCAAAAAAGTTTAGAAAGATGTTGGTTCTCCTGAGTTTTCCTTCTAAAAGTGTGGTCTCAAATCAGGGATTTTTATTAACTTTACAGAAAACACAAGTCTTATTCTTCATTTCTATCTTTTATTCAAACATCGATTGTATACCCCTACGTGTGTGTATATTTGCACCCCTACACTCAAGAATTCAATTCAAACTATAATACCCTTGCCCTAATACCTAATACTACTTCTTTTCATTAAGGATGGACGGATTTGCTCACACACCTTTCATGCGACTATTAATGCTTCTTGAGGCACTAACGGCCGATTACTGAATGTGTGAACATTAAAGCGTAAATAGCAGTTTCCAGGTCTTGACTTTATTCTATTTTTTCCTTTTTCTTTTTCTTTTTCTTTTTTTTTCAAGACCGGATATATTTTTCAACATGCTCTTTTGGTGTTTAGCTTTAAATACCGTTTTTTCTTTCATACTAGGCTTTCAGGCAAGAGTATTTCTAGGTATCCTCTACTATCCCAAGTTTCAAGGTGCGTGTATGTGCAGTTTGTAGGGTATATGCTTTCTAAATTTGAACTCAAGAGAAGAAACTATTTTTCAGACTTATCCTTCAGTAGAGCATCAATACTTTCCCTTCATCTTGACTTTAACTAAAGAACTGAACTCAAGATTACCTATTTCTCAAAAAAACTTTAAGGACGTATACTTACCAAGTTTAAACAGAATGAGGGTTATTTTTAGGGTTTTCAATTCCTAAGCCTAGAATTTAGTTATTTCTATCATATCAACTAATCTTTCGGAATAAAGATCTAAGTTACCCTATTAGCTAACTTGACGACAAAGTTTTTATATTTTTGGAAAATTTTCGATTTTTGTGGGTTTTTAATAAGGTATGCAAATGCAAAATATACAAATGAATGCGAAGGAAGAAAGCTTACCGAGCACACCCCCAAACTTAAACTTGACAGTGCCCTCACTGTCAGGCTATACCAAGAGGGTCAAAATTGTCGGCGCTCTCCCTAAAAACAAATTATAGACAAAAAAAAAATATATATATATACAAAAAAAATGTCCCCCCCAAACTTAAGTAAAACAGTGTTTCCACTGTTAAGCGATGAAGTTCAGGATTAGGGGGGAAAGAACAGTATCAATCTATACAAGGCCTTACACAGGCCAAAAGTTAACACCAACCATTCAAAGATTTTATCATAGTAAAGCAGTGGTTGGTGAAAGAAGGCGAAGAGGTAAGAAATGGAGAAAACGCGAGACCGTATGCGGAGAGAAGCGGGATACGGTCTCGGTATATCAGAAGAAGAAGAATGGCGGAAGGGAAAAAGAAGTGGAATACGAACTTGAAGGTGCAAATGGAGTAAATAGATTAGCACAACTTGTGATGACCGATGTGTGAAAAGCGATTGTGCTAATATATTTACCCGTCGAGAAATGGGGTCAAATCCCTCAAGATTCGTGAGCAACCATGGGTACGCCGAACTTGGTAAACCAGACATAGTAAATGAAAGTGAGACGGGTTCTTGCAAGGTCGGAACGATGGAAAGGATGGAGGGAAGTGGTTGAGGAAGGGTATCGGTTAAAGGTTCAGGAGGGTGTACACAGTCAGTGGAAGGAACAGGATGAATTGGAAAATCCGACTCATCAAGCAAAACTGGTTCATCCTCAAAACTATCCTCAGAAGTCTCCTTAAAGTTAAGCTCATCCATGCCTTTATCATCAATATCAAGACGCATATGAAGTTCGGGAAAAACATTTAATGACTCGGGATGATGATTTGAAGAGAAAAACTCAGCCAAATCTATGGGTTCATCATCCAAAATATTCCCAGCGTCAATATCCTTAATCAAGTGAAAGTCAATTTTCTCAGACACCTCATCAAAAGCATGGATTTCAATCAATTCAGGTTCTAAGATGGAGGTGTAGAGGTCAAAATGATTGGGTGTGGTTTCACTTGGAAGGGACCCTTCACAATCAGGTAAATCAAACACTACAAAGTCGCACAACTCATTAATCATTCTATCTTCAATTGATAAAGCATGTGGGATACTCGATAGACTTTCAACACAGGAGTTGTGGGATTCAATTTGAAATGGGTAGGTTTGATTTGGAAGGGGGTACAACTCACTCTCTCCACTCAAATTCACAGCCTGTCCGACCGCCTCTTCATACATTGAAAAATTAGGAGCTAGTTGGAAACTAGCTACCGGGTCAGTAGGTTGTATGAGAGCGTCCATAGACGCATTCAAATCCATCATCTGTTGGCTTGACGCTACCCTAAAGTCTTCCAACGACTGTTCTAGACTAGACATTGGTTGTGAAGGGGTTTCAGTAAAAGATTCAAAGTTGTTTGGATATTGAAAACTCCCAAATGGCGGTTCTGATACAATGTCTAGGGAAGTTGCAAAAGTAGGGTAGGATTGGTAGGAATTGAATGGCTGGACAGGAGTGGGATCAACATTGGGATAAGAAGGTGAATGGATTTGTTGGTCCCAAGAATTTGTAGTGGTGAAAGAAGTGAAAGATCGGTTACGAGATTGTGCAATATGTTCAGCAATGGACATTGGTCTCGGGGTTACAACTGGATTTTCAAAAGGGGTATCAACACAAGAAGGGCTGAATGTTTGAAACGGTTGATACGAAGTGGATTGCGGGGTCCAATTGTTTGTCCTAGACGCGTCTATCCGATCTCTCAACGAAATTTTTGGCATGGGTGGGTCGTTCGATGTTCGGCCAAAGCAAGAACCGTATGAAGTAATGTCTGGTTATGGGTACCAAAGTTCGGCAAGAGTTTTGCGAGGTGGAATACCCATGATATGAAGAGAGAAGGAAAGAAAGGCAGAGAAAAGGAGGGGAAAAGGAATGTGATAATTTTTTTTTTTAGTATATTAACAAAAGAATGAAGTATACACACAAAAAGAATATGGACAAAAACAATCACGACACAAAAAATACCACACACCTAATCGTTCTAGGGTTAACCTAGGTCAACTAGACCTGCTCCAGAACTTGATTGTCGAAGTAAAACTGTGTCGAGAAACAGGCTCAAGATACACTGATCACGAGGCCAGGTAAGTGCAGAGATAAGGGGAGGTTTTCCAACGCTTTCGCGAAGTTCCTTAATTAAATAACCCTTTCTCTTTTGGCGGTTTCGCCGTTAACACTTTCCTAGACACCCCGTAAACAATATACCGTTAAGCAAGGTTCTAAACACAGTTAACTTCTCCTAGTGAGCGCGAAGTCCTTAAGGCTTAAAGTCTAGTTTCTTTTAAAATTTGTGCGGGTAAACGTTATGCTCAAGTTCGTGATTTGTGGGCCACGGAAAAGGTGATGAAATCCTTTACCGTATATTGTGGGGTTCGCTTGCCCTTAAGTCCGTATTAATATATGCAATGCGCAATTCAATAAAAATTCTATAAAGAATCAAACAATCGTTTTTTAGTTTAAGCGCGGCACTGCAACAAATACGGGTTTGTCAATTTTTAGCGTTTGCTAGCGAACTTGCAAAGAATCCTGCAAAGAATAGTATATTGGATGCGTCGGATTTGAGAAGAAGGTGTTAGTAAAATACGTACCGTTAAGTTTTGGGTTAGGAAACCCCCGTTGAATCAAATCCGGTAAGCTTGAAAGGTTCGATTGCGCGGGTCAAACTACCCGGATCTTTGGCACTGTACTTCGTAATCACCTTTGCCTTGAATGCACACTTTGCTCCCCACAATCGCAGTTTGCAAATACGCAAAAATCTGCACACTTGCCCACAAAAGTTATCAAAAAAAACAAAAAGATTTATATATATATATATATATTTTTTATAAATATATACAAAAAGAATATTAACCCGAATAACGAGAAAGAAAATACGCTACCGTCTCCCCGGCAACGGCGCCATTTGATCGCACGCTTTTGGCGTGTCGAGTTTTAAGAGTTCTAAAGTTTACCGCGATCAGGACGGTGTCGCTATGCAGCTAGCCGGTTGAGCACGGGTCGATCCACAGGGAGATGGTTCTATTTCCTTTCTTGTCTTAGACGAGTCAATAAAGAATCTGTATGAGTTTGTTCGATTCTAACCTATGTGTTTATTTGCAAGTATAAAGTTGTTAAGAAAAGATACGAGATTATAAGCTAAAGAAATCCGTACTCGAAACCTTTGAGCCGAGTCTTGACCAATTGAAGCTAGAGCAATCGGCAACAACGTGGATTAGGGGATTTAAGCGCGGTATTCGTGGAATACGGCTTATTTACCCTTGTCCTTCCGTTCTTGTCTCTTGCTTTCACCTCCGGCCAAACCGAACGCAACCGGTCGCGGTTAGGAATCACCGTTACCTTGTCAGGGTAGGGTGCCTAACGGAGCGCTTGCGTATGGTTTGGGCGGAGTTCAATGGAAAATAACGGGAAAAGGAAAAGAGAAAAGAAAATCTTTAACTTATAATATCGTATTTCTTCTTAACAATAATAATTACATTCATTCACAAAATGAACAAAAGAGAGCAAAAGAAAAGAAAAGAGAAAAGAGAAGATTACAAGAAATTAAAGTGCATGGAATTAAATTGCAAGTAAGTAAAGCAAGAATGAAAAATGCAAGTAATAAATAAGCAATAAAAAGAACAAGAAAGTAGGACTCAAGATAAGCATGTGATCAATAGCCAACCCTTAAACTTGCAAGCTCAATCATGAGGTTGCAAGATCAAGGGAAGGGTAGAGAACGCATGTGAAATGAAGTGCTAATTCCATGAAAGAATACGACCCTTGAGATCGATAACTAACCCTTAACCATTCAAGCTCAATAAAGAGGTTGAATGATCAAAGAAAGCAAGAATCTCAAGGGGAAGAAGAAACAAAGAGAATGATACAAAAAAAGCCCTCATCTTCATTGATCTCCACTCACAAAGCTCTCACTACAATTTTCATGGAAAAAGAATGAAGAAGAAGAAGAAAAACTATACAAAAGATTACAAAAGAGGAACAAAAGAATGACCCTTGGCTTAGCTCAAATCTGCTGTATTTATAGGCAGGGAAAATGAAATCTAGGGCAACAAACTGAACCCACATGAAAAGACCAAAATACCCACAAAAGTTGACAAGCTGCGGCGCCAGTACGGCCGCGGATCCGCCGCCAATACCCCCTATTGGCCGCGGATCCGCCGCACTATAGTGGGTTCAGGGCATGGGCTTTTCTGTACGGCCCTGGTCTGCTGTCCCCTGTTGTCTGGTACATGTATTTTCTGATAATCTTTCCAGAATATCTTCAGAATTCTTAGTCCAAGATTGCTATCTTTTCTTCACTTTTGACTTTATCTCCCTCGAGCTCCGCGCACCCATTGATTCTTGTGCAGCCCCTCTCGCGCTCTGTGCATGTCCGAGACACGAATGACCACTGTCATATGTCTTGTCTCTGGAACTGGTACTCGGCACTGGACGGATATGGATGACCGGAACCCGGCTTTTATCTGCTGTCAACAGATGTTCTGTATTTGGCGTAACTGTGGAGATTTTGTCTTGATTTGCAATATTTGTACTGGAACCCTGTATTCTGTAAATATGTAACAAACACAGATTAAAAGCACCTACCTATAAACACTTGAGCGTAAGAATGGGCGGTATAAAATGCAGTATTCTGTTATGAACACCGCGCAGAAGGGGAAACAAGTTGTTGGCTATACCTAGCGAGAGACTACGGTGAGTAGATTTCACATCTACGGGGATATCGCCCGCATGGCGTTCTACGTCAGGGCTGATAGGACCTTATAGTTTCTTTTGTATACATTGACTATACATGGCTACTATTTAGTGCATGATGCATTCCCTGCTATTTGGATATAAACTAGAATTGATAGAACACCGCACCATTACTAACGGTCCATGTTGCACGAGCACTATCCTGCATGTTACACACACACCGTTAGTAATTGCCATGACACTCACACTGTAGAATTTACATCGGATCATCATATTGTAGCTCATCTATGTGTGACTTGACATGCTATTCATACTTGATGCCTATATCACATCGGATCATCATATTGTAGCTCATCTATATGTGACTTGACATGCTATTCATCTTTGATTCCTATATCACATTGGATCATTATATTGTAGCTTATCTATATGCAACTTGACATGACATTTATATTTGACGCACATATCATATCGGATCATTGACTTGCATTTTGGTTTGGATTACATGTGATTTCTGGATTTGGGAACCGTGGCTATTGCAAATATGTAATCATTTAAAAACCCGGTTCCCTTGATATGATATTTCGGTGCGTCCACCATGTGTTTTCTCGGTGCTAGAGTGATATATGTGAACCCGAATCTAGGAGCTGGTTGAGGCCGATTACAGGTACATGGTGGACCCGGTATGGTATCCTGGGGCGAGAACGGTTTCGCTGTGCAGTAGACAATGAGCCTGGCAGAGGGACCACTACCTACCGGTGATTGGTTGGACCTGACAGTTATCCGGAGGATACTGATCAGAGTCTATAGATGGATGCGGGGTGATCCGTACTGCTGGGGCCGAGGGCCGATAACGTAGATGGAGCCCGTGGGCTGACCCGGACTGACGGGGCCCGATGGATGAGGATTTGCGTGTCGATACTGGACACGAGTATTTATGATATTTGGGTGCCGATGTTGGGCACTCGGGATTCTCAGAGATGTACAGAATTTGAGGGCCGATGAGAGTGCCGGCGCCTGAGCTATTTGGGGGATCTAGGTGCATTGATGGACACCGATTATATATTCCACGTTGACATTCCGTGTAGATATTATATTGCCCCTACTCAGCATTTACTATTGTACCTCATCCTGTAGTTACATTACCTGATAGAGCACTTGCATGATTGTTGCACATACTGCTTATCACATATTGATATCATCTGTTGGCATATGTTAGAGTAGCGCAGTACGTGCATGCTCGCGATTACCTTTATATGTTATCTCTATTCACGAGTTGGCAACTCACCCCCGTTGTGCCACAGTGTTTGCATGTTGCCTTCGGAGTAGTCGCGGCAGGCTGCTTTTGCATCTTTTGACACAGATACCCGCATAGTTGGTGTACCAGCTCTTTTGCTGATAGGTGGGTTTTGTGCGGTATCTGTTTATCTTTCAGTTATGTATATTGTTGTATCTAGTATTCTCCATCTACCATGTATGTATTTGACTTAGAGACAGTGTGAGGACGATGATGTATTATATTGTATTCTGGTGTCGAGCTCGTTGTGAGCCGACTGTACTTGCAGTTTATCCTATCTGTGATGTTCCCACTTGTGGATCTTGATCTTCGCTACGGCGTCGTATATTACTATCTTGGTGATTGTTTACTTAGATTTCTTATCATGTTAGTAAGTGCTTTCTTTTAAAAACTTATAACACTCTATACTTTCATAGGTTTGGTTTCAGGGTTTTCTGTTCACTTGGTCACGTTACGCCTGTAGACGTTACGTGGTTAAGTGCCGGTCATGGGCCAAACCTTGGGTCGTGACAATATTCTAGCAGCGAGACCTAAACCTTAGACAACGCC